>CM077450.1:1662500-2060000 GCA_039654765.1 Mylopharyngodon piceus | reverse complement strand
TTTTTTTCTTTTCTTTTTTTTCATAATGAAAAATGTACGCTTGACATTTTATGCAGTATGTTATCACTTACATAGAAATGTAGAAGTGAAAATCAGATGTGATGTTGGCAAACAAAAGCAGAAGTGAATGAGAGAATATACTGTGAAGCAATCAAGATGTTTGCATCTTTACTTTCTCTTTCAGATGGGTTATTTTTGTTTGATCTGAGAGTGGAAGCTCTGTCTGTCGATATGAGATGACCCGTTTGCTTCCAGGGGAATTTCAATCACCCTTTGCTTTGTGTTATCGCAAAAATAGTTTTAGCTTGGGAAAACACCTGTGAGACTTGAGTCAGATGATGAAATGCACATGGGGCGACGCTTGGTTTCATAATCTCTCTCTGTGTGTGTGTGTGTGTGTGACCTCATGAGAGGCGAGCTGCCCAGAAATTCATAGCTGACTCATTTCACTGTGACCGTTTGTCTGCTTTGAAGAGTTTTAGAGAAATTCACTTCATCTCACCAGTGAACGAGGGGAATGTCCGTGTTTTGAACGTCTGCAGTTGAGATTAAGGCTGCTTGACAGAAACGGCATGTACAAAAACTAGATTTTTATATTTTCTGAACAAAATATGAGTGGTGCAAAACTCGGCTGTGATGCTGCATTTAGCCTGACTAATCCCAGTATTTGCTAATCCATTTAGCAACAGTCCAAAGTTTTGAATGGTTTTATAGGGTTTTCTGGGTTGTTTTTTTATTATTAAACGTTCAGTAAGAATCTCACGATTCACAGGTAACAGTTGAAGCCCAATGCTGAAAACAGCAGTTTTAAATCCCAGACTGTAAACGTGCAAATATGCACATTTGAGCCCAGAGAATAGCTGAATAATGCCGTCCACAATGGCCCTGTTCATCCAGCCCTGGATAAGAGAACGAAACAATATAAGCATTCACGAGCCTTTCCACCTAAACCAACAGATTGATTCAAGGTCTCAAATGCAGAGTTTGTGTTGTAGCCGAGCTCAGAAAAGCAGGACGGCTCACGCTGAATGAATATAACTCTTAATAAAGCAGTAATCCACGGTGTGTTACAGTGATTTTAAAGGGTATTATTACTCCTATAACTTTGGTACAATCACTGAAACCCACAGCCTCAAGTGACTTACTGTTTTTATAACTTACTGCAGCAGCTGAGCAGTTCGGCTTCAAACACGGCTCAGATATCAGTTTTATAATATTTATTTGTCTGTTTTAATTGGTATTGAAATCAAGTGTTATTTGCACTGATGTCATAATTCATTGTTCATTTGATACGAATCATCTCATTTGATCTAATTCGTGTCCAAATTCCAAATTAGAAGAGAAAATAATCAAATGATATGAAGTACTTCTAATTTGAAAAGTATTTATTCAACTGGATAATTTAAGAAATGAGCACTGGCACATATTAAACTGATTATTGTATATATTTTAAGAAATGTGCTAATGCTTTTTTTTTTTTTTTTTTTTTTTTTTTTTGATAATCCAGTGAATAAAATTGTTGAATTGTTGTTTGTTATAAAAAGAAGAAAAATATTATGCTGATTATTGTACGACCAAATTATATTTTCCATTTTCATAAATATTAACCAATTACAAGAACTTGGTTTCATTTTTGATTATTTGGCCTTTTCGTTTGGAAGTTTAATTTGGAGTTTGGAGACAAATGGCTGATAAAGTCTGCTTATTAAAACACACACACACACACACACACACACACACACACACACAGACAGATATTAGTGCTGTCAAATGGATTAATCGCATCAACATAAAAGTTTATATATATATAAACTTATGTTAGATGTTATTAATTGATTTGACAGCACATATATATATATATATATATATATATATATATATATATATATATATATATATATATATATATATATATATAATACACTTATTAGTGCTGTCAAATCGATTAATCATGATTAATCACATCTAACATAAGTTTGTATATAAACTTGTTAAATGCGATTAATTGATTTGACAGCACTAATTATATATACACACATATTAGTGCTGTCAAATCGATTAATCGCATCTAACATAAAAGTTTGTGTACATAAACTTATGTTCGATGTGATTAATCGATTTGACAACACTAATTATACACACACAGTGCTGTCAAATCGATTAATTGCATCAACATAAGTTTTTTTTTATATATATATATATATATATATATATATATATATATATATATATATATATATATATATATATATACATATATATATATATATATATATATACACACAGTGCTCAGTGTAAATGAGTACACCCCCTTTGAAAAGTAACATTTTAAACAATATCTCAATGAACACAAAAACAATTTCCAAAATGTTGACAAGACTAAGTTTAATATAACATCTGTTTAACTTATAACATGAAAGTAAGGTTAATAATATAACTTAGATTACACATTTTTCAGTTTTACGCAAATTAGGGTGATGCAAAAATGAGTATACCCCACAACAAAAACTACTACATCTAGTACTTTGTATGGCCTCCATGATTTTTAATGACAGCACCAAGTCTTCTAGGCATGGAATGAACAAGTTGGCGACATTTTGCAACATCTATCTTTTTCCATTCTTCAAGAATGACCTCTTTTAGAGACTGGATGCTGGATTGGGTTCAGATCAGGAGCCACTGAATCACTTTCACCCTGTTCTTCTTCAGAAATCCAACAGTGGCCTTGTCATGTTGGAAAAGTGCATGCATATATTTTTTATATAAAAATATTTTTATATAAAAGTGCATGCATATATTTTTTATAAAAATATAAAATATTCCACATTGATCTAATTGGGATTTGTTGTTTTATTAGTTCAATCTGGAATAAATCTATTTTAAGGCAGTTTTATCAGTCTTTCTCTTACAAAAAGAAGGTTGGTTTTGCATCGCAAGTGCTTGTGAATCAGGGAGAGTTTCAGCTCTACAGAGACACAACAACAACAATGAAAAAAACTCGTAAATGTGGCGTGGGCTTTATATAACTAACCACTGCTGCCACTGGCGATTGTGCAATGCGGCGCTGCAGTCAGTGCTGATGTAAACAGAGCAGGCTCATGATTCCAGGAGACTCCAGCCATGAGCTTTGATGCAGATGGCCTACTTTCATAAATCAGCGTCGTGTAGGAGGGGGAGCGGAGAACAAGGCTCAAATTGATGTTCCCAGCGCAGCTGCAGGCATCAGCTGACTTCACTGGCCTGGAAGCGGCTCAGTCACCTCCCCCTCCCCCCATATTCATCTGCTTAAACTGTGACCTTTCTGTTCCTGTTAGTGCGCCGAATCCGCGCCGCTCACAGTGGCCTCGCTTTAACTCAACCTCCTCCTCCATCGTGCCGTCCGCCACTGCCAAAGCCCGCCAACTTCGTGTCAAGTTCTGCTGATACAGTGGCCGTTATTTACTTTCACTTCCCGTTTCCTCTTTATCGCCATGAAGCCATCAGCAGAGTTTATTCCTGCCCCGCAGTGCATTATCTTCACAAAAAGAGCAGAGTTTAGTTCATTCAGGCCAGGGATTCCCAGACTTTTAAGTCAGCTGAACGCCTTTGATATGAAATATTTACTTCCTTAGTTAATTTATCATTTCAGTATTTAATATTAAGTTAATATTTTAATAATTTAACACATTTGCTTGCTGTTTGAAGGGTTATTATAGTTAACTAAAACTAAAAACATAAAAAAAATAAATAATTGTTACTCAAAATTAAAATAAAATTCAACTGAAATGAAATATTTGAGAAAACATTTCTCATTTTCATTTAATTATTTGGTTTGTGCTAAAATAACTAAAACGAAAATAAAAAATGATATAGACATTTATAGATAAAATTACAAAAAACAATTACTAAAACTTTTACTGAAATTCAAATGAAAACAGAAAAAACATTACAAAAATTGATCAAAAATGATATTAAAATAACTGCTTTGTCAGTTAATGGTCACATAACATGTAGGTAAACAAATAAAATATTGCTTTTTTTAATAAGTGTTTTATTTTGATTGAGAAAGGGTTTATATATATATATATATATATATATATATATATATGTATCTATATATATATATATGTATCTATATATATATATATATATATATATATATATATATATATATATATTTATATATATTTTATTTTTTATAGCAGATATTGTCATTTTTGTCATGCCTTCTAACATAAACTTAATAAAGAAATAAATTAAATAAATAAATAAAACACTGCCAATTAAAACGTTTGGAATAATTAAATTAAATAGAAGTCTCTTCTGCTCATCAAGGCTTCATTTAATGATTAAAAATACAGTAAAATGTTGTGAAATATTTCAGGTTTTTTTTTATTTATTTTTTTTTTATTTAGCTTTTTGAGAATCAGAATGTTTCAAACTAAATGTTTTCTTTGGATCATTACTTTAGTTTGTCAATTCTAGTGTCCTCGTTCTGGTAAAATCCCTATAACTAGCCAGGTCATTCATGACATCATCCTTCAGGAAGTGTCTCATTTTTTCAGCAGCATTGAACATGAGGATTACTTTTAAGATCGCGCTCAATGACTACTCTTATAGTGCTTTGTTTTACTGTTTAAAAACAAATCCAGTTCTGGCCTGAATTCAACCCTCTGCTCTGCTTTCAGGTCACAAATGTGAGCGCTGGTTGTTTGAGGTAAATATTTGACATAATCTTGCTTTAGTGTGTCTGTGTGTGGAGTGTCAATGGTTTAAATTGATCTCACTGACACAGAGCGCTCGAGAGCAGATGAATGTCTCTCTTCAGGCTTATTCAGGAAATACAAATCTCTTCCACATGCTGATTCAGCCTCTTGTTTACATGTAGTTAGTGTACAGCTGGATCAATGAAAATGTTGAAATAGTGTAAGATGTTCTCAAAAAGCCCTCAGATTGTCAGTCATCGGCCTTGAACACACTGTACCTGCTGAACACACTGTCCTCATGACACAGGCTGATTAGTCTGGGACTGATAATCTAAAACGATAACATGAATATCAGCAATGCAACATCCATGCGACAATATATAGTTTTTAAAGCTTTTTAACAGTTATGGAGGTTGAGCCAAAAACCTAGGACTAGTTCGCCTAAGTTGGTTTTTGAAATAATCTCCAATATTTAACGAACGATTCGATGGACAGCGGCGGTCCTAGAGGCAAAGTTGCTCAGAATGAGGAGTTATACCATGTGGTACGAATGTCGTGGGCATGTGCGGAAAATTGTGCAATACACAATCCTTTACGCACCTGAAAAATGTGAAGGCACCGATTTTTCAAATTTCTCACAGGCCTCTAGGGCCGTGAGTCAAACAGGCCCAGCGAGTTTCGTTCCGATCAGCCTCCATTAACCTTGTCTGATAGCTGCTCAAAAATCATTGGCCGATGGTGGACATGTTTTCGAGATACGTCAATGTCCTCATAGACAGTCATGGCACCTCGGACAAAGACACAGCATGCCAATTTTCAAGTCAATTGGACTAACGGTGAAGTAGTTATAGCCGCTTTTTAATGTTTTTTTGCTGTTATAGCGCCACCAAGTGGCCAGTCGCCACGTCCTTTTTTCACACACCCACAGAATGAGCTCTTACATATGTGTGCTGAGTTTGGTGAAAATATCTCATTCTGTTCACAAGTTATAGCCATTTTAGTAAAAGTGGCTCCACCCACTTCGAACGTTTTGGTGGCCTTAAGGGGCCGTGAATCGAAATTTCAACTTTTTTTTGATAATGATTGACAGTCAGATTCCGGAGAATCTTGCTGCACTGGTTTTGGCTCCGATCGGACCAAAAACCTAGGACTAGTTCGCAAAAGAAAAAATCCAAAATGTCCGAAAATTTCGACGATCGAATCCAAGACATTTTGTCCATCTTGAGTCAAGGATTCTGACGATATAAGACACTTGAGCCTATACCTAACGGTTTAGGAGTTATGAGCCATTTCGTACTTTTCACCGCTGTAGCGCCCCCGTCAGGCCGATCAGGGCGAGCCTTGGTGACGTTGTAGATGGTGTATGGCAGTGATCGGCAATAGGCAGCCCGCGGGCCAAAACTGGCCGGCCAGCAATAATATCTGGCCCGCGCCTGCAGCCAGATTATTTTGATAGCGGCTGGTTCTGAAACAGATCTTCGTCTCGTGGTGCCGTCTAATATTATCAACATGTCTACACCAGATGCGACTTTTTTTGACTTTTTAAAAGCTGTCTACTCTGAACTCGACAAACCGACCGTTGCAAAGCACTTGGACTACGTCAGAAATAAAGCAGGGAACAGTTTACTGTCGGGAATTTGTCACGTCGCACCGCATCCAGTGTAGACAATATCACTGATTACAATGGGTTCTATTATCTTTTGACGTGCTGCTCGCATCCGCTGTAGACACGGTGTGATATTCTTTGCAAACAGCGAGTTTGTTAAGAGCTCTTTTATATTTTTGAGTTATTTTTATCCATTCCTCATCTCCCACATGTGTGTTTTAGCAAGGCGGTCTGTGTTGCAAGTTGGTGAATGAAAATACTTGCCAGGTTACGCGTCACTACTCTGCTTTATTAATTTATCCAGTGTAAAACCCGGACACCGCCACACAAATGTGGCTTCTTGTTAATGACTGTCCTACTACAGGATTTAACACAGAGTAACAGCTCACTACCAGTTACAAAGGACACTGTTACAGTGTTTTACAGGCAATTCTAGTTGCATTTTTCATCAATTAATTTCTTAAATTATCATTTGACTATATTCTGGCCCGCCATTTTTGGCCCGATGCCAAACGTACTTTCCGACCCCTGGTGTATGGAGTACTACCAGCTTTACAATTTAACTTGCAGCTTTTGCAGTTTGATAACTGCACTAAGTTAACAATAATTATATATCAATATGAATATAAGAACAACAAACATACTACTACTACTACTACTACTACTACTAAAATAATAATAAAGAATTATAATTATTAAATAAATAAAAATATTAAACAAAATAAGAAATATTACTATTGCAAAAAATAAAGTATTTAAGAAAATTAAACTTGCAGCCTTTGCGATTTGATAATTGCACTATTGCCATACTGCCAACAATTATATCAATATGAATATAATAACAACAACAAACATACTACTACTACTACTACTACAAATAATAAGAAATATTACTATTGCAATATTTCTATTATTAATATTATTAGTATCATTAAATAAAAATTGTAAACAAAATAAGAAATATTACTATATTTGCAATATTTCACTGTAAAATAAAAAACATATTTAAGAAAAATTAAACTTGTATCCTTTGTGATTTGATAATTGCATTATTGCCAAATTGCATTTTCAGTTTCACTTCGATTTAATTGTGCAGCTCTAATAGATTTACTTTAATAATGCTCAAGGGGAAATTCGTGTAGTCGGAAGTTTGTTTATAGCTGTGGTGGTTTCTACTATGGAGGAGGGGAGAGCTCACAGATCAACTCTAATGTCAACCTCATGACTAAACTAAAGCCATATTTCCATTCTGCTGGTTAGACTCAGAATGGAAACAAGAGACTTCCCCTTTAAGACGCCAGCCGCAGGGTTATGAGGTCAGGAGAGAAGGTGTTCACGCTCTGAGTCACCAGTCATCCTGTGTGTGACTCATGCATGCGCGCTTGACTAATGCGCTCGGATAAAGTAAACAAGTGCATGCTTGGAGACTTCATGCTTGCTATACCGTACTCGGCTATATGATTCTGCAGGGAGGTGTGGCTGCTATGCATGCTGGGTTTTTTCTTGCCACACAGTGAATCGATTGGGCTGCTCACTAGACTGAATGGAAATGCGCCCTGAGGGGGAAATGTGTGTTTGTGTGAGTGGGCAGCATCCTGCATCAGCAGATGGGAGAAGTCTGACGTGTTGCCAGCGGTCGGTAACTGAGCATGCTCAGTAAGGCCCAGGTGGAATTCAGTGGAAAACACGTCAACCTTTCCGATCTCAATGTAAATATAGACATTAGAATAGCCGTTCCTCTTCTTTAATGCCTTCATTTGCATGTTTATTGCGTTTTGTATGAGTACAACTCATCTGTGTATAAACAAATGATCTGTATCTATATTCCGTGTCTAAAATACCACTGAAGCAGAATGAGAATGCTGTATTCAAAAAGACGTGTTTATTGGAATTCCACGGTTTCCAAACCTTTAAAGGTTATTTCACCCTAAAATTAAAATTAAGTCATTTACTCACCCTAATGCAGTATGCAGATATTCAACTCAGTAAAGTGCACGGATACTTTTTTGGGGCGTTGTATTTCATGTTGCGTTTTTCTTAGTCTTGATTCCTCAACACGTGTGTGTTTTTCTGGTTGAGTCGGAGTGAACTGCAGCGCTAAAAGTCTCACGGACGTGCAGATCAATGGCCAAGGTCAGGATTTTGGTTAAAGAAAATATTAAAGGGGTCATGAACTGTGTTGTTTTATTGTTTTATAATGTTTCCTGGGGTGCACTTATAATGTAATTATGCTTTTTACATCAAAAATTGTCATAATTTAGAAATAAAAGGCATTTTTCCTACCCTGATTTTAGCCCTCTGATTTGAATGCTCTGTTTTAAGGGGCGTGTCTGCTGTGAGACTTCAGTGTAAACGCCCACTGCTGTGATTGGCTGACATCTTTGCATATGAAATAGTATTACTCGGTCTCAAACTTTTAGCTCGTTTTTACTATTACAGCTCTCAAGGTTAAATAATCGTGAAAAGTGTTGATTATAGCATTACATTTAGATCTATGGCATTATATTTAGATCGTGGCATGAAAGGTTGCAGTGATGAACATTGTACAACATGTTGTTGAGCTCATGAAAGCAGTGATCTCGTCAATTTCTGCACACTAACGAATGCTTTCATCATAACTAACAGCGCAAACACGATTTAACTAAGAGATTTGTTGAATAAAACGGGAGTTTTGGCGAGAGTCCAGAACTCAGACACTGATAAACTCGTGCTGTTTGATTGACAGCTCCAGCGATTGTAAAGGGAGCGTTCTTTGATCGCCTTCTATATATAATTTAATCATCAGGCATTAGAATTAACACAGTTACTTACATGTTGCATTACTGTCAAGTCCATATCGTAAAAGTCTGTTTGCAAAGCCTGTGCCGAAATGCAATTGATTCACCAAAGAATCCACAGTGAAATGTACCGAATACAAATAAATAAAGCTCAACTGAGACATTCACATTGTTGAAAATAAATAACCATATTCCTAGCATTAGGATCCTTTGAAAGGTAATGTTATTTTAGTCCTGTATCACTCTTCTCTCCTCCTCATCTCACTAATATAACATTAGCAGCCCACTTTCCGCAGCCTTGGTTTCGGAAGTATTTTTCCCATAGGGATTTTAAAAAGTCTTCATTTAAGAGTTATAAGCCATGAACCTGTGTCATTCACAGTGCATCATGGGAGTGAAATGCTAAAGAGTTCTTTTGGTGCGTTTCAATTCTCTAATGATTGGTGGATATTTCTCTGCAGAATCATGGTTAATATAGCTTTTCACCAGGAATTGTGCCATTGAACATGATTATTTAGAAAAATAGGTTGAATTAATGCGGGCCAGTGGCTTGAACAAAAGTATATACAATCGATTAACAACCCCGTAGCTCACAGTAGGTCTGTTTTGAAAGGTTAGCGTTCAAAATCAATTCCCCTATGGAGTGAATGAATGGGAACCGGACTGGTGCACTCTATACTTAGTGCTTTAAGGGTATGCTCAATCCATTATCTTGATTAATATGCCTGAGCTTATGAAATGGTCAGATGACTAGCGCATGTAGAGGGTTAATGTCGACACACAGGAAAGGATATTGAGGGTTAACCTTTTTACACTACTGATAAGCACAGGTTTTCGAGGTCAGTTGTGTTTGGGAGTGGAGGGCGTCTCCCACTGTCTCCCAACATATTTCTGCTACTGCTCTTATCGGATTCCGGGACTCGCTCTATATTCCCGTCTAGCACCAATTGAGCTAATGGAAATGTTAATCTGCATGAAGCACCGCCCCGTTTGAGAGACAAGAGGAACAGCGTTAGGAATTATCCGTCACAAATTAAATGTCTTTAATAGCTCAGTTGCTTCTCAGATGTTTCTCCTGAGGTTTTCTCACTTGTCTCCTCTAGAGTTTCAAAAGAGATCTCGGTGTTCTCATATACCAAATATAAACATTTCTCATCAAATTGCCCCAAAATCAATTCTCAACTCAAAACAACAGCTAATTGTTTTGCCGAAGTGCTTTACAATACACATTCAATCAATCACAACCAGTGTTGGGGAAAGTGACTTTTAAAAGTAGTGTGTTACAATATTGTGTTACTCCCTAAAAAAAAGTAACTAGTTCCATTACTTAGTTACTTTTTAAAGAAAGTAATGCATTGCGTTATTACTTTTTCTCACCTGGGTTGGGCTTGCTTCAAAAAAAATTATATTTTTGGCAAATGTAAAGGCCCATTTTACACCAAAAGTGAAATGAATCAGCCTCAGGCTGAAGGAAATGCAAAGTTAGTCAATAAAGGGGAAAACAAAGTAACTTGCATTACTTATTTGAAAAAATAACTCAGATATTTTGTTGAAAATTTAAAAATAATGTGTTACTAGTTACTTGAAAAGTATTCTGGTTACGTAACTCATGTTACTTGTAATGTGTTACGCCCAATGCTGATCACAACATAATATACCCTTCTATAAACAGTGTTGGGGAAAGTTATTTTTAAAAGTAATGTATTACAATATTGCATTACTCCCTAAAACAGTAACTATTTCCATTACTTAATTACTTTTTAAAGAAAGTAATGCATTGCGTTGTTACTTTTTCTCACCCGAGTTGGGCTTGCTTCAAAAAAAGTTCTGTTTTTGGCAAATGTAAAGCCCCTTTTCACATCAAAAGTGAAACGAGAAAGCCTCAGGCTGAAGGAAATGCAAAGTTAGTCAATAACTTGCGTTACTTATTTGACAAAGTAACTCAAAAATATTTTGTTGTAAGTTTTAAAAATAATGTGTTACTTGAAAAAAGCATTCTGGTTGCGTAACTCGCTTAACTTGTAATGTGTTACGCCCAACGCTGATCACAACGTAATATACTCTTCTATAAATACCCAAAGTAAAGTAGTGATCTCAACGACGAGGCTGATCTGACATGAAACGGAAGCTTGTTTCAAAGTTTAGGGCCTACAAAAGAAAAGACGCTGATCTTTGCTATGCACATTCATTTTATAGCTCTATATGCTTACTGGATGATAATCGTCGACTAATCATCAATGAATTTAATGAGAAACATTTGAGGCAAAGTTGATTCTTCATTTGAAGCATTGATCATCTGAGCAGAGTGAGATGCACGTGATGTAGAAGTGTTCAAGGCGTCTGCCATTTAATAGTTTTTTTTTATAGCGACCATGCATGTCTTTTGTTTATATTGTTTCAAGTCATTGAAACCCTTCGGCGGTTTGTTTGTTTGTGTGTGTGTGTGTGTGTGTGTGTGTGTTTGAGGGGGAGGGGAATGTGCTGCTTTGAATGTTTGAGCGATAACAAAGCAATGCTTCCATGAGGTCATGTGTTGCTGACAGGGCCTGTGGTTTAACTGGGTGGGGATTTTTCTTTTGGACTTCCCTTAATGTGCTCATATATCTACTGCTGGCCCAGTTTTTCTGGCTCTCTCACTTTCTCACTTTCACAGCAACTGTAAAAGCTGTGGTTAAACTACAACGATGAGGCTGAACTGAGAATTAAATGCCACCCATAACTGCTGCTTTATCAGAGATGAAACCGCAAAGATAAAGAGATATATATAGCATCAAAAAAATTTGTGGACACTTAAAGGGATTGTTCACCCAAAAAAATTAAAATCCCATTATGTGTGTGTGTGTGTATAATTTATTATACTGTTACCAGATTTGCAGAATTTCTTGTGATTTGGGTGCTAAAATGATGCAGACATGCAAATAAATGATGCTTTCAGCAGGTGTAATACATTCATAGTGAATTTTGTTATATCATTTCAAAACTAACAAACATCTATTAATGAAAATTTTACATGAAAAATGTGCTTGTAACTTTAAAATAAATGCCACTTGCTGTAGTTTGGTGTGTTGCAGTCTACATTTTCATTTATGGATTTGGCAGATGCTTTTATAAGAAGTCGTTTAAGGTATAAATTTGTTTTAATTGGTTGCTTTTCCTGGGAACAGAAACCATGATGTTGGCTTTACTAGTTTCATTCTTTGCTGTTTGAGCTACGCCAAAAAAAAAAGGTAACTTCTAAATTAACTGGTTTTATTCGAGTCAGAAATATTATTTAATATTGCTGAATCAACCTAAATACATTAATTTATACCAATTGAATTATTTTAAGGGTTAAATCTATGAAAAAATTGCAGGTTACCACTTTCTACAGTGTACAGGAATGTCTAATGCAATAATATCCATGCATTCGGCTGTGTGAATTAAAAATGCTGTGTTAAAAATAACCCAAGTTGGATTGAAAATGGACAAACCCAGGGGTTGGGTTCAATGTTTGCCCAACATGCTGGGTAGTTTTATGTAACCCAACTATTATATAAAAATTACTGTATTGCTTGCTTAAAATGAACCCAAAGTATGTTGGAAATTAACATTTTATAAGTTTAATGAATAATAATTAAGCAATAAACATTTATGAAATTGCTTAATAATAAATGTTCACTTTCTGATTATTATTGTTGCCTCTAGTAATTATGTGTCTGATTTTTAATTTCCAACCTATTTTGGGTTCATTTTAAGCCAGCCATATAGTAATTTTTAATCAATAGTTGGGTTAAATAAAACTGTCCAGCACGCTGGGCAAACATTTAACCCAGTCGTTGGGTTTGTCCATTTTCAACCCAACTTGGGTTGTTTTTAGAGTGTACTTTCCAGTAGCACCGCTGTGGTTCGGCAATGAATGTACTGTAACATTTGTCTCTCATAATAATTCTTCTCTGTCAGTGTCTTCCTGCACATTTCACCCACTTTGCATTTTAACAGCTTCCTTGCGATGAAAGCTGGAGGGGTGTTATGGTGGCGAACATGTGTTTGGGACATTTTACTATTGTATACTCAAATACTATTGTTTGTGCTTCCTTACATCCACACACATCATTTCCCTCTCCCATAGAGATCAAGATAAGCCACCGTCCTACACAAAAAGTGCATGTGGGTCGCATGAATAATGGATGTGTGGCTTGAACTCCCACTGAACTCCAGCTTTGTCAAATGGAGATCTACAGCAAACCTGCAAACGCCCATTATACATCCTCCGTTGTGCTGATGTGGCCGTTCATTCATCCACCATTCTGTCACTGCTCTGGGTGTGGCCGATTGGCTGACATGCTCAAACAAGGGCTGCTTTGTTCAACCTCGTGGCCTTTGTGGTCAGATGACTTGTGTATACATCTAATGAGGTTAGATAAACCGCTGCGCTGACCGGAGACCTGCTGTAGTTAATGTTTAACACTGTTAGTGCTGCAGGTTTACGTGTTCTTTGACTTTGACCTGTGAGACCATCTTTTGGGACATGTCACATGACCTCCTCCAGTGTCATACTTGTTTATTTATTTTATATTTTAAGGTTGAAGGTGATAGTCTGACAGGAAACACATTAGACTTTGATCTGTTGCTGATGTTGTCTGAAAATTGTACATGGGTCGTTGACAAATAAGGTTTTTAAAAGTGTAAAAAAAACAATGGAGACATAATTAATTTTGAACTTTTGTTAAGTGTTAACAATGAGATTGTTTTTTTTGTTTTGTTTTGTTTTTTTTTTTATAATCAATTAACACTGCTTTTGTCATATTTTTACAAGATGGACAAAATTTGTCACCAAAAAACTAATCCGGTTTAACCAAAATTTCGGTTTTGCCGAATAAAACTTTTGGTTATACCGAATGACGATATTTTCAAACAATGCTAACAGGCTGATATCTAGTTAGCTAGATAGCAAAAGGACAATCAAACATTTTATGTTTAGTACAAGTTTTTAAAATATTACAACATTTTCCATGTTTTATAGCGGTTGTACCGAATGACCTGATGTTTCGGGACATGCGTATGAGCAAGAGAAAACATGAATTTTTCAAATAGTTAAAAGAGAGTTAGTTACTTTGCTTCATGATCATGTGGTCCTGTGCAGGTGTCTGAATGATGTCACATCCTGTCACATGATATTGTCCGCATGATTTGATCCAAAATGGTCCCTTTTATATTGGTTACTCCGAATGACATCAATGAAATTAATTTTTCCGGACATTCTTTCTCATAACAAAGCAACGACTTCTACACATAATTTTAATACCATTTTGCGCTATGTTGATATATGATGTTATAAAATCATGCCAGAAAAAAAAATACATACATTTATTACATTTTAAGATATTTTAATCACAAATGAACGGTTGGACAGTTAAACCGAGTGACCTTTTGACGCTTCAAAATCTTTAAAATACCTTTATATGTAGCAAAATATAATTAAAACCTTATATAATAAAAGAGATCTAGTTGTACTACCTTACATACTTTGGATGTCATATCTTTGTTGTTATTATTATTATTATTATTATTATTATTATTATTATTATTAAGGCCTTTGGACAAAAAAATGACCCATCACGTCATTGACCCTCATAAAATTATCATAAGTCTCTTCTGCTCACCAAGACTGCATTTATTTGATCAAAAATACAGTGAAAAATTCTGAAATATTTTTACAATTTAAAATAGCTGTTTTCTATCTGAATATATAGTAAAATGTAATTTATTTCTGTGATTCAAAGCTGAATTTTCAGCATCATTACTCCAGTCTTCAGTGTCACATGATCCTTCAGAAATCATTCTAATACTTTTACTAAATGAAATTAATTTACAACTTGACTAGAGTTTGATTGGATAACAGAAAAGACATTTCTCAAATCTATTTATTTTGCCATCCTATCTTGTATTTTATCATTTGCATTCAGCTTTGTTTTTCCCTGCTGTCTGTGACACATCAGAATTGACCTGTGACTCATATGTTTGACTATCAAGTCAAAGGTCAAGTAACTAGGAGGGTGTCCTCATCACGTTAAATGCAGTGAGATAATACATACCGGTAACATAGCTATTACGTTTATTGTTTTATTGGTAGCAATAGTCTGATTATAGAACCGATATCTGTGTTTTTGTGACGTCAAATCATAATAACTTGATCATATTTTAGCCACAATGCATGTCAAGTAGATCATAATTGTACATGACAGCTCTTGGCCGCAGAATAAGCTCTGAAGTCTGAAGGCTATATTATTATTGCATTCCTTATATGACATTATCAAAGTGTAAATGTGTCTGATCTCTAATCTACCATTTTACCTCACAGGGGATCAGACGTTATGCTGCCGGTCCAAAAGTCTGACCATATAAGATCACATTTGGCATTTTAATCAAGATATTTATTATCAGCTCTTAAAAAACCCTGGTAAAATGGGTTAACGCTTGTTAGCATGGGTAAAGACAGCCATGGCTGCAGATGAAAGCGCCCCAGAGAGAGATTATTCAGCCAGCTCAAGCACGTATCGTACACACCATAACATTCCCTTTCAAGTGCCTCCCTCAATTTCATTCTGTCACTCGCTTCTGAGAGAAATCTGGTTTGAAAAAATCCACACTTTGAAGTCTACAAGCAGACGGCCGAAGCTAACAGCCATATCCGCTGCGCTGCGGATGCTTCTGACACGTCTTCCCTCTCTGTTTCTTTCTCAAGCCGTGTCAATCATATCGCTGGCTGGTGCGACAATCATTACCAGTGCTTTTTGACACAATTGAAAGGATCCAAAGTGGGATAATTAATATCATACTGATGCCCTTTCACCCACTTTGACTTTGTGACGATTGGAGATCATTTTGATAATCGGCCATCCAGGAATTCAATAGGTCATAAAGATGATAACGTTTAATATTGTAGTAGTACATGCATGTGGCAAGATTTGTGACCTGCGGCGTAAAGTCGGTTTACTTTTTAGACCGTTTTCAGACTCACAAAATAATCTTTTCACGGGTCAAAAATGACCCGAAGCATGAAGATTAGGGTACAATTAACGAAAGGCGCCATGGGGCAAAAGGCGCTTTTGATTTTATTTTCCTCTCAACTACTAGATGGCACAAAAACTTGCCGCAGCGCTTTCCTAAACATCCACTTTTCAATATGCATGTGCAAATTTGTCTGATCCTTGACGCGATGCAAAGTTAATTCTGAGGTAGTTTGATCTAATATTTGATGTTTTTTAAAATGTTGTTGATTTTAAGTAGCAAATGAGAATCGATTACATTAATGTTTATGTTTTCAGACAAAGGTCTTCCTACTGATTTTCAGTTTTGTTCAAGGTAATTCAAGCACAGTTTTTCAATAACGGAAGAACATGTAAAAGTATGGTATTTGGGGTAAAAAGTGCACCTGCTGTTGGGGCAAAAGGCACAATAATTAAAATGATGATAAACAGCTGACTGACTTTTCCATCTGTTGACATGACATGGTTAGATTCACATGGTAAATATCATATATCAAATTGGGTATCCATCTTAGAGATAATACCCATATTTATAATGAAGCAATCATATTTAAAAATATGATTTTAAAGGGTTAGTTCACCCAAAAATGAAAATTGTCATTAATTACTCACCCTCATGTCATTCCACACCCGTAAGACCTTCGTTCATCTTCAGAACACAAATTAAGATATTTTTGATGAAATCCGATGGCTCAGTGAGGCCTGCATTGACAGCAAGATAATTAACTCTTTCAATGCCCAGAAAGCTACTAAAGACGTATTTAAATCAGTTCATGTGACTACAGACTACCTTAATGTTATGAAGCGACGAGAATACTTTTTGTGCGCCAAAAAAAAAAAAAAATCACTTTTCAACAATATCTAGTGATGGCTGATTTCAAAACACTGTTTCATGAAGCTTTACGAATCTTTTGTTTTGAATCAGTGGTTCGGAGCGCCAAAGTCACGTAATTTCAGTAAACGAGGCTTCGTTGTGTCGTTTTTGAAATTTCAATGGTTCACATGACTTTGTCAGTTTGATACGCGCTCCGAACCACTGATTTGAAACAAAAGATTCGTAAAGCTTTGAAGCTTCATGAAGCAGTGTTTTGAAATCGCCCATCACTAGATATTGTTGAATAAAGTCGTTATTTTGTTTTTTTTGGTGCACAGAAAGTATTCTTGTCACTTCATAACATTAAGGTTGAACCACTGTAGTCACATGAACTGTTTTAAATATGTCTTTAGTAGCTTTCGGGGCATTGAAAGTGTTAATTATCTTGCTGTCAATGAAGGCCTCACTGGACCAACGGATTTTATCAAAAATATCTTAATTTGTGTTCTGAAGATGAACGAAGGTCTTACGGGTGTGGAACGACATGAGGGTGAGTAATTAATGACAGAAATTTCATTTTTGGGTGAACTAACCCTTTAATCATATCATAATAAAATATCATTTATTGTTACCACTGTAAATCTATATTAAATATTATGGGATCTCCTTCAATGCTTTCAGAATCTTTACATTTTAAAATAATTTATTTTAAAATATATTTTTATATTAACATATTTTAATGACAGTATATTTATTGAACAAAAATGAATTATTTTATTTATCAAAATAAACAGAAAATAGTACAAACTTTGCTAAAGTGGTTGTTTTGAACAAGTATTAACCTAGACATTATTAAAAACATATTATTTTAGCTAAAGTATATGTATCAAAACTGTGTCTTTTGCCCCATGCTGGGGAGCCTTTTACCCCGTGTGGGGTAAAATGCCCCCCTCGCCACCTCATACATCTAATCACCTCCACACGGACAAAATCAAGCCCCACCCTACATTTGTTCTTGTTTGAGAAGCAGTTTCACTATCACAACTTCTGTTTCATGCCGACTTTAATTCTAATTTTTTTTTATATATATGTATATATATATATATATATATATATATATATATTACCATATAAGTATATATATATTATCATATAAGTATATATATATATATATATATATATATATATATATATATATATAAAAAATAATACACGGTATCTCACAGAAGTGAGTACACCCCTCACATTTTTGTAAATATTTTATTATATCTTGTCATGTGACAACACTGAAGAAATGACACTTTGCTACAATGTAAAGTAGTGAGTGTACAGCTTGTATAACAGTGTAAATTTGCTGTCCCCTCAAAATAACTCAACACACAACCATTAATGTCTAAACCGCTGGCCACAAAAGTGAGTATACCCCTAAGTAAAAATGTCCAAATTGGGCCCAATTAGCCATTTTCTCTCCCCGGTGTCATGTGACTCGTTAGTGTTACAAGGTCTCAGGTGTGAATGGGGAGCAGGTGTGTTAAATTTGGTGTTATCGCTCTCACTCTCTCATACTGGTCATTGGAAGTTCAACATGGCACCTCATGGCAAAGAACTCTGAGGATCTGAAAAAAAAGAATTGTTGCTCAACATAAAGATGGCGTAGGCTATAAGAAGATTGCCAAGACCCTGAAACTGAGCTGCAGCACGGTGGCCAAGACCAAACAGCGGTTTAACAGGACAGGCTCCACTCAGAACAGGCCTCGCCATGGTCGACCAAAGAAGTTGAGTGCACGTGCTCAGCGTCATATCCAGAGGTTGTGTTTGGGAAATAGACGTATGAGTGCTGCCAGCATTGCTGCAGAGGTTGAAGGGGTGGGGGGTCAGCCTGTCAGTGCTCAGACCATACGCCGCACACTGCATCAAATTGGTCTGCATGGCTGTCGTCCCAGAAGGAAGCCTCTTCTAAAGATGATGCACAAGAAAGCCTGCAAACAGAAGACAAGCAGACTAAGGACATGGATTACTGGAACCATGTCCTGTGGTCTGATGAGACCAAGATAAACTTATTTGGTTCAGATGGTGTCAAGCGTGTGTGGCGGCAACCAGGTGAGGAGTACAAAGACAAGTGTGTCTTGCCTACAGTCAAGCATGGTGGTGGGAGTGTCATGGTCTGGGGCTGCATGAGTGCTGCCGGCACTGGGGAGCTACAGTTCATTGAGGGAACCTTGAATGCCAACATGTACTGTGACATACTGAAGCAGAGCATGATCCCCTCCCTTCGGAGACTGGGCCGCAGGGCAGTATTCCAACATGATAACGACCCCAAACACACCTCCAAGACGACCACTGCCTTGCTAAAGAAGCTGAGGGTACCTAAACCCTATTGAGCATCTGTGGGGCATCCTCAAACGGAAGGTGGAGGAGCGCAAGGTCTCTAACATCCACCAGCTCCGTGATGTCGTCATGGAGGAGTGGAAGAGGACTCCAGTGGCAACCTGTGAAGCTCTGGTGAACTCCATGCTCAAGAGGGTTAAGGCAGTGCTGGAAAATAATGGTGGCCACACAAAATATTGACACTTTGGGCCCAATTTGGACATTTTCACTTAGGGGTGTACTCACTTTTGTGGCCAGCGGTTTCAGAAGGGTCTGGCTGCAGACCATGGGTGAGTGGAGCTCCACTCTCGAACAGGAAATACATCACCTCCACTTGTTTTACTAACGTCTACACCTACCCCAACCCTAAACCTACCCTTACAATAAGCTCCACTAGTGAAGGTGACGTATTTTCGCCCTTGAGTGTAGCTCCACTCGCCCCCTCAGGCTGCAGCCAGCCCCTATTGAGCGGTTTAGACATTAATGGCTGTGTGTTGAGTTATTTTGAGGGGACAGCAAATTTACACTGTTATACAAGCTGTACACTCACTACTTTACATTGTAGCAAAGTGTCATTTCTTCAGTGTTGTCACATGAAAAGATATAATATAATATATATATATTTTATTTACCTCTAAATTACCAGTTTTTACCAATCATTTTAATATAATATAAGCACATTCTTTCACTTAAGATTATTTTACTCTGTCTCACTGTCAGGTGTTCATAGTCGGGAAAAGCTACTTGGATCATGACTTTATGTATGAACCGACATGTGGTCAGTAATATCATAACCAATAATGAAAGTGTTTTTCAGTAGAGGTAAATGAACATTATTGAGTGCACATGCATAACAATATACTGATAAATATAAAAAAACAACAGAAAAATCAGGTTATTATCAGGTTATTTACATTCACAGCGAATGGGCAAAAATCTAGGTGTGACTTCAAACTTTTTGCATGAACTGACACGTTGGGTTAACAGGCATAATCATTGTACAATAAATGCACTCATTCATTAAGTAATTTTAGGCTGAGTAATTATTTGGAAAGTGTGAGAGCTAAAACTAAAAAAAGCCCTGATATTATGACATTTATGATTATGCGAGAGCACATTGCAAAACGTCCCTGAAGTTTAACGGGCAAAAATACTGAACTGGTTTCTACTGATTCATTCGTTGAAAACAGGCTTGTTCCACTAATGCATGTGAAACCAAAAGTGTGAAAAGAGACAAGATCGCCCACACTTCATTTACATAGAGCTGTAGATGTCATCACACACACCTGCCAACTCACAGACCTCAGATGTGTAAGTAAGAGTCATGTGACATACAGAACAGTTCATGATTAGATCTGATGCACTTGTAAATGTGACAAAATGCCTCTAAAATGTTTACATTTTGTTTTATCATGATACTTCTTGTACCCACACACATACACAAAATACATAAATATGTTGTATATATGACTCATGAATCTGAGTGGATTCATTTTAAATAGCATATTTTATGGTTTAACAGCTGACCACTGAAATCTTGGCCTTAACCGAGCTGACTGTTCAGAGGCCTTATTTTGGCTATTTCAGTTTGCGTCAATTCTAATATTTAAATGCGAGTTTTTCAGAGGGTATGTCATGCTGTATGTGCAAATGACTGGGGATTTTGACAGGAAACCACATCTCTTCTCATGTGTCAATGACAGCATGCTTTTCATGGGCTACAGCAAAGACAACATGAGAACATTTATTTTTGCTAGAGCTGTTTTAATAAGAAAATTTCACTTATATTTCCCAGATAAGCTCATTTTAACAGTGTCTGCTAAAGCATGGATCACTAATACTTAATATCAAAGAATATATTTAAATGTATCTTGTTGAGGAGAGGTGTGCTGTTACTTAGTATCCAGACTTTGGAATGTTTGCCTGTAACATTCTTAACGACTGCATAGCTGCTCCTTAAAAAATGTAGCAATCTAGTTTAGTTCAACATTCTATTTTGCTTTGATTTAACAGCGTTTTCAACTCTCCTAACGGGCACAATTACCAGACTAGACCGGCCTTTTCTACTTCATCATGCTTGTTTTTTATAACTGTTGCACATGTGGCACATCTGGCGCTCTGCCTGAATCATTACTTACTTTTTATGTTCCGCTCGCCGTCGCCATGGAAACTGCTGCATGTTTGGCAGCGAGCCTTTGAAGGAGAGCGAGAGCAACAGAGAGGATTGCGAGCTCTCAGGAATTGGCCTACATCCAGTGTAATCATGGCGGGGAACTGAAATGAGGCTTTTGGCAGCACACCAGGTTTCAGAGAACAAAGATGTGAGCCACTAATGTTGGCTGCAGAGCCTGCTTGGCATCCTTTACCATTTCCCAGCAGCCCCTGCCACGGCTGCCTGCCAAGCCGCCCTCCCCTCCCCTCCCCTCCCACCCCTGCTGGGACTGCAAAGAGGATCTGAATAAAGAAAGAGACTTGTTTTTCTCCCAGCTCCTCTGCTCCAATGACATCACCTCTGCAGCCTCCAGCCCCCAGATTCCAGACGCCGAGCACATTTTTTTCTGCTCCTCTCTCAGGCCCTCCATTTTGACTAAATTCCTCCATTTTATAATTGCTCTTCTACCTCCCCGATGTCACGAAATGTTTGCCGTTTGCACCGACAAAGTGAGAATGCTCCGATGAGTATTTTTTGTCAGTATAGCGCGCATGGTTCATTACAACCAGATGAATATATGCCTTACTGTTTTGAGTGTGCATAATTTTGTTATTAGTAATTTATTTGTAATTCATTATTAGTAATTTATCAAAGCAAAACAGTTTCAAGTTGGAGTATTTATTTGTGTCTCTGTGTGTGTGTGTGTGTTAGTGCTGTCAAATTGATTAATCACGATTAATCGCATCTAAGATGAGTGTGTGTGTACAGTATATGTGCTGTCAAATCGAGTATTCATGAGTAATCACATCTAACAAAAATTATAAGTGTGCAGAATCGATTAATCACGATTAATCGCATCTAAGTTTGTGTGTGTATATATATGTATACAGTATGTGCTTTCAAATCAAGTATTCATGAGTAATCGCATCTAACAAGTTTGTATTTATATGTGCTGTCAAATCGATTAATCATAAGTAATCGCATCTAACAAATGACTCATGATAAATAGATTTAATAGCACACACACACACACACACACACACACATATATATATATATATATATATATGTGTAAGTGTGCTGTTAAATCGATTAATCGCATCTAACAAAAAGTTTAGGTGTGTGTTGTCAAATCGATTAATCGTGAGTAATTGCATCATACATATACATACATACATACATACATACACACACACATATATATATATATATATATATATACACACACACACACACACAATGTATATGTGCTGTTAAATCGATTAATCGCATCTAACATAAGTTTTTGTATACTGTCAAATCAATCATGAGTAATTGCATCTAACAAAAGTGTGTGTGTGTGTATATATATATTTATATATATATATATATATATATATAGATATATATATATATATATATATATATATATATATATATATATATATATATGTGCTGTCAAATCAATTAATCGCAATTAATCACATCTAACGAAAAAGGTTGTATATATATTTACATAAATGCATATATATATATATATATATATATATAAATAGATATATACACATGTTAGATGCGATTAATCGTGATTAATAGATTTGACAGCACATATACACACATATACATACATATATGTGTATATATATATATATATATATATATGTATATGTGTGTGTGTGTGTATATGTATATATGTATATATGTATATATATATATATATATGTATATGTGTGTGTGTGTGTATATGTATATATGTATATATGTATATATATATATTATACTTTATATGTACTTTATCAGAAGAATAAAGTACATATCAATATGTACACATTATGTACAGATTGTTGTAAGTCACTTTGTATAATGCAGAAAATACAATACACAATACAGTAGTGGGGTAGTATGCAAAAAAATCAGGCTATTTCTGGCTGTTTTGCAAGTGAATATTGTCCTCTTTGTGAAATCAATGAATGATATATTAATGTTCTATTGAAGCATATGTAATAATGTACAGCGTGTACAGACTGTAGATGGGTTAGTAATCACAAAACTGAGGTTGCACAACAGACTCGTAACTCGCAGCAGAAACATTCTCAGTTGAATTCATGAGCTGGAGAGAAAAAATAGCAACACAGTAAACAGGATGTTGCTTGTCAGTGGGGCTATCCTGGTGAGCGCAGGGGTTGCCATGGTTACCATTTCCTGAGAAATTTACAGCCAATCAAAAGAAGGAAAAGAGGTTTTACAGACTGTCTGCACTTGGAAACGCAGGGTAGAATGACATTGTGTCAGTGGGTTCACTTGACACACTTCAGTGAACCCAAAAAGCATGGCACACGTTTTAGCATGCACACTCGTTTTATAGTTGAGACTAGTGTTGTTTTATGCTGTCTGCGTCTCTGTAAATGTGTCTGGGTCAATTTCCGAGACATAAAATGAACACGAGTAGCAGTTTTAATGATGTTTTAAAGCTTTAAGATGAGGCATTTTATATAAGAGAATGAGAGCTTGTGATATTTGCATTTGTGACCTTATATAACTATCAATATTTCATTTGTGTTTTCATGTACAGTACTGCATCCTTGAACATCTGTAGCAGATGAGTTATATAACCTAGAAAATGGGCCACCTCATGGAAGGGAGATAGAGGAAAAACCCGAAAGCACACGAGAGGTAAATGCACTATCTTAAAAAAACCAAACCACTGATATGCTTTGGTATTTGGTATCAAATCTGACTAATAAAACACACTTGGTTCACGTTATTTTATTTATTTATTTTATTTTTTTGAGCTTAGACACCAGGAGCCTTTCAATGTTATGTTTTCCCTCCTTTTCCCGTGTTATTTTAATGAGGCATTGCACAATAAGAAGTGCTGAGTCATGATCATGTAGATCAGTGTTTCTCAACTGGTTTTGCTTCAGGATGTGAAATTTTATTTTGACGACATGTGGTGACCAAATTGGCAAATCATACAAAGGTAAACCAAACATTGAAATGTATTAATATTACCTGGATTATGGTGGAATCAAAAGCTAAATCCACAAATGGTCAAATTACAAGTTTATTAATTATAAATGGCATATTTTATATGGTGGTGGTGAGCCAATACAGCACCAAAATTGTAAATCATATTTATTTGTATGTTGTTTAATATTAACAAGTCATTAAATAATTCACCAGGCAAAACCACATTGTGGTTGACACAAACCATCTTTATCCTTATTTGAAAAGTAGTCTTGTGGATTTCCCAATTATGCATGATTTTATTTCCATTCAGCTTTTTCACTGTTCATCACTGACCCATTTTTGAGTCACGACCCGCCAGTCGAGAGCCACTGACATATAAAACAAAATCAAGCAATGACCTTGAGTGACACGCGTTCATGTGAAATCCGATCGGCCTGTGCAGGAGGAATTAGTTGTCAGGCCGGAAAGAAAAGACGATATTTACAGTTTCTTGGGTACAAAGCACGCCCTAGTGCTGCAATTCCTTTAGGAGGCTTGATCATACGCCCTGGCTGCAGGCCAACAGATTTGATGTTCGTTGAGAAGGGCGAGGCGAACTGTGGGTACGTGACTAAACATCTTACTTCCTCTTTCCAACGTCACGAGGGCTTGCACAAACACATCCTGCCTTGTGTCTGCAGATTTCAGACGCATTGCTTCACCCAAAGAGCCCTGAAGCTGCACTCATTTGGAACGAATCCAAAACAAAAGGGAAGGACCTGCAAAGCTATTTGTTGGTTCTTCTCACACTGTGGACATTGTTACGATCACAAAATGTGTATAACCATCGAAACTAAAAAGTGATTTGATGTCAAGTTTGTGTGAAAGCTTAAATCTTTAACTTCATGAGAAAATCTGTAGACTCTTAATATTATGAGTTGATGCATTTTCACTTGTTTACACAACTGTAGGAAAGTGGAATTTAGGGGATCTCCAGAAAAACACCAGACATATTTTATTGCAGCTGATTTTTCTCATTTTAGTCTCTGAATTTGTACTCTCAATTGCTAATAATAATTTAAATAATAACAATAATTATAAATGTAAAGTATTATTTATTTAAATATAAAATAAATCCTCTAAAATGGCTGATATTTTTTATAAATGTTATATCAGGCAATGTATAAACAAATAAATAATACATACATAAATAACCACACCTTTTCAATGTGTTTTCCCAGTCGTTTAATGGATGTTTTATAGAGCAGAAATTGTGTATTTTCATTCATTTCCACTTTCCCATGCCTGTAAGTCACAATTCCCTCCTATTTCCATGTTTTCAATGATCGTAAGAACCAAATTCGATTCAAAAAATGAATGTATAGAGGTGACCGCTCACCATTCGCTTCGGCAAGAATTTGCCTAATTTGCATATATCGTCCCCGTACGTCAGCGAGTCTAAACAGAACTTTCGACTCCGAATCGTTTCCAACGCCTCGATGATATCGAAAGCTCTCTTTTGCTTATTTCCTACTTCTCGCCGTCGTCGTCGCAGCTCTGGCCTCGATTCAAGTATAGTTAAATAAAGGAAGAGAGAAGGGAGGGGTGACGAGAGCGCCGTCAGCGCGCATGCGCCGGAGGGGGTGTTCTATCGAAGAATCAAGTAAATAGAAGCGGAGAGTCAGAGCGGGGCGGTGACGTCACTGCTCCACATTGAGCTCCAGCCTGGCCGCGGTAGTAGTGAGTGAGATAGATCGAGCGCGCGTCGTAGTAAAGCGCACGCTACTATGAAGTTCTGTTTGTAACTTAATTATTACTTGTGTGAGCGCGAGAGGAGCCTACCTCTTTTTTCCCCAGCGTTTCTGAGGACATTTTAAAGAGGATTGTGCTTGATTTCGGAGGGTTTTTCACCTGAAAGAGCGATGTCGTCCGCGGCGGTAGCTGCTTCGAGGAGGCAGTCGTGTTATTTATGTGACTTGCCCCGCATGCCGTGGGCTATGATCTGGGATTTTACCGAACCCGTTTGCAGGGGATGTGTGAACTACGAAGGAGCCGACAGGATCGAGTTTGTCATTGAAACCGCTCGGCAGCTCAAAAGAGCCCATGGATTTCAGGACGGCAGACCGGCGGGACCGGGCAAACAGTTGTCGGGGAAGGAGATCCAGGCGTTGAATCACGCGTCCGGAGACCCGGGCTCGCGCCCGCCGCAGCCCCTTGACCGCTACCCGCTCTCCTCCGAGCGTCCGCCCAGGCTGGGACCCGAATACCAGTCTGCGCGGCATGCGAATGGCATCCCGGTCCCGAACGGATTCTCAAAACCGGACGATCCGCCGGAGCTCAACCGCCAGAGTCCGAACCCGCGCAGGACTAGCGGCGTGCCGCCCAATTTAGTGCCTTTGGTGAACGGCAGCATGGCGCACGCGATCAACGGCAGACCGGGACAGATGTCGGGTCTCAGCCCTGCTGACCTCGGCGGAAATAAGCGGCCAGCCTCGGTCTCCAGCACGGAGCACGACAAGGACAAGCACAGACCGGACAGCATGACGCCGGAGATCAGCGACAACCACAAGACCCGGGCGGACGACTGGATCAACAAGAACAAAACGGTCCGGGATCTGATGGCGCTCAACCCGTACGACAGCAGATTTAAGAAGGAGCACATGCAGCAGAGGGTCATGTACGAAACAAATACTCCTGCATCCAAATCAGGTATGTTTAAAATGCTTTTTTCCCCTGTATTTTTAATGTTGTTGTATAGTGAAATGTGTGTATAAACAAAAATATATTGACTATATTTACATTTTGCATAGGTAGACTTTTAATGTCTAGATGCATTCAGGATATGCCATATTTTCAATCTTGTTTATATATATATGTATATATATTGTTTATTTATTTATATATATATATATATATATATATATATATATACACACATACATACACACATATATATATATATATATATAGGCCTATGGATACAGTACAATGCTACTATAGTCTCTTAAATGGCCTGGTTTGAATGGGAGCACTATGGCATGAGTCAGCTGCAAGAAAATTTCCGCTGATCAAAGCTCAGCGTGTATTTGCATGTGGTGCATTTGCAGTGAGCCTCATTGTTACGTCTGGCACTACAATGCATCACTGCGTCTGCTACATTGTTGTTGCATAAAGACGCTTTGTGCTAGTATAGTGCAGCCCATTCATGCACACTCATGCTTTTTTGCAGATCGAGGCAAACATCCCAAGAATTCATTAAAGAGAAAAGCCTCACCGGAGCCCGATGGGGAGGGCACTGCCGGGAAGATTAACGGAGAAGGACAGTGGCTCCCGGCAGCGGCAGCAGAAGGTGGTTTGAAAATGCCCCCAGTGCAGCCGCCTAGCTTCGCCTCCCCACCCTCCACGATATCCCCGCACCCTCGCACCACCCCGCCGGAGCCCGCCGCGGCGGCCGCCGCCACTCAGAACGGACACTCTCCCATGGCAGCGCTCATTATGGCCGCGGACAACGCCGGCGGCAACAGCTCGCCCAAGGACGCCAACCAGGTCCACTCCACGACGCGCAGAAACAGCAGCAGCCCGCTGTCGCCCAACCAACGGCGGCTGGCGCAGGGCGCGGGGACGCCTCACGTGCCGGGCATGGATCCGGTGCATCCTCAGAGCATTCCGGACTCATCGGTTCCCAGCAGCATCCCGCTGTGCTGCACGCTTTGCCACGAGAGGCTGGAGGACACACACTTTGTGCAGTGCCCTTCGGTGCCGTCGCACAAGTTCTGCTTCCCATGTTCCCGGGAGAGCATCAAACAGCAGGGCGCTACCGGAGAGGTGTACTGTCCGAGCGGGGAGAAATGCCCTCTGGTGGGCTCCAACGTACCGTGGGCTTTCATGCAAGGTGAAATAGCCACCATTCTCGCTGGAGATGTCAAAGTAAAAAAGGAGAGAGACCCTTGATTTGTTTTTGTTTTTTTTGTCCTCCCTTTTTTTGAAAATATTCAAAAATATTGGTCTATATAAATATATAAATATGAATATCACATGCATACATCCAGACAGAAACTAATGGACTTGTATATAATGGACATAAGGGACATGCATACTTCGTAAACATTGCTGTACATTTTTTTGATTTTTGAATACATTGTGTTTCTATATTTTTTGAAGATAAAAGGTATGTACTCATTATAACGGACTACGTTCTTCTTTGTCGATGTTTAACGATTTCTTGATGTACTTTTAGGTATGGTGGCAGTTCCTGTTAAACGTAGAATGTGACTAATGCAACTCTACGAGCACTTGGCAAACATTGGAAAACGCTTCTAGCTGTACTTGTATGCACTTGTTTAAAATTGCCAAATACATTTTCTGATCTTGTATTAACGGAGAGTCTCTGCTTGCTTCTTCTGAGGATCTGAGCGTGGTGGCTTTTGATTTGTTGAGACGTCTGGGACACATTATGAAGGGCAAACGTCTGTCCTCTCGGATATTTTGGTCAATTGTTCTTTTTAACCAGGTTGCAATTTATTTCAGTGTTCATGTTATAGTGCATTTAGAGTACTAAAAATCAGAATGCAGCCTAGTTAATATATAATAGTTTTCTGGAGTATCTGAGACATGTAATATGGGCCCTGACATGTAAATCATTACCTTAACCACTTATCTGGGTCGTGTTTGGGTATGTTAGGTAGGAGGGCTTTGTGCATTGTGTGTTGCAGGAAATTGCCTCGTCAGACATGGGTGGAGTTGGGTGAAAATGACTCGTGTGTGTGTGTGTGTGTGTGTGTGTGTGTGTGTGTGTGTTGACTAATGCTGAAAAACCCTACCATCTGTGTACGTCACCTCAGTTACTTTCACTCAAATCGTATAAATCTGTTTTACCATGCATGCATTTAATTTTGCTGTGCAATATCAATGAAAGAGTTACATAACAAGAGCAGTGCAACAATGCAGTGAAGTGGTTAGGCATGAGTGTAAATCTCCCAACACGTGCAAAAGAAATGCGATGAATACGGTAGCTTGTAAAACAGCATACGGTCACATGATTGACTCTGGAATTCTCGAGTCACTGTCCCTAGTTAACCCTTATTTATGGTATTTTAACATGGCATGCATGTTATCTGTTTAAGTTTGGGTGTTTGTTTTTTGTTTTTTAAATGTCAACCAGTGCAATTATTTATAGCAATTGTAAATGCATGCATGCTTTAGATTTTGTTGCAAAATATCAATGCAAACAGTTACATAATAGCAATACAATGAAAGTGGGTTGGCGTACATGAATATAAATCTCTCCTCACACATGCACAGAGCCTCAAAAGAAATGCAATGAATGCGGTAGCTTGTAAAAACAGATGCTCAACTCTGGTATTCCCAATTCTCTGTCTCTAGTTTACTCGTGTTTGTTATCTTGACTGTAGTATTTTAACATGGCATGCATGTTATGCGTTTAAATTGTGCATATAAGGTATTTTTTGTTTAAAATATTAACCAATGCATTAATTTATAGCATTTTTAAATGCATGCAAGCATCATATTTTAGTGTGCAATATCAATGCAAACGGTTACATAATGGGAGCATTGCAAAAATGCAATGAAGTGCATGTTATCCGTTTGAATTTTGCATATAGACTGATTTATGTTTGAATTAGTATGTTAAAATATTAACCAATGCATTAATTTATAGCAGTTTTAAATGCAAGCAAATATCATATTTTAGTGTGCAATATCAATGCAAACAGTTGCATAACGGGAGCATTGCAAAAACGCAATGAAGTGCATACATTTTGCATAAAGGGTGATTTATGTTTGAATTAGCATGTCAAAAATGTCCACCAAAGCATTCATGCTTTTATTACTGTTTTAAATGCATGCCTGTACAACATCAGTGCAAACGGTTACACAACAAGAGCAGTGCAGGCATGCAATGAAGTTGGAGTACACAAATATGTGCAGAGCCTCAAAAGAAATGCGACGAATGCGATAGCTTTACTCTTGTTTTGTATCTTAACTGTAGTAATCTAACATGGCATGCATGTTATCTGTAGGGGGTGTTTTGTTTGAATTAGCATGGTAATAATAGCATGCAACTGGCACAAAGGGTTAAAGCACAATGGCCCATTGATGAGTATTACTGGATACTGCATATTCCTCCAGCCTTTCAACAGTAACATCTCTCGACCCGAATGAAACCGTAAGTAAGGTTCATTCAGAGATGCATTAGTGGTTTCAGCAGGGGCTGTTACTGGAAACACACGCTCGAATAACAAACCGCTCATTATTTAGTGCAGGATTATTAGGAATGCGTAGATGAAGCCATACAGTCTCCGCCGCAGAATTGGAACGGCGAAGGGAAGATCATGCAACCCTGACTCGTCGAGGCATGACAATGCCGAATTAGGAAGATGAGGAATAGGGAGCATTGGGAAAGGCTCAAAATAACTTGTGGCGCTCTCAGCTGCGGTCTGGCTGCACGGATATATTTTCCGTGGCTTGCAAGTTTGAAAGATAAACAGCTGCTTGTGTCTTTGATCAGCGTCTTGCATGAGTGCTGACGTGACCTTTGCTCTCCTCCCCCCCAAAATCAGCCTGTGCTTTGAGTTTCCTTCCACTGATGTTGCTTCATTATGATTGGTGTTTTCTGTGTAAGTTAGCAGAACTAAAGTGCATGTATAAATCTAATCAGCTTTTAATCCAATTATTCCCAAAAGATATAACTTTTTTTTTTTTAATTTTGTCAGTTCAAATAGATTGGATAAACAACTTTAGTTTATTAAAATCAAGTTTGTTTGTTTTTTTGTCTTTTTTTTTTTGTTTTTTTTTTTTTTTTGTTTTTTTTTGTACAGCGTGCAACACAGATCTAGTTGATTTTTTTTAAAATAGAATGAGCAGACAAACAAAATTTGCAAATCATGCCAGCTGTTTTCTGTGTTTGCTCAGGCTTTTACCCCTGACACTAGGTATTAAATGTCGGTAAACTACCCAGAAGTAACTCCACAGCAACAAAACATCATGGTGCAAAAGCAAAAAGCATCATTCATGGTACACTCTAAAACTGCTGGGTTAAAAACAACCCAAGTTGGGTTGAAAATGGACTATTGTTTAAAATGGACTATTGTTTAAAAATGACTATATGTCTGGCTTAAAATGAACCCAAAATAGACACACAATTACTAGAGGCAACAATAATAATTAAAAGGTGAACATTTATTAATAAGCAATTTATTAAATGTTTATTGTTTAATTATTATTCATTATTAAATGAATAATAGAGTTAATTTCCAACATATTTTGGGTTCATTTTAAGCAAGCAATACAGTCATTTTTTAACAGTAGTTGAGTTAAATAAAACTGCCCAGCAGGTTGGGCAAACAACTAACCCATTCGCTGGGTCAAAACAACCCATTCTCTGGGTCAAAACAAGCCAATCGCTGGGTCAAAACAACCCAATCGCTGGGTCAAAACAATCCATTTGCTGGGTCAAAACAACCCAATCGCTTGGCTAAAACAACCCATTCGCTGGGTCAAAACAACCCAATCGCTGGGTCAAAACAACCCAATCGCTGGGTCAAAACAATCCATTCGCTGGGTCAAAACAACCCAATCGCTGGGTCAAAACAACCCAATCGCTGGGTCAAAACAATCCATTCGCTGGGTCAAAACAACCCAATCGCTGGGTCAAAACAACCCAATCGCTTGGCTAAAACAACCCATTCGCTGGGTCAAAACAACCCAATCGCTTGGCTAAAACAACCCATTCGCTTGGTCAAAACAACCCATTCGCTGGGCCAAAACAACCCAATCGCTTGGCTAAAACAACCCATTCTCTGGGTCAAAACAAGCCAATCGCTGGGTCAAAACAAGCCAATCGCTGGGTCAAAACAACCCAATCGCTGGGTCAAAACAATCCATTTGCTGGGTCAAAACAACCCAATCGCTTGGCTAAAACAACCCATTCGCTGGGTCAAAACAACCCAATCGCTGGGTCAAAACAACCCAATCGCTGGGTCAAAACAATCCATTCGCTGGGTCAAAACAACCCAATCGCTGGGTCAAAACAACCCAATCGCTGGGTCAAAACAATCCATTCGCTGGGTCAAAACAACCCAATCGCTGGGTCAAAACAACCCAATCGCTTGGCTAAAACAACCCATTCGCTGGGTCAAAACAACCCAATCGCTTGGCTAAAACAACCCATTCGCTTGGTCAAAACAACCCATTCGCTGGGCCAAAACAACCCAATCGCTTGGCTAAAACAACCCATTCACTGGGTCAAAACAACCCAATCGCTGGGTCAAAACAATCCATTCACTGGGTCAAAACAACCCAATCGCTGGGTCAAAACAATCCATTCGCTGGGTCAAAACAACCCAATCGCTTGGCTAAAACAACCCATTCGCTGGGTCAAAACAACCCAATCGCTGGGTCAAAACAATCCATTCGCTGGGTCAAAACAACCCAATCGCTGGGTCAAAACAATCCATTCGCTGGGTCAAAACAACCCAATCGCTGGGTCAAAACAACCCAATCGCTGGGTCAAAACAACCCAATCGCTGGGTCAAAACAATCCATTCGCTGGGTCAAAACAACCCAATCGCTGGGTCAAAACAACCAAATCGCTTGGCTAAAACAACCCATTCGCTGGGTCAAAACAACCCAATCGCTTGGCTAAAACAACCCATTCGCTGGGCCAAAACAACCCAATCGCTGGGTCAAAACAACCAAATCGCTTGGCTAAAACAACCCATTCGCTGGGCCAAAACAACCCATTCGCTGGGTCAAAACAACCCAATCGCTGGGTCAAAACAACCAAATCGCTTGGCTAAAACAACCCATTCGCTGGGTCAAAACAACCCAATCACTTGGCTAAAACAACCCATTCACTGGGTCAAAACAACCCATTCACTGGGTCAAAACAACCCATTCGCTGGGCTAAAACAACCCAATCACTGGGTTTGTCCGTTTTCAACTCAGCTTGGGTTGTTTTTAACCCAGCATTTTTTAGAGTGCCAAATTTTGCACAAGCACATAATGCATCCGACCCATTTTCTTTTAAAAACCTGTTTTGCATGAATATTTGTGGTTGTTTTTGCAGCGTCTTTTATGAGTCCTGCATGCATCCCTGATCACTGCGACCCAGGAGCTCGTTGCTTGGTTACACAGTCATGTAGTAAACACAAGGTATCTTTTCAATACGGTGAACATCAATCCTCTGAGCTTTACTGCCTCTTGACAGCATAAAGAAAGCCATGCAAACGAACGCGGTGTGCAGCTCTGGGATTGCTGTATTTTTAGCCAGAACCCAAAATGCTACTCCACAGATTTCCTTGTTCAAATGTAGCTGCGAAATACACTTGGTTGTCAGTGCTTTGAGCTTCCTAATGGTCATTCATTAGGCAGATAAGGTTCTGTGTTCAGTGGTTAATCAGTGTCCTGTTTCCGAAAGCACGCTGTAATGAGGAAAGCATACTCATGTGTACTATTAACCAAACTTGGCCTTTGAACCCGGATATACTGTGTTCTTATCTGCTCAGAAACGCACTGAGATGCAATAAAACATTGATATTTTTGACAAACTCAAAGCAGTGGAAAGGTTAACCGTGAGTGACCTTTTAAAGATCTGATGTAACTGGTTAACACAACTGTTTTAGATAGATTTTCAGTTTGTTGCAATAACAGATCACAGATAAAGTCTTATGACAGTTATGTGGGTATTTTGTCATAACAGTTTAAAAATGGTCAACTGACTAATATTGTTTATTTCCTTTCCGTAACTGCTGCACCGTCACAAATAACTTTACACTTCTTCATGCAGGAATGTTGTTTTCCTGAACAGCCAACGTTTTTGTGTCACCCAGCGAGAAGTATTTTACAAACTAATTTACATTTCGCAACTCAGCACAAAAGTGACGCGCCACCCTCGCTGGCCCGCTGCCCATAAGACACTCCCAGCATGCATCTGCCTGTGTTGTGAAATGCCTTCACTTGCTCGTTTCAATCATCTCTGTACTGATGCTGGTTTGGGATGTTGTGGCAAACAAATTGTGTAAGATGAAATCAAGACATTTTTAATTGAACTGAAGTAACATCTGCGCTGCGGTGGATGAGGGATGTTAGCAATAGCATGCAAATGCATTTTTTGTATGTCGAAATTGTTTTATAATGCAAACCAATGAGATTGGCCTGGATAATGATCTTTAAATGAAATATGATCTTGTTTTATAATTAATTTAGAAAAGGCCATGCAATATAGTTAAAGCTAGAAATTTAAATAGCACGACTTGTGCTTTTATACAATAATGCCTAATATTAAGCACACAATTTTTCATTAAAACATTATTTTATGAAGCAAATTCATAAAGTCCAGTCCAATTCTTTAACCAGAATCATTTATAATATGTAATTTAGGAAGACTGGAACTCTGTATTGACCAATCAGCTTCCAGGACTGTGTGTGTGTGTGTGTGATATATTATATATATATATATAATATATAATAAATGATTTCTGAAGGATCATGTGACACTGAAGACTGGAGTAATGATGCTGAAAATGCAGCTTTAATCACAGGAATAAATTATATTTTACAATATATTCACTTAGAAAACAGTTATTTTAAATTATAATAAAATTTCACAATATTACTGTTTTTACTGTATTTTTTATCAAATAAATGCAGCCTTGGTGAGCAAGAGACTTCTTTAAAAACATATATATATATATATATATACACACACACACACACACACACACACACACACACACACACACACACATATATACATATATATGTATGTGTTTGGGGTCAGTAAGGTTTTAATGTTTTTAAAGAGGTCTCTTCCTCACCAAGGCTGCATTTATTTGATAAAAAATACAGTAAAAACAGTAATATTGTGAAATTTTATTATAATTTAAAATAACTGTTTTCTAAGTGAATATATTGTAAAATGTAATTTATTCCTGTGATTAAAGCTGCATTTTCAGCATCATTACTCAAGTCTTCAGTGTCACATGATCCTTCGGAAATCATTTACATATATATATATATAAATATATATAAATATAAATATATAAATGTGTGTGTGTGTGTGTATATATATATATATATATATATATATATATATATATATATATATATATATATATATATATATATATATATATATATATATATTATGTATGTATATATATTATGTATGTATGTGTATATAAATATATGTAAATACAGAAAAAAAAATATATATATATATATACATATATAATTACAATTTAAAATGTGTGAAATGTAAATATAAAATATTTTTATTTTAATTCTAACTGCCCATGTGTACAATTGATGTTTAATTATATTTTTTTATTTAATTTTTTAATAATTTACATTTTTTTAATATATAATTATAATAATGCATACAAATGCACACTATTTTTAAAAGTGCCACTTATTTTTCCAGTGTGAGCAGTGATGTGCAGGTGTTATGGGCCTGATAAATGCAATAAACTCACGTCACAATAACATGCATTTAGGTACAGCTATAAACATTTTATGGCCTTTAAATGTGGGTTGGAGTACAATTACCTAAGAGAATGACTATTTCTTATCTCAAGCGACGGTGCACCTTGTGCGAAGGACTCGGCAGCAGACAGGAGGGCAGGGTGGTTTTTATGTGTGTGTTTGTTTTGGAAAAACTAGGGATGAGACGAGTTTCTGTCGATTCCCACCGCACTTGTCCACATGTCACTGCCATCATGTGTGCTTTGAAGCTGCTGATGGTGAGGCAGCGTCTCGTAAGAGGACAGCACTTCTTTGTGTTTTTTTCTTTGTTGTGCTTGTAAAATTTCTTTTATGTTTTTGCTTGAGTTATTGTGCAGATTTTGCATGACACTGGCCTGTCTGAGACTACAAACCAAAAGTCTTCACTCAAAATGTAAATTTGATCACTTATTCATTCCAGAACTATATGATTTTTCGGTGCAACACAAAAGATGTTTTAACAAATGTCCATTCTGCTCTTTCCCATATATACTGAAAGCATAAAGTATAAAGAAAATAACCCAACAAAATTACCCAACAGGCTCAACCCAGCGTTTTTTTTTTTTTTTTTAAAGAGTGTCAGATGTGAAATATGGCAAACAAGTCACTGTTTATGCATGTTTAGAGCTTAACAGTGACTTGTTTGCCATATTTCACATCTGACACTCTAAAAAAAAACGCTGGGTTGAGCCTGTTGGGTAATTTTGTTGGGTTATTTTCTCCTTGGTTGGGTAGTTTTTGTGTAACCCAGCCGTTGGGTTAGATACGAAAGAGGATTAGGACCAATCAATAATAATAAAAAAAAAAACATCTCAAGATTAAAGTCATTATAATGCGAGATTAAACTCATTAAATCTCGAGAAAAAAAGTCGAAATACAATGTTGAGAATAAAATCATTATATTTCGAGAATAAAGTCGTGTTTCGAGAAAAACACTTGTTAAATTTCGAGAAAAAAGTTGAAATAAAACGTTGAGAATAAACTCATTAAATTTCTAGAATAAAGTCATGTTTCGAGAAAAACGTTAAATTTCAAAAAAAAAAAAAAAAAAGTCTACATAAAATGTCGAGAATAAACACGTATTCGATCAGTGATCACTTACGCTGCCTCCAAAATTGAATACTTCTCTACTATGGTACGAAAAACAGTATGCGAACAGAGTATGTCCGAATTCATAGTATTCGAAAAACAGTAAGCAAAAAGTACCCGGAAGACTTACTGCATCCAGCGAGATAGACCTTTTCACATGTCTGGGGTTCTTGAAGTGGAAGTAGTCATGTTGGGTAAAATTCTATGGCGGTGAATTAGAGAATACATTAAATATATTTTTTGTGTCCCCATTCTCTCAAATTACAAATGAAAAACTCAACAACAGTGTTTTCACAACTTTCAAAAAGAGGAAAAAAATAGAGAGGGATCGATAGCGACAGTCAGAAGAGAGAAAGATGTCAACTTTACCGTCATTCCCATAGCCTCACAGCAGCATTAACTATTTTTTTTGTAATTTGATGAAAACGTAATACAATACTAAGTATAGTGTTATAAATGTACATACATTTAAAAAAAAAAAATGAAAATATAAAAAACTTTGCAAGATTTACGATGCTGATGACCGTTAAAACGCGTCATCACAGTCCGTGGAAAGGGTCCATAGAGTACCTCAGGGATGACGTGTTTTTGTAGGCCAACACGGAAGTTAGCAGCACACGGGTTCCTTCGATCGAAAGCCAATGCATTTTTCCAATAGACTTTTGGAAAATCTCAAAAAATAAGCTCTGTGTTTAACAAAGGGTTATGACACTTACACGTTTTGTCTATCAAGATAATCTTTACAATTTAACACAACATTTATACATTTTGAAGCCTAAATAAACTCGTCAGATATAAAAAGCTAACAGTAGGCTATAAACGGACTACAGCACACCATGGTCGCGGATCAACGTCACCACCACCAAGCTTCCTCAAACTTTATTTAGAAAACTTTATTTAAAAACATGCTCACCGATTATGATCTGCGCTGTGTATGAATACTTATCCACTGTTTCATAAGAAATGCTGTCCAAATGTCCTGTTTGTCATGATGACGTCTAAAGTCCCCGCCAAAGGAAGTAGTCCCTTTTAGCAATTTGTTAGCAACCGCCGTTTTTAAGACACAATAAAGGTTTAAAAAATCACAAGCAGGTTATAACTGTTGTGTTTTATGTCATAGATCAAAACGTTAAAATATTTAGAGGATTTGTTAACCACAGACCTTATTTCAGGCGATTTAGCAAAAACCCATTCAAAAAACCCATTGACTTCGGGGCGATGGAACCGGAAGTCTTAAAATGCTAACTCACTTCCGGGTTTTGCCTACAAAAACACGTCATCCCTGAGGTACTCCAAGTAACAACATGGCGAATCTAGTACATCCGGATTTCATTCATATTACACAACGTACTGTTTCAACGGTTGTGAAGTAAATTTAAATTCAAATGTAGTACGTACTCAGACAGTACGCGATTTCTGACGCAGCTTGAATCAAGCCATATTTTAGGCTTTCTTTCAATAACAAAGATATATCCGCTTTTTTCATTATAATGACTTTAATCTCGAGATGTTTTTTTATTTGATTTTTTTTAATTATTATTATCACTTCCGTAGTTAGAGGCTGGTCAGTTGAACGGTTGAACAATACACCCCTCCCCACCCGCCTTCCGACGCAACAACCCAGCTGTTGGGTTATACAGAGCGCGGGCTTTTTGCATCCTCGTCAGGAGACAGCAAATCTCAACGCCACCGAATTGGTGCTTTACTTCGGTAAAATAAAGGTTTGTATACATTTTAAAGTATTTACAGTGCTGTAAATCATTTTATTTAATACAATGAGATGAGATGTCAGCATCGGTCGTCTCGCATGATGGAAACTGAATTTTATTCGTTATAATACTGAATATTATTAACTTGGATGTTAAAATATGTTCTCAGAACTCGTACAGTTTGTTTATGTGCAGGTTATAAGGAGCCAGCCACGATTTCTTTCGGCTATGAGAAACGCGAAGTAGCGGTCTGAGGTTCGCAGCTCCCCCGCCGAACAGCAGCCTACACCGGCGCAGATTTCGGTAACACACCGCTGCGCTTACGACAGGAATATATGCGGAAAATAGAAGAAAACTAATCGAAGCAGAGAGAAGAGAGATCTTTGGAAACTGGTTTTGGACATAGTGCTTTTGGTCTGTTCTTTAGCGTGAGGAAAAAGAAGCTTAATATGGTCAAATTTGTTTTCAAACGCAAGTTATTAAATATTTAACTTATTTCGTTTAACCATATAAGCTGTATAATTGAGTTGTCATTCTTTTCTGCACATTTTCACTCACATACACATGTACACGTTGTTTTAACTCTTGCCTATTTATTTATTTTTTTTGTGCATTCCTGGGTGTTCTTGCTTATTAATAAATGTTCACTTTTTGATTGTTGCATTTTAAGCCAGCAATATAGTAATTTTTAATACATAGTTGAGTTATTAAAACAACCCAGCATGTTGGGTCAAACATTTAACCCTGCCAGCTGGGTAAAAACAACCCAACGCTGGGTTTGTCCAATTTTGACCCAGTGCTGGGTTGCCAAATTGCCCGAATTGGGTTGTTTTTAACCAAGCATTTTTTAGTGCAGAGCTTTCTGTGAGGAATAGACTGAAATGTAAGTTGTTAAAAGAGCAGCATTAATCTTCTTTGAAAACATTTGTGTTCCTCAGAAGAATGAAAATGGTTTGATTCAACGAGATTGAGTAAATGACAGAATTTTAAATTTTTGCGTGAGCTATTCCTTTAATAAACATTTTGCATGTCATTAACCTTTAATTCGAGGTTATCTTTGTTTTCAGATGATAGACAGCAGGAAGCAAGGGCCACGTCTGACATGCTGAACTTTAGATCCTGGAAAATCCCCACAAAGTCTGCGAAACCAAACATCACGGAGCTTAACCAGATGCATCTTATCTCATTCCTGTTTATGCTGCTCAGGTAATAATTACTGGCTCATTTTGGGTAAGGCCAGAAACATACACTGTAGGGCTGGGCGAAATGTAAAAAATATTTTATCGATAATCACCTTAAAAAATATCGCGATATCCAATAATATCGTCAACCCGAGCCCCGCCCCTACCACGCCCGTCCGCCCCGCTCCGATGTGTCCATAGGCTTCTTATAACGAAAAAAATGATGTATTATTTTTTTGGAAAAAAAGAAGTGATTACAAATTTTGTTTGTGAATTTTATTTTTCATTTATTTTAATAATGAACAGGCTGCGATGTCATGCAGTGCTATTGACGTGTGCGCACGAGGCGCCGGCGTGATCACTTGAACTGCTTCCTTACACCAGTAAAACAACTTAAAATACATTCATTTATGGTCATACATAAACTGTAAAGAGTCTAATTTTATCTGTGTACACTCACAATAAAACAAAACTTTGTTTTTGTAAAATAAAGAAAACAGGTAAGCTACTGCTGAATTCGGTCTTCCTTTTGAACGTGTTCGTGTGGAGAGCGTCGCAAAAAATAAATCAATTAAAACACCATATAGGCTACTACTTGTCACAAAGTTTTTTGTTTTTTTTTCAATGATATTACGCAGCGCCTGTGACCCTGCTTGCACAGGGAGCATGCCTTGCAACCTTGGAAACATTTGTGAGAGACGCTGCGTAATATCATTGCGCCTGCTGCACCCATGGTACTGCAGCAAAGTTCCTTGATTATTACGCCGGAATGAGAGTGTAGTTCCTAGCCATATCAGCCTAAAAATCGCAACTTTTCATTTTCCATCGGTCTTAGTACACGATGTAACTACAGAAGAGTCAAGTTTTAAATAGGAAAAATATCGAAACTCTTTGGTCATTTTTGAGCGAGATGCTAACGGTCTAATCAGATTCAATGAACTATGCTAAGCTATGCTAAAAGTGGTACCGCCAGACCCGGAGATCGGCTAAAATGGATTCGAAAACGGTAAAACTAAACTGTTTAACTCTAGGGGAGTTGGAAAATGAGCCTATTTTCAAAAAAAGTGGAGTGTTCCTTTAAGTATGCTAAATGTGATTCCAGAATAGATTTTTTTTAATTTTTTTTTTTTATTCCTAACCCTATTAATTTACTATAGGCTACAAAATATGCTATTTCATGCGAATAAATATGTGAATAGTAACGGGACTATGTTAAATAAATTTGTTTTTTTCTCCTCGATATTGGCGATTATCGTCTGTACATGACCTTTTATTATCGACATTGCGATACTTGCAAGACATCGTCGATATACGATAATATTGTCATATCGCCCAGCCCTAATACACTACAAAAGCATACAAAAGCAAATATGAATTCTTAGCCAAAGCAGTGCAAGTGTGCATTTCTGTTATGCATATTTATCAGTGTTTGCAAACATGCACTTTTAGGCCTAAAATGTGAGTGCATGTGAATGCATGTCTGCGCTCATTCACCTACTTTCACCAGCACCACTGTTGCCATCCATTTTGCTAATTCTAGGCCACCTATTCTGTCCAATCTAGGCCATTATATAGTTATTTTTATATAAAAGAGAGCACAACTATTGCACGCTTCACACGTCAAGCAGTAGTCAACGGACATATAAGTGACAGTACGGCCCATGATAAATCCACTGACAGGAACGACTGCGCCAAAAATAAAATCTGGTCCACATCCGCCAAATCCCAGTATAGATGATGCATCGGTTAATTTAGGCCTGCAAGGGAAAAACAAGGTCGCCCGCAAATTCCGAATCGAGGACACCTTGGAATCCGTCTCTTTTCATCAATCAGCGCGTCCCTTTAGAGTTCGGCCCCACTTCTGAGCTCTTAACGAAGTCTTTTCCTCGCGGTGCTCGGAGCGGCTGGAGCTTTAACTGGCAATTAGGTTGTGTGGGCTTAGATCCGGGGCATATGTAAGAAATTCCCCTTTGATTGCAGGCTTGGACAAGGATATTGAGCTGGGTTGGGTCCTTCCCGGGTATTTAGCCGTTCTTCCACATAAGGCAAAATAACTGAAGCCCCAAATCAGTAATTTTGCAAAACATTAAAGAAGAGTGCACATGAAAGGAGCTGGGGTTTTCCTTCTGTTAGCTCTGTTCCAAAACCTACTCTGGTGCTGAAACAATTTGCACTCAGAAACAATTACAAGGAAACGGCAAGTAACACACTGAATTAAACATGAAATTCTGAAATAGTGTTTTCTTGAAAAACATACTCCAATAATCTTTATGTACAACTTTAAAAAAAATATATTTTTTTTCTACAGTTTTCCTGTCATTTATAAACTTTTTAAATGATTCAGTAACAAAGTATATATTGATAAAACTGAAAAAAACTTTAAAACAATTAAATTAAATGGGAAATTTTGAAGTAAAAAGACTGAAGTAGAATTTACTTGTAGAACGTACTCCAATCTTAAATACTTATAGTGCAATGTTTTTTGTTTTTTTTTAAATGGATTATTTTAACTAACATTTCTGCATACTGTTGATTTATGCTTATTAGAGTGTTGTCATTTACTTAGCAATATTCTAACATCAAACTGTATAGAATTGTGTACTTCTGTGTGCATTTGTAGAGTTTAGGGCTGGACTATTAATCAAAATTGTCAATTGTATATGTATGTGTATTGTATGTGCCAGTTTGGACATTCAAATGGAAGTGTATCATTATATTGAGCTACTGCGCTGTTTCAAAATTGTTTCAAAGTAAATCCTACATCAGATTTTTATCAGTGTATGTTGAACATTCCAAATTAGTCAATTAGAATGTTCCATTTCAAATGGAATGTTTTGGAACAGAGCCATTATGCACTAATAGAGTGCAACAGTCAGGTTCCGGAAGTAAAAACTCCATTCATTTTCTCCATAGGAAAATAATTTTTTAACGATAACTTATAAACCTTTAAAGATAACCTTACTGTGAGTTACGAGGTTGTTAATCGATGGTATTTGCTTCTGTTGAAGATGTCAGCATGCATTATTTCGACAAGTTTTAAAATAATCGTGTTTAATGTGTTGAAAAACTACATTACTGTGATGCTCTTCATAAAATTCAACCAATCAGACAAGCAAAACGTGCCAAAAGATCAGCCCACTCCAATGAAGCACCGTAAATGACGTAATTGAGTCTTAAAATATATTGTATATATACATATATATCAACATTTTTATCATTTTTTTAATTCCATTATGCTGTTCGCAATGTTTCATGGGATTGTAGTTCTTTCCCTCACTAAAGCTGTTAAGTACACAGTCTCTTTTGTCTGATTTTCAAATACTTTTTTGCTTCAGATCAAAGTTTGTAATGTTGTGATTCACCTCATAGCTGGCTGGTTTGGTTCATGGCTTAAAACGCTTACACAGACTTTTTTTAAAATCCTTATGGGAGAAATTAATGGAAAAAATACTTCTGGAACCAGTGCCGCTGAAAAATTGGGCGGGACTGTTGCACTCCATAATCTGTTTTTTCTTGTCAACCTGAAATGTTTTTACTCAAGTGCACTTGATCACTGCTCTGTTTCACAAACATTTATTGTGATGAATGCAGACCTGTTGTGAGTCCTCGTATGTGTTTTCTATTTCTGTAATAAGGATTGACCTCTAATGCTCTGTGTCAGTCCATCTATAACCACATTAGAAAACCAGGCCTTTAAAAATAGAAATTAGAGCTCGGTCTTCCAGCCCATCCATACACGCCACACTTCTTTTTGTGGACATCAAAAGCGCCTGCGTGTTTCCACTGTTTCCATTTTGAATCTAAAGCTGCTGCCAAATCAAAAAACTGGTGCACTGAATAAATAGATCCAAAACCGTCCCGTACAGAACAGCTGTTATTAGCATCAATGCTTGATTTGAGCTGAGAAGTCACAGGCAGATTTTGGATAAAAGAGTGCCGATGAGGATTTTCACAAAAACTGGAAGAGGGAGAAAATGTGTGGATTGTGGAAAGATGAGGAGTCAGTGGGGTCAGTGCAACCGAGACTAGATCCCTTGATATATACTGCCAAAAAAAATTACATGTAATAAAGGTCCACAGTTAACCTTTTGCAACACCAGCCCAATGGTGGGTGAAAATTTCCATGTGAGATATATATATATATATTTTTTTTTTTTTGGTAGATATACATATTTAATAATAATTTAAGTTTAATTTGTATCTATTTGTGTATGTATATTAATTTAAAAATATTTAAAGTATGTAGTATTAAGTATATTAAGTTTTATTTTTTAATGTTTATATATTAATATATGAATATTTGTTTACATTTTATAATATATAAACTATATTGTATAGTTTGTATTTATTTTGGTAGATATAAATATTTAATAATAATTTAAATGTAATAATAATTTAAATTTAATTTGTATGTAATCTATTTGTGTATATTAAAAATATATAATATATATAAATATAGTATTAGGTATAAAGTACATGCATTTACTATATATATATATATATATATATATATATATATATATATATATATATTTTTTTTTTTTTTTTTTTTTTTTTTTGATGTTTTTATTTTTTATTAAGGTTTATATATTAATATACATTTATATTTGCATTTTCTAAATATATAATTTTTTATATATATATATATGTGTGTGTGTGTGTGTGTGTGTACATTTACTGTGCATTTATTTTTTAGAAATATATGCTTTTTTATTTTTTAAACATATTTCGACCATATGACAAAAATAATTGTAATTATTATAATTTTACAATTTTTTTTCTCTATATTCTAGTGTATTCTACTTTAACTATTTTGGAAAAGAATCTGCAGACCTTAAAGATTGATTTTGATTTTGATTTGATTGCTTGATTGATTGTTTTGTTTTTTTGTTTTGTTTTTTTATAGACTCAACACGCAGTCTCATTCTCCTGGAATATGTGGGTGCAGATCCTGGGAATGTTTTGATATGAATACAGTTTCTGTCTGTGAAAAACACAACTGTACTTATCTGATAATGCAAATCAACTCTTTGATTAATGCTTGACAATTCTGCTTATGATTACTTATTGCTTGAAATCTGACTGTTGTAACACATTTGCTCTACTGTTAGACCAAACCTGATGTCAGAAGATTGATGTCTCTAATTTTGTCTACCCCATTTAGGACTGATTTGACGAGATAACACTTAGAATGTGGCTTAAAATAGCTGCGGGACGTTTGCTGTTGAGCGGTTGTTGATGTCAGATAACACTGCTGTGGGGGAGGCTGGGATTTGAGACGAGCTATTCCTGTCCATCAGCTCCGGGCCACACCGCAACCTCAGAGAAGGTAATAATATACAGGGGAGATTGCTTATCCTCTTATATCATGAGCACAGATATATAACACTGACTTTTATACAACCCTCCGGCCAAGTATTTCATCCCGACTGGCAGATTTTTTGAAAAAAGACAGTGTTGTATTAGAAGACAAGTTTTAGATTGTTGCATATTCTAAAGAAAATGTGAGTGCTGCTAGGGCTGGGCGATATGACCAAAATCTTATATCACGATATGAGTAATTTTACATCACGATAACGATCTAGATTTTTATGAGATCAAAATTTTCCATATCATTGAAATTTCATAATTATCATCAATTTCAATATAATTAAAAAAATTAACACTAGCCTATAAAACTATCAAGCTTACTGAAGACAAATAAACTGTGATAAAGAAAGAACAAAGAAAACAAACTACAATAGAACAAAGACAGACGAAATAGACCTACATGAAAAAACTTCAAGCACTAGAAAATGTATAAAGTAATCAAAGGTATAAAAAACAATGCATAGTCTTTACTGTGTAAATTAAATATACATTTATTCTTATTAAAGTTACAGAAGCAAGCAGTGAGAGATTTTCTCTCTTTTTTGTTGTTTGATTAGCATTAATAATGACAGCAGGTAAATTTGGATGCTGTCCCTTTAAGACTGACTGCAGATCCATTAACCCGAGCCTTGTCTTTCTCAACTGTACCTTCACTTAAGACATAAATGGCTCTGTTTACTTGCAAATACGTGGTCACTTTGGCACATAGGTATGTGTATTTAAACGTTCAAGCCCAATTAGGCGTCAAAAAGCACTCAGTTCAGTCCTCACGCGCTCTACGAGCAGTGGCTTCATGTCGCGCGTCTCTCAGACAGCGCTGAGAAACAGTCTCTTCAGAGAGCGCGTGCATATGGTGAAATGAGTTGTCTTTCGCTGCTAATTGCACTTAAACGGTTTAAAACCACTTGTTTTTAAACCGCAATGCTTAAAAACTCATGCAAATTATAAGCTTTCGTGACCGCGCAGAATAGCAACCTCACGCGATAGAGACGATCGTCCAAAATCAGTTGACAAATTTCAACCGGCTAATCGTGTCTACCAGTATATCTTCCACCCCTACTTATTGTGCTTAATACACTTTAACATCGAGCACGTCTCTAATTCGTGATCGCCTTCTGAGAGAGGCAGGTTTCATGCGCGCACTTTGGCAGTGTGTGCCAGTCAGCACGAGCGCTGCACGAGGTCCTTTTCAGGATATATTGCGCTTATAACTCTTTTAACATCAAGCACGTCCCGCTCTTTATATTCTCATTCATGCATTTCATCACTCTGAAGTGTCAGTAGTGCAATATTTACATACTACGATATATACGATATAGCAAAATCATTTTATTTCGTGGTAACGATATATATCGTCATATCGCACAGCCCTAAGTGCTGCTTGCCTGTACAATGGTTGTTAGGGTGTTACTAGGTGATATTCGGGTCTCTAGATTTGGCCCTTCAATGATTTTATTGTTCACTTGGTGAAAATTGCATACACACACACACACACACACACACATATATATATATATTACTGTTTACTATAGTATTTTATTTTAATGCGTCTGTGTGTGTAAAACATAATCCAATAATCTTTTATTTACATCTTCAAAAAGCAGGTGTGTCAGTTTAAAAGCACACCTCTCCTTAACAAGTTGCTCAAAGTATCAGTTGTAGTTACGTTCCAAAAAAAGTATCAAAAGGCAACAAAAAAAGAATGAAATGTAGAACAAAAAAAGACACTCTTTTTGCCAGCATTGTATTATGTAACCCACTAGGATCAACTGAGCAGCCGCAACACCCGAGATATCAAAGACATTACATCTGCTGTTCCTCCCTTCAGGGTCGCTGGGTTCTGCAGTATGTTTCCCCTCCCTCTCTTTGTTGTACCCGGCTCAGTTTTCTGAGCAAAAATAGGCCCTCGTCGAGCTCTGTCATCGCATGCCACTAACAGGTGTGCTCTCAAAAGAAGCCTGCGAAGCCTCAAGAGCATTACACAATCGCAAGGCATGAGGAGAACTGAAAATAGCGCCATGTGGGCGGAGCCTCTGTAGCCGCGCACAGGTGGACGAGTTCAGAGACCAGAAATACAGCTTCTGCTGAGATCACAGGCGGAGTGGTGCAACTAGTCAGTGGTTTCACTGGGACAAAAGTACATAAATGGTTGAGTCACTTCTCCAGAGTTTCGTAACTTTAAATGAGAAAACCTAGAACAATGTGAAGACGGTCAGTGAGAGTCATTTTTCACATGAAGAGTTATTAAAGGAATGTTTAACGCATTAATTAAATTCTGTCATCATTCTAAACCTGTTTTGCTGTTATTAATCAGTTTAAATTGAGTTTTTTGTCAGATCTTTATACAGTAAAGTGGCTTCACCGTAATAAACTGAAAAATAGTATGATGCAAACTTCATAAAATATGAGTCAAATTCTGCTGTAAAGCAGCTCTAAAAAGACAGTGTCATTATTCAGCTTCAGTCAGTTCAGTGTTGATTCAGTTCAATAACTAAAAAAATGAAACAAGATCTATAGATGACAAGTGTCATTCACTTTGAGTCAGTGTCGATGTTGCAAAATTCATCAATTATGAAACACATTTGATTCAGCTATAAAGCAACTCTACAGAAGACAACAGTGTCATTATTCAGCTCAATTCAGTTCAGTTTGTATCAGTGCAATCAAATCGATAATATTACTAAATATTTATAAGGACATACTAGAACAGGTTTTCATGCTTGAATGTTCTTTATTTTCCTCATATTCTCCATTGTCGCAGCTCCTCGCTTCCCAGTCTGTCAGTAACGCTCTGTTTAGTTCCTGTCTCTATGAAGCCCCTCCTTCTGAAAAGCACAATGTGTTCTGATTGGTCGGCTGGAGCAGTGTGTTGTGATTGGTGTTTGAGAAATGTCCCGCCCCTTACCATAACCGCCAGTTTCAACACACTACTAACTAACGTAGTCAGGCCCCACCCCCTTTATTCTGCATATATGAATAATTTAAATGAGGAATATTGTGACATGTTCGTTCCAGGAAGAAAACTCAAGACTACAATGGAGGCGTTTCAGGGAGTTCAGAAACAGTGACACTGATATAGAGAATAACTCTGCTGGAGGGATTTTGGAAACCTTTTTCATGCTCAAACAGCAACATTACACACTAAAGAAAGTTAAAGGGGTCCTTGATTATGATTTCACTTTTTTAACTTTAGTTAGTGTGTAATGTTGCTGTTTGATCATAAACAACATCTGCAAAGTTACGACGCTCAAAGTTCAATGCAAACGGAGATATTTTCTTTTACGGAAATCGCTTTTTGAGGACTACAACAAACGGCTGGTAGGGACTACAACGAGCTTCTTCCCGGGTTGGTGACATCACAAACCCCAAAATTTACATAAACCCCGCCCCCGAGAACACACAACAAAGGGGGCGAGGCCATGTTGGGCTGCTTTAGAGAAGAGGAAGAGTTGTTGTAGTAGAGTGTTGTTGTCATGCTGTCATTTTACGCCGGACTGCTTCACAAACGAGGGTCAATTCAATGTCGGATTTGCACAAAAGATCAACATGACGGCACATGCTAGTCGATGAGTTGAATCAACTCCACAGCAACTACATAAATTTATCCACTAACCATTCAGAAACGTCCAGCTTCATTCTAAAAGTTGTAACTTCTTCCTGAGTCTCTCCATCAGTGTCCGACTCCGGTTTGAACAATGTAAGGCTGAACACCGTCGTCATTTTGGCTGCGTGAGATTCTCCAGCTTTGTTGTTGTTGAGCAACCGAAGCGTGAGCTGTTAAAGCTCCGCCCTCTTCTGGAAAGGGAGCCGGGAGCAGCTGCTCATTTGCATTTAAAGGGACACGCACAAAAACGGTGTGTTTTTACTCACACCCAAATAGGGGCAAATTTGACAAGCTGTGGGGTATTTTGAGCTGAAACTTCACAGACACATTCTCGGGACACCAGAGACTTATATTACATCTTGTGAAAAGGGGCATTATAGGTCCCCTTTAAACATTTTAAAAAACATAATACTCTATAAGTGTGTCTTAAACCCCAAAATTTTAAATTTTGAATTTTTAAATTCAAATTTTTCCTTTTGTGTTGGACAGAATAACTGCATACGGGTTTGGAAGGATGAACAGAATGTGATGGAATTTTCTTTTTTCTGTGTGTGTGTATAAACGTTCACTGGAAGTGAGTAACATGAACTAGGCCAAGAGCTGTGATTCTTTTTGCGATTACACAGTTGATGCTCAGGGATCAGACCTCACAGGCGTCTGCGTGTTGGGTCAGATGAGGGCGTGTGTTGAGAGATGGGTGGTGTCACTGGGTCTGGACGAGTTTTGCTCTAGTAAGCCTCGGCACGCTGCCAACAATGCAGTGGAAGAGGAGAAGGAGAGTGAGAGAATCCCTGTGTGCTGGCATAAAGTCTGCAGCTGCTTCTGGAAAATTCTGCACCCTGCCCCAGTATGCATGACAGGCATTACAAGAGCGGCAGAGCTGCCTGTCCTCACCCCATTCTTGACACCACTCTATCAGACACTAGATTTACACACTCTGAAGCGCTGATGTGCATGATGGGCACATAAACAGATGAATCTCTTGTTCAAATTTTACCACAAAAATAAAAGAACAAATATTCAATTTTTCATATTAAATTTGAAATGTAGCCCTGCTATGTTCTCAACAGGTTTCATGAGATTCTGTCTGAGTTTAGAGTCATTGTTAATGAACAGGAGACTGGATGGAGTCCTGATTAGTAGTGTCTCTACTGATGGAGGTTATTCATAGCTGCGCCGCTCTTTTCTGACACCTGACACGTTCGGACCCTAGTGAGCAGCACAGGCGTTTGGCACGCTGCATGCATTTCTCCTCTGCGTTTATTGGATTTGTAAAAATACTCTGAGCCATTTTTAACTGATCAATGTCTCCCCTGCGCTGTTATTTAAGTCAGATGTTTGGGGATCCTGCTGTACCACGTTTACAGCCATTTTATTTATTTATAGACATGCAACATGGACACTTTTTTAGTCTAATAATGCACTTTAACCATTGACAAACTAATGCATTTATCTGTTGTGAAAATTATATTTTGTATTGTTATTTTGTAGTGATATTCACATTCATATGTGGATTTGGGAGTCGATTTTTTTCATGTTTTAAACAAATATAACTTATTTTTATACGGTACATTCTCTAAAACAACACTAAAAATTATTGTTGGTTTAACTTGAAAAAATAAGTTACCTGGTTGCCTTAAAATTGAGTTCATTGAAATTAATAGTTTGAGTTAATACAATGAAGGAAATTTGTTTAATAAATAGAAACTCAAAATATTGTTATCTGAACCACATTAATTATCTAAGTTGATTTGACAAAAGAAACAAAGTAAATAATTTTAAGTGAAGTCTTATTATCTTACATAATTTGCTTCTCTAGTAAATTCATCTTGTTTGACGGATATTTTTTACCTGAAAACATATTGATTATGCTGCTTGTCCAATTAAATAATTGGACTGGAATTAACTGATTTATTATAAATTCTACGGAGCCCCTAAAGGGACATGGTGAGACGTGAGGAAAAATTATATGTCAAAAGTTTTGCGTTCCCCCGAAAAGCGAACACAAAAGCATTAAAATACATTATTCCTCCCATTTCGTACTTTTTCCATCACTATGTCCCTTTAGGGGCTCCGTAATATTCCGACAGTTACATCCTACATGATTGAAGTATATGAGGTCACATGTAGGTTCATTTGTGGGAGAAATTCTAGAAGAGAACCTCATGGCAGCTTATCTACAGCGGTAACTGCGGTATTTTCCAGCCTGCGAGTGGAGCAACAGCTGCTGCAATGTCTAAACTTGCCGAGGGACGCAGATAAAACTGCTGATGCGGCCTGATATTTTAAGGCCTCAGGAGGAGGATAGTGAACATGGTGTGGCAGAATCTGGCACTAGGGAGCCTACTGACCCTGAGATGGTCTTAACATCAGGATTACCAGATCTGTGTGTCTCTGTCAAAGATTCCATTTGGCATTCTCGGAGAGGTGGGAATATTTTCCATATCAGTCTGTGAGATGGATAGGCATGCTGGAAAACTGACTCCACGGCAGGGAAAAGATGCCAAGAAATATGTATACACTCGAGCTGAATTTTAGAGATGCTTTGTGTGGGAAAATATCACTGTTGAGTAGAAGAGGGTTGTGCAAAATTCAGATTTGAAGAATTGGCTCCCCTTCAGTGAATTGAGTTGGTCACGCCCCACAGGAAGTTGGATTGGAGTTTGAATCTAGATGACAGGAAGTGGGATTTTCTGAATAGCATTTCAAACTAATTTAACAACGGTATTCTTCCACTGGACTAAAAAAAGATTTACTTTATTATTGTTGGGTTTTTTTTACGTTTTTTTTTTTTTTGTTTGTTTGTTTGTTTGTTTGTTTGTTTTTCCGGAGTGGAAGAACTTAATTTTCCAGAATGCATTACCTGTGTTGAATTGTTGAATTAGTTTGATATATATGGAATTTCTATCAGTCAGTCCATCCATCAGTCAGTCCATCCATCCGTCAGTCCATCCATCTGTCAGCCCGTCCATCCATCCATCCATCCATCTCTGTCAGTCCATCCGTCAGTCCATCCATCCATCCTTCCTTCTGTCAGTCCATCCATCCATCCATCTGTCAGTCCGTCCATCCATCCATCTGTCAGTCCGTCCATCCATCCATCCATCTGTCAGTCCGTCCATCCATCCATCCATCCATCTGTCAGTCCGTCCATCCATCCATCCATCCATCTGTCAGTCCGTCCATCCATCCATCCATCCATCTGTCAGTCCGTCCATCCATCTATCTGTCAGTCCATCCTTCTATCCATCTATCGGTCAGTCCGTCCATCCGTCAGTCCGTCCATCCATCCATCCATCCATCTGTCAGTCCGTCCATCCATCCATCCATCCATCTGTCAGTCCGTCCATCTATCCATCTGTCAGTCCATCCTTCTATCCATCTATCGGTCAGTCCGTCCATCCATCTGTCAGTCCATCCATCCATCTATCTGTCAGTCCGTCCGTCCATCCATCTGTCTGTCCATCCATCCATCCATCTGTCTGTCCATCCATCCATCTATCTGTCAGTCCATCCATTCATCCATCCATCATCCATCTATCTGTCAGTCCATCCATCCATCCATCTGTCAGTCCATCATTCCATCCATCCGTCTGTCTGTCTCTCTGTCTGTCTGTCTGTCCATCCATCTGTCAGTCCATCCATCTATCCATCATCCATCTGTCAGTCCATCCATCCATCCATCTGTCAGTCCATCATTCCATCCATCCATCCGTCTGTCTGTCTCTCTGTCAGTCCATCCATCCATCCGTCAGTCCGTCCGTCCATCCGTCTATCCATCCGTCCATCTGTCTGTCAGTCCTTCCATCCATCTGTCAGTCCATCCATCCATCCATTCATTCATCCATCCATCCATCCGTCAGTCCATCCATCCATCTGTCAGTCCGTCCATCCATCTGTCTGTCCATCCATCATCCATCTATCTGTCAGTCCATCCATCTATCTGTCAGTCTATCCATCCATCTGTCAGTCCATCCATCCATCCATCATCTATCTGTCAGTCCATCCATCCATCTGTCAGTCCATCCATCCATCCATCATCCATCTGTCAGTCCATCCGTCAGTCCATCCATCCATCCATCCATCCGTCAGTCCATCCATCCATCCATCCATCCATCTGTCAGTCCATCCATCCATCCGTCAGTCCATCCATCTGTCAGTCTATCATTCCATCCATCATCCATCTATCTGTCAGTCTGTCCATCCATCCACCTGTCTGTCCATCCATCCAACTATCTGTCCATCCATCCATCTGTTAGTCCATCCATCCGTCTGTCCATCCATCCATCTATCTGTCAGTCCATCCATCTGTCAGTCCATCCATCCAACTATCTGTCAGTCCATCCATCTATCCATCCATCCATCCATCTGTTAGTCCATCCATCAGTCCGTCCATCCATCCAAAATTTTCATTTATTTAATTCATTTAAATTCTGCTTTTTTACATAAAATTTGAATCACATTGTGTTTGCAACTTTAATTCAAATTCAGGAATTGAATTGAAATTAATTCAATTCTAAATGGCACACAACCAAGTTGAGTAATACTGAAATCTAGGATATTTTAATTATGACTGACTGCATCGTCTGTTACAGTATAATCTGTGCATAATCACAGCGTTAAATAGTGACAGAAACAAACTTTTTATTCACACATAGCTGAAAACTTTCATTGCCAGTATCATAAATCGTCGCTGTCCTGATTTTTCAGTGTCATCATCCATTAGTTTGTCATCTGAGAAAGTATCTCTCCTGCATTCTTATGTGAGCAGGGAGTGACGTTAAATAATTAAAATTACCATGAGTTGCACTATTAATTATTTTCCTGAGCTTTGTTATTCATGGTCTGAATTACAATGTTTTGTCATATAAGCTTCTCAATTACAAGTAATCAACCCTGAAGCCTGGGAAAGCTTGTTAGAGATGACATGTTCAGCCTTGTTGTCATATCATCCTCTAGAGGTGTTCAGACAACTTTGTTCATTACTGAAATCGGCGAGTCTTGAGTTCAGTAAAGTGGTGTCATTTGATTTAGTTAACACCCAAAACCCCGGAGTGGTTGACATTGTGTAATAAACGCAAATGCAATCAGCCAGGCTTAATTAAAGGCAGGGAAGGTGATGCAACTACTATGCTTTTGTTATTTTATGCATGTTATGCCATTAGATATTGCTTTTGGTCAAATGTAGCATTTCCCCCCACACATAACTAAACCGAGATGGGTTGTTTACTCCAAAAAACAAAGAGCTGTTTTGAATTACAAATGGACAAACACGTACACAAAAACAAGCCCCTTTGTTCTGGGTGGGACAGAACGCTGTTGTTCTCAAACCCATCACGGTGATGTCAGCACAAGCGTGACCATCTTGCTTTTTTGGTAACAGCGGTCTACTCTTGAAGGTATAGAATACTATTGTACATGTTGTTGTTGTTGTTGTTGTTGTTGCTCTGAACTTTGAGCAGTTGAAGGCCGAATGCAGTGTTCTCAGTGCAGAGGAGGATCACAACCCTCTTCATAATAATTATATAATCAGTGTAATGGATGCAGCTGCTTCATGTGTCGCCCCACAGACGCAGACCATTAGCACCAAACAGCCTCCATCAATAAAGAGCAGCGAGAGCCAGAGCGCCTGAAGAGCTCGTTCCGTACCGCCAAACAGAAACGGATATATTTAAACCTGAATTGTGTGATCTGTTTCAGTGTTAAAATACTTTCTTCTGTTCTTTCTTCAGTCCATTCATCCATCCATCTTTCAGTCCATCCATCCTTCCTTCCTTCTGTCTGTCCGTCCGTTCAACCATCCATTCGTCTTTCAGTCCATTCATCCATCCATCCTTCCTTCCTTCCTTCTGTCAGTCCGTTCATCCATCCATCCTTCTGTCAGTCTGTCCGTCTATCTATCTATCCTTCTGTCAGTCCGTCCATCCATCCATCATCCATCTTTCAGTCCATTCATCCATCCATCCATCTTTCAGTCCGTCCATCCTTCCTATCTATCTATCTATCTATCTATCTATCTATCTATCTATCTATCTATCTATCCATCCTTCTGTCAGTCTGTCCATCTATCTATCTATCCTTCTGTCAGTCCGTCCATCCATCCATCATCCATCTTTCAGTCCATTCATCTATCAATCTTTCAGTCCATCCATCCTTCCGTCAGTCCGTCTGTCCGTCCGTTCATCCATCCATCCTTCTGTCAGTCTGTCTGTCTATCTATCGTCCATCCGTCCGTCTATCTATCCTTCCTTCTGTCAGTCCATCCAGCCATCTTTTAGTCCATCCATCCATCTTTCAGTCCAACTTTCTGTCCATCCATCCATCTTTCAGTCCATCCATCTTTGTCCATCCATCATCCATCCATCCATCCTTCCTTCCTTCCTTCCTTCCTTCTGTCAGTCCGTCTGTCCGTCCGTTCATCCATCCATCCTTCTGTCAGTCTGTCCGTCTATCTATCTATCCTTCTGTCAGTCCGTCCATCCATCCATCATCCATCTTTCAGTCCATTCATCCATCCATCTTTCAGTCCGTCCATCCTTCCTATCTATCTGTCTATCTATCTATCCATCCTTCTGTCAGTCTGTCCGTCTATCTATCTATCCTTCTGTTAGTCCGTCCATCCATTCATCTATCAATCTTTCAGTCCATTCATCCATCCATCTTTCAGTCCATTCATCCATCCATCCATCTTTCAGTCCATCCATCCTTCCTTCCTTCCTTCTGTCAGTCCGTCTGTCCGTCCGTTCATCCATCCATCCTTCTGTCAGTCTGTCCGTCTATCTATCTATCCTTCTGTCAGTCCGTCCATCCATCCATCATCCATCTTTCAGTCCATTCATCCATCCATCCATCTTTCAGTCCGTCCATCCTTCCTATCTATCTGTCTATCTATCTATCCATCCTTCTGTCAGTCTGTCCGTCTATCTATCTATCCTTCTGTTAGTCCGTCCATCCATTCATCTATCAATCTTTCAGTCCATTCATCCATCCATCTTTCAGTCCATTCATCTATCAATCTTTCAGTCCATCCATCCTTCCTTCCTTCTGTCAGTCCGTCCGTTCATCCATCCATCCTTCTGTCAGTCTGTCTATCTATCTATCTATCTATCTATCGTCCATCCGTCCGTCTATCTATCCTTACTTCTGTCAGTCCATCCAGCCATCTTTTAGTCCATCCATCCATCTTTCAGTCCAACTTTCTGTCCATCCATCCATCTTTCAGTCCATCCATCTTTGTCCATCCATCATCCATCCATCCATCCTTCCTTCCTTCCTTCTGTCAGTCCGTCTGTCCGTCCGTTCATCCATCCATCCTTCTGTCAGTCCGTCCATCCTTCCATCATCCATCTTTCAGTCCATTCATCCATCCATCCATCTTTTAGTCCATCCATCCTTCCTTCCTTCCTTCCTTCCTTCTGTCAGTCTGTCTGTCCATCCGTTCATCTATCCTTCTGTCAGTCTGTCCGTCTATCTATCTATCTATCTATCTATCCTTCTGTCAGTCCGTCCATCCATCCATCATCCATCTTTCAGTCCATTCATCCATCCATCCATCTTTCAGTCCACCCATCCTTCCTTCCTTCCTTCCTTCTGTCAGTCCGTCTGTCCGTCCGTTCATCTATCCTTCTGTCAGTCTGTCCGTCTATCTATCTATCTATCTATCTATCTATCTATCTATCTATCTATCTATCTATCCTTCTGTCAGTCCGTCCATCCATTCATCTATCAATCTTTCAGTCCATTCATCCATCCATCCATCTTTCAGTCCATTCATCTATCAATCTTTCAGTCCATCCATCCTTCCTTCTGTCAGTCCGTCTGTCCGTCCGTTCATCCATCCATCCTTCTGTCAGTCTGTCTATCTATCTATCTATCTATCTATTGTCCATCCGTCCGTCTATCTATCCTTCCTTCTGTCAGTCCATCCAGCCATCTTTTAGTCCATCCATCCATCTTTCAGTCCAACTTTCTGTCCATCCATCCATCTTTCAGTCCATCTTTCTGTCTGTCCATCCATCCATCTTTGTCCATCCATCCATCCATCCATCCATCCATCCATCCTTCCTTCCTTCCCTCTCAGTCCATCCATCCATCCTTCCTTCCTTCCTTCCCTCTGTTCGTCTGTCTATGCATCCTTCCTCCTGTCAGTCAGTCCGTCCATCCATCTACTGTATCTATCCATCTATCTATCCTTCCTTCCATCTGTCAGTCCTTCCTTCCTTCCTTCATTCTATCCATCATCCATCCAAACTTAGTTTACTTTTTAAACTTTTTCAAAACTTTAAATAAGGTTTAAAAAACGTTTAATTCTACTTCCTTGCATTCAAATTTAAATTGCATTGTTGCATCCGGTTTGCAACCTCAATTTAGTTTAAAGGATTTAATTGGAATTTCAAAGGCATTCAGAATTTAATTATAAATGTCACTCAACCCTAATATGTATACATGTGTATGATATGTATATACTTTTCTATGTTTTTCTATTAGATGGATTTCGTTTAAATCCACATGTAATCAGCAGTGTTTAAAAATTTTATTTTGGCACAATGATTGATTGACAAAGTCTAATAACTTGCTGTGACTCTGAATGTTTCTTTTTGTTTCCTTATTTTTCATATAGAGACACTTTTCACCATCCACATTTTTCTCATGTTTAGTCTGATGTAAAATAAGTTGATTGAATGCCATTTCTGTTGGTTTTAATATTGAAATAGAGTCTGAGCACCACAACCACCCCCAGAATTACACAAATAGATGCTTCAAAATACTGCTGAAGGTCTCGTTGGGGTCATTGCATGTGGGCAGCAGTTTGTCAGGAGGAGATTGTGGAGGTGTGACACTGTCAGTGAGGGGGAAGACAGAACATAACCCAAAATACACCACAGTGAGTGGCAGATACACTACAGAGAAGAGCAGCTGAGTTTCCTGAAAGTATTGCTTCTAGCTATGCAAGCATGATTTCAAGAGTGGCTGCATTCTACACTGCAAAAATGATTTTAACATATCTAAACATTCTTAAATCAAGATGCATTTACTTGAGAAGCAAAATATATTGTCTTATTTCCTGAAAAAAATATCAAAATTAAGTGTTTATGCTTAAAACAAGAAAAAATATCTACCAGTTGGATCAGAAAAATAAACTTAAAGCAAGGGTAGGCCATTTCAGAGAGGCTGGATTTTTATGAAACAACCATTTTAATCTTATGTCTTTTTGCTTCTCATGAAAATATATCTTAATTTAAGAATATTTAGATATTTGTACTGGAAAATGACACAAAAATACAGAGGAAGCATTTTTTTTCTTTTATTTGTATATTCAAGTATATTACAGGAAGTATCTCAGCTAAGTCAGTTTCAGGCTTGTCTTTATCTTAGTCACAGGCTTTCAGCTGTGTTCTTTGGGTACGTGGGATGCGATTTATTGCTGACAACAGCTTCAAAGGAAACTGCAAACGCCGTGTTGCTTTGAAACAGAGGTGTCGCCTACCAGAAATAGCGCAGAGCTCCACTTCAATGTGTTTTAGCAACCTTGCTCTGTGTCAGATGAGCTCAGTGTGTTTTAGCAACCTTATTTTGTTGTTTGTAATGTGCTGGTTGCTCAGAGACCTTTATTCTCTCGTGTCTCACTGTTTGAGGCACAAATACGCCACGCAAACACTCAAACCATCCCTTTCTGTCACTGTCCCTGAATTTAATAAGCCACATGAGAACCAGCAAAAGAGATTCATTCCAATCAGATTTATATGAGTGAAGCCAGATACTGTGAGCACATGGATGGCAGCTGCGATCTTTGTCAAATGAAGTCGCAGTTGTGTCATGACAGATCCAATGAACCGCTTTCCGATGTTCTCTTAAAGGGCTCATGTTGTGAGGAATCATATTTTCTTCATCTTTTAAGATAAAAGAGATACGTGATCATTTCAGTCTGAGCATTTGCAGAAAATCTGCAGATGTAAATAAAAGATTTTTGGAGTACGTTTTACAAGAAAATATGGTAACGCTTTACTTAAAGCCTTTAAGTATAATGCATTATAAAGGTATTATGATGTATGTTATAATGCATTTAGGGATGCATGATATAAAAGGGAAAGAAGGTGTAAAAGAATCACAGATTTTGTGATAAATCTGTAAGATTCAAATGAGATGTCATAACTGATAGATGATGCATCCAAATGCAACATATGTGCGGCCGATGAAGCATACAGAGCAGAAATGCTTTGAGGATGAATGGGTTTGTCTGGATGACAGTTCAGTGAAGATGCTGCTGCTCCTGGATCTCTAGAGCCAATGAAGTGTTCCAGTTTTCCTTCTGATCAAGGCTATTATGGTTATGCATCTTCAGTTTTAATGCTATCTTTAAATGTACTTTTAATTTGCAATGGTCATGGGTTTCATTCCCAAGGCAATGCATGAATTGGAAAACAAAAATGTATCCAATGTACGTAGGCATTTCTGTAGATAAAAGTATCTGCCAAATGCATAAATGTACATTGTTTTGGATAAAAGCATCTGCTAAATGCATAAAAATAAATGTAATTTACTAGATACTTTTACCAAAGAATTTGTTATAGTTTTATTAAATTATAAATAAAAATTATTTTTATTTATTAATTAATTCAACCACTCTGTCAGATCTAGAATAGTATATAGAAGTATATGTATATAGAAGCTTGTTTCCGCCACTAAATAAAAAAATTAAAAAGGCAATTGCGAGTTTAGATCGCACAATTCTGACTTTATATCAGAATCAGAAAGAGCTTTATTGCCAGGTATGTTTACACATACTAGGAATTTGTTTTAGTGACAGAAGCTCCACAGTGCAACAGAGTGACAGCGACAAGACAGGACACAGATAACAAAAAGAATAATATACAAATATACAAGATAGACAAAGTGCAAAAAAAAAAAAATAAATAAAAATAAAAAAAAAAAGGCAAAAACAATATATAATATAGACAATTTGTATGTACAGTTATGATGAGTGCAAATTTGAAATATAAATAAGTATGTGTTTTAAGTAAATAATGTATAATAGTGTTGTGTGTTCCGTGTTTGTCAAGTGTTCATGAGATGGATTGCCTGAGGGAAGAAACTGTTCCTGTGTCTGGTCGTTCTGGTGCTCAGGGCTCTGTAGCGTCGACCAGGCGGCAACAGTTATCACGCAATTCTGACTATATCATGCAATTCTGACTTTATAACTCGCAATTCTGACTTTATATCATACAATTCTGACTTTATAACTCACAATTCTGACTTTATATCACTCAATTCTGACTTTATATCATGCAGTTCTGACTTTATAACTCGCAATTCTGACTTTGTCTCGCAACTCTGAGTATATCACGCAATTCTGACTTTATATCTCGCAATTCTGACTATCATGCAATTCTGACTTTGTAACTCGCAATTCTGACTTTATATCACGCAATTCTGACTTTATAACATGCAATTCTGACTTTATAACTCGCAATTCTGACTTTATATCATGCAATTCTGACTTTATATCTCGCAATTCTGACTATCATGCAGTTCTGACTTTATATCTTGCAATTCTGACTTTGTAACTCGCAATTCTGACTTTAAAACTCGGAATTCTGACTTTATATTACGCAATTCTGACTTTATATCTTGCAATTCTGACTTTATAACTCACAATTCTGACTTTATATCACGCAGTTCTAACTTTATATCTCGCAATTCTGACTTTATATTACGCAATTCTGACTATATCTTGCAATTCTGACTTTGTAACTCGCAATTCTGACTATCATGCAATTCTGACTTTATATCACGCAATTCTGACTTTGTAACTCGCAGTTCTCACTATCAATCAATTCTGACTTTATAACTCGCAATTCTGACTATATCTTGCAATTCTGACTTTGTAACTCGCAATTCTGACTATCATGCAATTCTGACTTTATAACTCACAATTCTGACTTTATATCATGCAATTCTGACTTTACATCTCGCAATTCTGACGATCATGCAATTTTGACTTTAAAAATCGGAATTCTGACTTCATATTACGTAATTCTGACTTTATATCATGCAATTCTGACTTTACATCTCGCAATTCTGACTATCATGCAATTCTGACTTTATTTCACGCAATTCTGACTTTGTAACTCGCAATTCTGACTATCATGCAATTCTGACTTCATAACTCGCAATTCTGACTATATCATGCAATTCTGAGTTTATATCACGCAGTTCTGAGTTTATATCACGCAATTCTGACTTTAAAACTCGGAATTCTGACTTTATATTACGTAATTCTGACTTTATATCTTGCAATTCTGACTTGGTAACTCGCAATTCTGACTATCGTGCAATTCTGACTTTATTTCACGCAATTCTGACTTTGTAACTCGCAATTCTGACTATATCATGCAATTCTGAGTTTATATCACGCAGTTCTGAGTTTATATCACGCAATTCTGACTTTATAACGCAATTCTGATTTTATAACACAATTCTGACTTTATATCTCGCAATTGCAAGAAAAAAGTCAGAATTGTGAGGTAAAAAGTCACAGTTACCTTTTTTACTTTTTATTTCATGGCGGAAACAAGCTTCCATAGATGTATGTTCAGTTTGTTTGTGTTGTAGTTTTGGTTTTCCCTGCCCGCCTGTTTCCCTTGTTAGTTTCCCTTGTTAGTCACTGATTATGTTACGCACCTGTTTCAGTTTCTGTTGATTAGCTTCCCTGTGTATTTAAGCTTTCAGTTCTCACAGTTCTTGGTTCTGTGTTGTCAATATATATACGTCTGTTATACCTGGTTGTACGTTCTCGTGTTCCCTGTTGGATTTTGGATTTATTAAAGACAGTTTGTTTGGTGCTCTTCTGCGTCGTGTGATTACAGCCCGGTTGTGACACACTCATTTTTTATATTTTTTTTTATATGGTATTCAATTTTTTTGTTTGTTTTTTGTTTATTTTATTTTACACCCTGGTACTGATGCCATTACTCATAGTTAGTAGCTTTTACTTACTTATTTTTACTTGTTAGTTACTTAATTTTTTGTTTATTTTGCATTCACTTATTCATGCTAGCTAGCTTTTTTTCCCAGTAATAACCCTTGCGCTGATGACATCAAGCAGTTGTTTCAGACACTTCTTGAGAAAAGATGCATTGCAACATCACATCTTCTGGTTTCTTCAAAAATATGACTCTGAATATGACAGAATTTTTCTGTGTAAGACTGCATGCTGAGATCCTGTCAGTGTGGAGAAGAAGAGATTCATTTTGACCTAAAATAAGGACATGAAACAGCCCGTACGTCGCGACAACGGCTAAATAATTTAGCGAGAGATAAAGTCTCACTTTAAAGCAGAAGCATAAGCCAAAAAGTCGTTCTGTATGCCGTTTTATGTGGTGGTGGAGAACTCACTTAGTCAACAGTGTGTGTTTGTTTATTCAACAGATTTCTCTGAACTCTTTCAGCCCGTCCTCAGAGTCAGAAACATCTGATAGATGGAGCAGAGTCATTTAACGCTTGAAGGATGCAGACAGCTCCTTTAAACAGCAAACCTCTTCAGGGAGACAGAAACACACAAGTAAACAAGCATCCGTGCAGCAAAGAATGAACACAGTGAGTATGAAGTGTCCCAAAATCTCCCTGTTTGCATTTTAATGGAAATGCATTTTTGAAAGAGTCAACATGAAACGGTTTGCAACCCATTTTAGCTTTCAGATAAGACTAAAAAAATATATTTCCTTTTTATTTGGAATAACGTGCACTGGTGATTCATTAACAATACGATCAGAACCATGTATTAAGAAGGTAAATAGTGTCAGTTTTGATGTCGAGAGCCTGTCAAGCATTAGACCTCGATTTCTCTGTTTTTAATCTGGCTCTAAGAGGCCGCCGCTGGGCTGATGTCAAAGGTCATCCCTCCTCTCCTCTCTGTTTCCATGCATTCACTTCCTCTGCTTTACTCGACCCATCAGATGGTCACTAATCTGCTGAGCTGGTGCCTCGACAAGAGACGGATAAGCCGTGATTGGACCATGACAGCGCCTGAAATAACTGCTTGTTGACGGTCATTCAGACAAACTGGGACACGCCCACCAGATACATACTAGCTTTAAGCTGTTACGGTTTGTTTGTGTGTGTGACCGTTTCTAATGGCTTCTTGACTCCCAGCAGGGTTGTGCACCATTCAAAACACAATTGAAGATGCATTTTAAATTCCTATTCAGTTCATGAAACAGGATTCTGAATTGTCGTTTGAAATCAAGGAAGCAGGAAACTTGTCATAAACAAATGAAGTATTTCCAGAAACAGTCAATTAAATTAAAGACACAAATTAATTAATTTATTTGTTAGTTAGTTTATTATAATAATATTTAATTTAACTATTTAATTTAAAAATGAAGTTAAATATACAAATGTTTATTTTTAAATATACAATTGTATTTATTTAAATTACTATTTAAATAATTTGAAGAATTTTCAATTTATAAATTAAGTTAAATATACAAATGTATTTATTTTTAAATATACAATTGCATTTATTTAGTTAAATAATTATAATAATAATATTTAATTTAATTAAAAAAATTAAGTTAATATACAAATGTATTTATTTTTAAATATACAATTGTATTTATGTATTTAAATTATAATATTTAATTTATAAATTAAGTTAAATATACAAATGTATTTTTAAATACATATAAAATTGTATTTATGTATTTAAATTATTATTTAAATAATTTGAAGAATATTTGCTTTAATTTATAAATTAAGTTAAACATACAAATGCATTTTTTAAATGTACAATTGTATTTATTTAAATAATTAGAATAATATTTACTTTAATTTAAAAAATTAAGTTATATACAAATGTATTTATTTAAATAATTAGAACAATATATTTAATTTAATTTACAAATTAAGTTAAATATACAAATGTATGTATTATAAATTAATATTTTTGTTATTGTTGGTGTAATAATTAATTAATTATAAGTTATTGTTGTTTTTGATTTAAAAAATAACAACAATAATAATTAAAAAGGCACCTATACACATTTGTATTTAAATTATAAAATAAAATATAGAGTAACTTAAAATATTTCATAATAATCACTAAATTAGCATTTTATGGTATGTGGTGGCAACACATCTTTTATTAGTAATATACCTGTGTGGTTATAGGTCTTTATATTACATCATCAACAGATTCATATTATAATAATTATTATTATTATACATTCTGAAAACAGACAGAATAGTAGACATTTTGGTGCTGATGTATGTCAAAATATAAATGTTTTGATTGGTTAACTTTGTATAATTAGACATAATTAATTTTTTATTTATTTTTATTTTTTAGTTTGAAAAAATGAAATTCCTCTTGTGTGACTGTTGAATTTCTTTGACTTGTAATCCAGTAAATTCCTCTTCCTGTCATTCCAATTCAAATTCCAGTTCAACATCCCATGTGGCCGATTCAATTCAGATTCACACTCATTAACTGAAAGCAAGTGTTGAACATTAAAGCTAGCGTGAGGTAGTTGTTGTCTGCGTGTGTTCGTGAGCGAGCGTTTCCGTGTGATTGCTTGCGTTTAAGCCCTTGTTAAATCAGCGCGTCTCTTTTCTCTATTTGCCTATTATGACGGAGTGTTCTTCTCTGCGCTGATTACTTTGCACTGAACCTCACTGAGATAAGACGACAGTAAACCGGCATTTGTTCCTCTGAGGATCAAAGCGATTGAACACGCGAGACGTACACTTTGAGCCAGAAGTCGTTCCCGCAATCAAATCCTATCGACTCTCCACCCTCTAAAAACAGAACGGGGAGATAAATGAGGGAGACGAGATTACAGCAGCGGGCCATTACCGAGAGCGGCTGCCGCTGCGTGTTTATCGCTGTTTCCTGGTAGTGTGTGTGTAATCATTGGCCGGGACTTATCAGTAATGACTCATGTTAGTCACCGTCTCCTTCTGTTTAACAGACTGTGGACTTTGACCAGGCTTCACATGTATGGATCAATGCCTCTAAACGCTCGCTGATTTTAGCTACATCTGCGGTTAAGATGAGACAGAGGCTTCAATAATTATTACTTGACATTGGCTTGTTGAAGAATGCTACTTTCTCTGATTATTTTTCCAAGATGTCTTGGCTGAACCCCCACTGTTGAATTATGTATCATGAAGAACAAACACATAAAATGGCCTCTTGCAGAGACTGTAATATAAGTCTGTTTTCCCCCGTCATATGTTTTCTTCTGCTTCCTTGACAAACGAATGCAGAGCTTGTTGGCCTTCGGTTCCTTCTGTTTTCGTTTTTAATTCTCGTGTTACTCTTGCATCTTAAACCCCACCCCCATGAGACACAAAACAGGCTTCCCATAATTCAACTGGCTACAAAAACATGGTGAGCTCCACTTTTCTCATCTTGATTTTTTTTCTTCCATGCATTGAAGTCCTCTATTCTTCTCTTCAGTCTAGGGAATTTAATTAAAGAAGCAAAGGACACGCTGTGGATATCCAGGATATTTTTTGCGTGGCACCATTATGTCAAACTGTCGCTAGTTTAGCATGTGTGGACATACTGAATTTAGCTCTGCATTAAAGAGTTCATTGACCACATTCTCTGTGGTAATGCTAATAGTTTGGTTTTAGTTGGTTTTGTCAAAAAAAAAAATATGGATATATGTATTATATTATATATAATATAATAAAATTATATTATATACACAATTGTGTGTGTGTATATAAAAATCTAATAATATATAATATAGGGATGCACTGATATGAAAATTTTGGCTGATACCGATAACTGATAATTCTTTATATTTGAAAGCCGATAACCGATATATTGGCCAATAAATCTAAACCCAAATTTTTATATAATTTACTGATTACAAAAACAAAAGTCTCACCATTAAAATCCATGTCCCAAACACACAATTATAATGTTGTCTTTATAATTTTGTGTAGCCGATATGACAGACTTGTGCTGCACATGTTGTACTTAACTGTATTTTTCTTTTTTGGAGTGATTTCAATCATATTTCAAGCAATTCATAACCATCATGGTGAATAGTGCGCATCTGAAGTGTCTCAGCTGAAGGAAATAATCCATTATTTATTGGCTTTAATATATCGGCCAAATTTTCTTATCTGGTCGATAACGATAACATTAAATATGAGCATATATCGTCCGATGCCGATATATTGTGCATCCCTAATATAATATAATAAAATGGTTGTCACTCCCATAAACCATTGTCATTTTAGTAATAATATTTTGAATTGTTTTGTATTTTCTGTTTTCATTTTCATTTTAAAATAAATTGTGTAAAAGTATTTTTGTGGTATGATATTTTAAAAATATATATAAAAATAAAAATAGTTTTATTTTTATTTCTGTTTTAGCTTTGTTTTTTTTACTTTTTAGTACAGTTTTTAGATTTTAGTACTTACATTAAATTTTGTAATGAATCTAACTGAATTAAAATAAGTTTAAGTTTTTAGGTTTAAAGTGTTTTAAGTTTTAAAAAAAGTTTTATTTCAATGTTTTGTTTTGTTTTTTTTTGTTTTTTTTTTAAGTAGCTAAAATTTGTTTTAGTTTTAGGGGCTATTTACACAACACCATTTTCAACTAAAAACGTAAAACTTTTTATGCGTTTTGCAGTGCTTCCCACACACAGACTTTATCAGGGCGGGCCATCCAAGTATATTTAGTGACACATTTTTGCTTTTATCATTTTTATCCTCTTATACTTTTTTTTTTTTTTTTTTTTAATCTGCCCGAGATAATGAAACCATGCACGTTTCGATTTACAGGCTGTTCACGTCGCGTCTAAAAACGCGTGAAAAACGCCGGCTGCGCCACTTTCTCCTATTTTCAAAAGCACTTGTTGCTAAACAATCATGAGCCGCGTTCTTCATGAAGACGAAGAAGAGTTTGTGTTCGTTCCACATTGCATTTATAAGAGCAGTTGGCCGCATCCAGAAAAATGAATGGATCTCTATGGGTCCTCTGCTGGATGTATATGATAATTACACTTTTAAAAAAAAAAAAAGTATTTCCTACAGATTTCTATAACCAGCAGATGGCAGAATTCTGCCCCTAACACCTAGATCAATATCCAGAAACAACTCACATTTAATTTTGATCATCATTTAAGTGTTTTTTCATAAAAATGTAATATTTCATATGCATGCTAATGGTGTAGTTGAGGAATTTTGCGGTAAAAGGATAAAAAAGTACTTCATATCCCCCAAAACAGCATAATCTGTATCAAAATGAATTTCAATAAATAAAAATATTGTTAAAAGTCACATATTATTTGTTGTTTGTCACATGTTTGTCACGGTAATAGGAGGATTTTCCACCCGGCTACAGCCCGCAAGTATATTTCAAACCTGTGGGAAGCACTGCGTTTTGGCGGCCTGAAAACGCGAACTTTGAAAACGGGTTTCAAAGTGCAAGTTTTTGAAAATGGTCTCCGTGTAAACAACAAAGACGCGAATCTGTGAAAACAATGACGTCATGCAAATGCGCATTACATGTTCATTCTATAGTGTTTCATCGCCATCTAATGGCCTGCCAGCAGAATACAGCGTTTTTAGTCGTTTTCATGGATTTGTGTGAATGTCGATCGTTTGGACAATGGTGTCGTCTGTACGCGGAAAACTCAAAGGAAAAACTTAACCCTTAGTTAAAAATACTAACCCTGCCATAAACAAACTTAACTCTGTAAACAGACGGAATAGGAGTGACATCCAGTTTGGATGTGGACACTTAGTATTTAGCTCTGTAATAATCCAGATAATGTAGTTGAACATCTTTACAATTTCCAGAAAAATTTGGGCAAATACTCCACATATGCTGCTGAAGTCTGTTGCGAGAAACTGTAAGAGTTGCTCTCAATGGGACACGGCAGTGATATGATGAAATGGTTTCCACAGATATGTTTTCTTTTCCAGCGGGGATTTTTATCTGTAATGGAGAGTGAGATATGGCTGGAGTCCCGCTGAGCAGAAACTCACATTACAGACGCAAAGCAGCGTGGGAAACCTGGGGTTAAGCGTTGCACAATGCAACGTGGGACATTCATCTGTTTTGTGTCAACCCGCCCCAACGGTGCACTGTAGGCCAAAACATTTACGTTGAGAAGAGACAAATATGAAGGGATTAAACATGTCAGTGTAATAGTTGGCACTTCAGACTTGATTTGAAATTATTTGATTTAAAAATATACAATGGACTGTTTTTTACATGGACTATTTTATTTTAATAAAATCTTCAAGGGGCTTTATGTAGAATTCAGAAACCCTTGGTATTAGCGACACCAATGGCCGTTAAGTGAACTGCAGCCAGCGACTTATTGCTTGTGCTTATTTTCGTTCTTCGCTCAGAAGTAAAAAGAAGGTGGAAATACCCTTGCAGCTTTCCTCTCAATAATAAAACAAACACAAAAAATGACAAAGGTGAGAAAACAGCAGTTCAGATAGGTTTGATATGTTTGCACCAGCTCTGCGATTCACCAGAATCATGTCGACAGATGAGGTCATTGCAATTACACTGTTATTATAGTTTGATTATAAAGTATATTTGAGACTATAGATTATATAGATCTGACTATGTGAGAATATAGTTTGAATTCTTTTCTTTGCACGACACATTGACATTACAGTATAGAACGGCTCTTTCAGCTCTTTTATCCTGAACATTGTATAAGCATTCATTTCATGTGTCATTGAAAGGAAAAGAGGATCTCGGGAGCGTGTAAACGTCGCATCCTTTTGATTTTCTCAACAAAAATGAGTCCTTCACATTAATATCAGTCGACAGGCTTGGGGAAGGTCTCGTTTTTTCAAGCTTCATCACAAGCTGTTCACACTTTGGCAATACAAAAAGCGATTAACACTTGAAAATTCTTACATATAGCCCCTTTAAATTCATGAGGGCTTTTGTTTTGGTTTGGATTAGCTTCCTAACAAACTATATGGCAATGTAGAATTTTAAATTTATTCAAACTGTGAGCATTTGATGTGTCTCATGTCTCAGGGCCGAATTAATTTCCAAAGTCAACGTTCACAAGTGACTGATTCTGCTGAAACACAGCGAATCACATATTCATAAGAGAAGCTGGTTTCAGTTGGTTTGGTTTTCATGCCCAACAGAAGTCAACATGTGGATTAATGATGTGCACACTAAGATGGAGGCTTCCATTAGACAAATAATGCCTCTGTAGTGTGTACTATGCAGTCAGACGCGCAAAGAAGTTGAACACACTGTTTGTGTTTGTTATGCTAAATGATTCCTAGGTACAGGGCAGCATTAGCATTTAATTTGATTATATGATGAGGACAAATATACTTGAATCTACATACAGTGGATGTGCATTTACGCCAAATCTGTTTCATACAGAAGCTTTTTGTTTTTATTTAATTCAGTACGATTTTAAGGCCCAAAACGCATTACACAAGCACTTAAACAGACGATTCTTGCTACACAAGCTCAATTTCACACATCACAAATCGTTATAGCAAGAGTTAGAAGAGAATCTTGCTTACACTAACAAAAAAATTGGTGTAGGATTTACTTCGAAACAATTTTCACTCAGAAACTGCTAGTAAATTTCACAAATTATTACAAAGAAATGGCAAGTAACAAGTAGAAAGACCGAAATAATAGTATTTCTTGTAAAACATACTCCAATAATATTTATTTACAACTTCGAAAAATATATATTTTTTAACAGTGTAGGTAAAAGTAGTGAAAGTGGTAAAATGTTTTCAGCTAGGTAACTGAATATTAGCAGTAAACTGGAATAAAGCCCTGCTATTCAATTATCTGGTTTAATATCACAGACGTTTGACGGAAACTCTATCACTGCTAAAAGTGATTTTCTTAGAGAGGCTTGTTGTATGCAATTGTTTTGATAGAGGGAAACAAGATACATTTCTAGTTTCAACATTATTTCTTCAGACATTCCACTATAAATGCATTAATCATTAATAATGCATTATCAGCTATATGCAAAGTGAACCACATTTGGTTTTTGACCATTGAAAATGGCTAAAATACAACAAATTGAACATGGAATCGCTTTGAGATCCACATGTCTATGGGACTGAACCATAACGGCCCTTAAACGAAGATTTCAAAAGAAAAGTTTAAGAACCAGAATCTAAAATCATATTGTGATATCTTCAATACTTTTTGACTTGCAGGCACGCAAACTTTGGAAAAACAATATTTATGGCACTATGTATAACATTATTTGTTGTTCAGATGTTCCTCTTTAAAAGAAAAAAGTATCAGCTGTATTCAAAGTGACCCACATTTGGTTTTTCACCACTGAAAATGTATACAATTGACCAATTTACTCATGGAGCCGCATTAAGATCTCCATATCTGTGGCATTGTACCATATGGAGCCTTTAAAATGAAGATACCAAAAGAAATGTTTGTTAACCAAAATATAAAAGGATATTAAGATATCTTTAATGCTTCTTGAGTTACAGGCATGCAAACTTGAGGGAAAAAACACAAGAAGTGCTTTTTGCCATTTTTGAACTGTCACCATTGGCATATAATGAAACAAAGATTGCTAAAGTCAACAAATTTTACTAATAGATCTACCAATCTCTGTGTAAAAATAAAACAGTGATGCTGCCATCTTTCTAAAGCAATTTTACACCCCTCTTATTTGGCTCCAAATGTCAGGTGAAAATTGTCATTTTGACCCCCTCTACAAAATAGTGAATTACTCAGTAAATATAAATTTATGACATTTAATATTTTGGCTTTCATCACTATTTATCTTTGTCTATCTTCAGAAAAAATAATAATAAAATCAAAAATTTGAGCCAGGGAAGTTTCCGAAATTTGGTTGATTTGTCCCGGAATGACCCAATTCACATTGTTTTTTCCCCCCCTTTTTCCCTGATAAATGTATCAAATTAAGTGAGTTTATGCTTACAAAAAAAAGAAAAGAAAAAATCTGCCAATTGGGTAAGAAACAACTTAATTCAAAAGGAAAACAATTTTTCTCATTTTAAGCATAAATTCACTTAATTTTGATACAAGAATTTTGTCATAAAACAAGACTTCTCATCTTATGTCATTTTGTGTCTCCAGGAACTGTATCTTAATTTAGGAATGTTTAGATATTTGCACTGGAAAGCAAGACAAAAATACTGAGGAAGAATGTCAGTTTTTGCAGTTTTCACTCCAGTAACGGAAGAACTGTGTTTGTGTATGTGTGCATGTTTCTGACCTAAGTTGTGTTATTGCTTAACACCTAACCATTGTTTTTCAGATAAGTGCCATGCTGAATAAGTGCCAAACTGTTAAACAAGTCTGTCCGCATTTGTTGACACAACGCTTCTCTTGCCAGCACTTGCAGGCCACGTCCTCCGGCTCCGCAGAGATACGCATCTGAACTCTCTCTGTATCTCTCCCATCAGGACGATTGGGGGCCAAACACAAACACCTCCTGACGCTCATGTAAGAAATACCATTTAGTTGAAGTCATGTTGGCTGTTGTGTAACTCACTGTGGGGCAAAGCAAAGACAGTGAACGTCACAGCAGGTCAAAGAATGTGAAGCAGCTCACAGTTAACCCTTGCAGATTAGTTATGTCACTTAGTTTGTACCGTGGCATCTACAAACTAATCTGGAGAATCATTGACTGGCAGAGAGTTACTTTAACCTTGCTTGCATTGGACTTGTTGCCAATTTGATAGTTTGGTTTCATACCTGTGCCTTTGTTCAAAGTGAAACTAAATGAAGTAGCTTACAAGAATTATATCACTCTCTTCTGAAAAGAAAGAAAAAAATGCTATAAACTAATCTGGTTTGCTTGTCTTAGCTGGGTGATTTTAGAGTTTTGGACCCTAAAAAATACCAATGAAACTATTTTTATGGGTTAAATCAGGTAGAAATATCTCTTTGAAATGAAATGCTGGCTAAGACATTTTTTTTTTTTTTTTTTTTTTACAGTGCACTATGACCTGTTAAACTAGCTGAAGACCAGCAAACCAGCTTAGGTTTGGGTTTTTTCATCAGGGTTCTTAGAAACCCATCAAAATAAGTTGGGAGAAACCAATGAAAGGCCCCTTTAACTTGGTTTCCACATTCAGTTTTGAATTGTTGCCAAAATGTTTGTTTGGTTTCCTAAATGTACCTTTATTAGGTAGCTTATAGTTAACCCATTAACAATATAAACACTTCCTGCTGAAAGAAAGATTAAACCAGCCTTAACTGGTTTTCTGGTCTCAGTTTGCTGATTTTAGAGGAGTTTTTGGCCACTTTTAGCTGGTCATACTGGGATACCAGATTTGTAGACCAGCTAAAGACTAGAAAACCATCTTAGGCTAGTTTACAATTGGGTTTTCAGCAGGGCTTAATTATTTCTGTAGCAAGAAACCCAACAAAACAACTATTTAGGAGAAACCAAGGCCTCTTTAGCCTTGTTTCCACATTCAATTTTCTCTGTAGCAAGAAACCTAACAAAACTCTAAAACCAGCCAACTGACTAGCTAAGACCAGCAAACCAGATTAGCACTTGGCACAGATTTTTATAGCATTTTTTCTTCAGAAGGGTTAACTATAAACTATTTACTTTAGATTTGTTACAAAAAAAAAAGAGGCTCACTGGCAACAAGTCAAAATTGAATGTGGAAACAATGCTAAAGAGGCTTTGGTTTGTCCTAAATAGCCCTAAATAAAAAAAAATTGTCCTAAATAGCACTTTGGCTGTAAGACCAAACAATCTCAGGCTAGTTTAGGTTTTCTGCAGGGCTTAGTTAGCTCTGTATCTTCAAGAAACCCACCAAAATAAATAGTTTGGAGAAACCAGTGAAAGGTTGGTCAGTTTTGAATTGTTGCCAAAGTGTTGGTTTGGTTTCACAACCATCCCTTTGTTTGCTTTCTTCCTGCTGAAAGAGCGAATAAACCAGCCTAAGCTGGTTTTCTGGTCTCAGTTTGCTGGTATTTAGAGGGGTTTTGGCCATCGGAAGACTAGAAAACCATCTAGGCTAGTTTGCAATTGGGTTTTAGGAGGGATTAGTTATCTCTGTAGCAAGAAACACAACAAAACAACTAGTTGGGAGAAACCAAGGCCTCTTTAGCCTTGTTTCCACATTCACTTTTCTCTGTAGCAAGAAACCTAACAAAACTCTAAAACCAGCCAACTGACTAGCTAAGACCAGCAAACCAGATTAGCACTTTTTATAGCATTTTTTCTTCAGAAGGGTTAACTATAAACTACTTAATTTAGTTTTGTTACAAAAAAAAAAGGCCTGGTTGTAAAAACGAAACAAACTCAAAATTGAATGTGAAAACAAAACTAAAGAGGCTTTGGTTTGTCCTTAATTAGACTGTAAGACCAGCTGAAGATCGGCAAACAATCTCAGGCTAGTTTAGGTTTTCTGCAGGGCTTAGTTAGCTCTGCATCTTCAAGAAACCCACCAACATAACTAGTTGGGAGAAACCAATGAAAGGTTGGTCAGTTTTGAATTGTTGCCAAAGTGTTTGTTTGGTTTCACAACCAGCCCTTTGTTTGACTAATTAACCCATTAACAATATAAATCACGTCCTACTGAAAAAAAAAGGTTGGTCTCAGTTTGCTGGTTTTAGAGCTTGTTGTACTGCTAGAAGTCCAGCTAAAGACCACCTGCTAACTATCTTAGTCTGGTTTAGGTTTGGGTTTCTTAGCAAGAAACCCAACAAAATAACTAGAAACCAATGAAAGGCCTCCATAACATTGTTTCCACACTCACTTTTGACTTGTTGCCAAAGCGTTTGTTTGGTTTCACAACCGGCCCTTTGTTTGAAACAAAACAATGTCAGGTTAACTTCCTGGTATGACCAAGAGCAGTTGGTTGACTAAGAGTTTAAAAAGGTGTGAGGGCCAAAGGCAGTTAAAGGAGAGTGCTATGAGAACCAGCATGTCAGTAAATTCACACAAACGTCACTTTCTCAGAAGTGTTTGTCACCTAGAAGCTTGTATATTTAGTCACGCCTGGGTTACGGTGCATTCCTGCCGGCTTAATCATCCAGTACAGTATTTGGCAACAATGCACACAGTGCATCCTTTAACCAGGTTAACTATTAGCAGATAGCTCACTCGAGCACAGAAACGAAAAGCAGAAACGCACACGCAGACACGCTCAAAGAGATACACATGAAGGGAAGTCTGAACACAGAAGGGTTTGACAGCTTTGAACATAAACCACCACTTCCCTCCATGTCATATGACTCTATCGTTAGCAGAACATTTGTCACGCTGTGGTTTTCTAACTGACTTGTTTATTTTCTCTCTATTTCTCAAGTTCCTGAGGTCGTAGTAAGACTGACACATGTCGTACATGCTGTCTGTCTCATCCAGACCTCAGAATCAGGTTCCAAATCCTAGTGTGTTGCCTATGTAGGCAGTATTTTAAGTCATTATATTCTTTTGGCCAAATTCTAAGGCCCATAATGCATTGAAGCAAGCACAATGACACCACAAAAGACACCCAAGATAGTGGTGCTGATAAATATTAAATCCAAGTATGAATTAACTAATATTAGTGCGTTTTTATACTTATCAGTGTTGACAGCTTAGCAACATGCAAACGTCAAACTCTAGTGAAATTAATTATCAGCTGGTTTTGCAGGTTGCTGCCTAAGTAGAGTGTTGCTTATGAGGGGTCCTTTCAGTTGGTACGCTGCCTATGTAGGCACTATTTTAAGGCATCATAAGTGCACTCATGACATAAAAAAGATTTTAAGGATCATTATGCTTTGCAACAAGAACAGTGAAACCAAAAATCAAAAACATCCAAGATGGTGGATGAAGTAGGATAAATGTCCATTCTAAATATAATCGGCTGCATACTGAAAAATATTGATATTTATAATTATAAATAATCTACACTACCCTTCCAAAGTTTGGGATTGGTAAGATTTTTTTTTTTTTAATGTTTTTGTAAGAAGTCTCTTCTGCTCATCAAGGCTGCATTTATTTGATCAAAAATACAGTAAAAACGGTAATAATGTGAAATATTATTGCCATTTAAATAGTGCTTTCAAATTGATCAATCGCGATTAATCACATCTAACATAAAAGTTTGTTTATATAATATATGTGTGTACATATATTTGTGTATGTACGTGCATGTGTGTGTGTGTGTATATGTGTGTGTGTATGTGTATATATATATATATATATATATATATATATATATATATATATACACACACATATTGCGATTAATAAATTTTACAGCAATTATATATATATATATATATATATATGTGTGTGTGTGTGTGTGTGTATGTATATGTGTGTGTGTATATATATATATATATATATAAAATGTGTGTATATATATATATATATATATATATATATATATATATATATATATATATATATATATATATATATATATATATATATATATATATATATATATATATATATATATACACAACACTAAAAACTTTTGTTAGATGCGATTAATCGTGTTTAATCGATTTGACAGTACTAAATTTAAAATAGATGTTTTCTAAGTGAATATATTGTAAAATGTAATTTATTTCTGTGATCAGCATCATTACTCCAGTCTTCAGTGTCACATGATCCTTCAGAAATCATTCTAATATGCTGATTTGCTGCTCAAGAAACATTTATCACTTTCAGTGTTGAAAACAGCATGTTTTTGTGGAAACCGTGATACGTTTTATTTCTCATGATTCTTTGATGAATAGAAAGTTCAAAAGAACAGCATTTATTTGAAATAGAAATCATTTGTAACATCATAAATGTCTTTGCTGTCACTTTTGATCAATTTAATGCATCCTTGCTGAATAAAAGTATTAATTTCTCAAACAGTAGTGCATTTTCCCTTTAATATTTGTGTATTTTTATGTATATCATAGTGTTTATCAACATTGCAAGTTTCTGCCTAAGTAGAGTGTTCTCAAATTGTTCACTTATTAGTGGTCATTTCAGTTAGTATACAGCAAGGCAGCTTACTAGGCTTCGAACAGATATGTTTTGGCTGCATCAACAGATGTGAAATTGCTGTTTAACTGTAGTTAGATTGGAGGAATGGTTGTGTTGTTGAGTTAAAGCTCCCTTAAGGTTTGCCGTCACAATGGACAGTCGAGGAAGGAACGGGAGGGGCAGAGAGAGTGTTATTTGAAATGTCACCTTGGGACTGCCGGGCATCTGCTTCATGGGCAGCCACCGCTTAATTGCCAGGGAAACTATCCTGACCTTGGCTGATGGTAACGTGGGCGGCACACAAATGTCCTCATCCTCTGCTCCCAGTGACATTGTTTTAATTCCATCCGAGCAGGAGCGACTCGCGCTGAATTTATCATGAGGCAGAGCCACGCGCACCACGTCGATGAATACTTATGTAAGTCACCGTATCAGTCTCTATGACAACCAGCTGCATGGAAACACATGCCCGCCTCCCACAGCCTCCCTGTAGTGAGCTGTTTCCATGGCAACTCGGGGAATCGGAGCAGCATCCTTTTGATGATGCTCTTCAGAGATGACACCCTTTGCACATCTTTTATGTGTCAGAAAATAAGAACCGTCTGAAAGTAGGTTACGTGGGAGAAATCTACAGCTCCGGGCTCTGAACTGACTGATGGTTCTCACAAATAGACTCGCAGTGATTTATAATGCATTTTGCACCAGTGGATTCTGTTTTGGTGAGCTGCACATGGAGAATAATGTTGTTTATTGTTCTGAATATGATTCTAGCTCACACTAAAACTTTGAAAGTTTGCTGTAAATCGGTGGTTCTCAACTGATGGGTCACGATCAGTGTTATTTTAGATACTATTATAGTTTTTAATTATATTTTATTATGTTTTTATTTTTATATTTTTCAGTTTTCATTTTAATTTTAGTTAACATTTTATTTAATTTTTTTTGTGTGTTTGTCATTTAAGTAGTTTATATATATGGGTCAATGACGTGACTGTTAATTTTTTTTGTCCAAAGGCCTTATTAATAAAAAAAACAAAGATATGACATCCAAAGTATGTAAGGTAGATCTACTTTTATTGAATCCAAAAGGTTTTAATTATATTTTGCTACATATAAAGGTAATTTAAAGATTTTGAAGTGTCAAAAGGTCATTCGGTTTAACCATCCAAAGGCCAATACAGCTATTTCATTTGTGATTAAAATATCTTAAAATGTAATAAATGTATATATTTTTTATTCTGGCATGATTTTATAACATCATATATCAACATAGTGCAAAATGGTATTAAAATGATGTGTAGAAGTCGTTGCTTTGTTAGGAGAAAGAATGTCCGGAAAAATTAATTTCGTTGATGTCATTCGGAGTAACCAATATAAAGGGACCATTTTGTATCAAGTCATGCAGTCAATATCATGTGACAGGATGTGACATCATTCAGACACCTGCAAAGGACCACATGGTCGTGAAGCAAAGTAACTAACTTTCTTTTAACTATTTAAAAAAAAAAGTCATATTTTCACTTGCTCATACGCATGTCCCGAAACATCAGGTCATTCGGTACAACCGCTATAAAACATGGAAAATGTTGTAATATTTTAAAAACTTGTACTAAATATAAAATGTTTGATTGTCCTTTTTCTAGATATCAGCCTGTTAGAATTGTTTGAAAATATCGTCATTTGGTATAACCAAAAGTGTCATTCGGTAAAACCGAAATTTTGGTTAAACCGAATGACTTTTTTGGTGACAAATTTTGTCCATCTTGTAAAAAATGACAAAAGCAGTGTTAACTGATTATAATAACCACATAATCTCATTGTTAACACTTAATAAAACTTCAAAATTAATTATCTCCATTGTTTGTTTGTTTTTTCACACTTTTTAAAAACCTTATTCGTCAATGACCCATATATATATATATATATATATAGTTTTTAATAATTTTTATTTCAGTTTTAGTTATTTTACTACATCAATTAAAGTACATCAAGTGAAATGAGAAATGAACTGAGTTTTCTAAGCCCATATTTTGTTGTTGATGTCAAAGGTCATGTGTCCAATCAAACTCTACAGTAGTTTGTAATTTGTACAACCTCATCAGATGCAAAATGGTTCCTCAGTAAGAACCATACTTTAAAAAAGAATTGTTGGTTTAACTTAAAGTAAGTTACCTGGTTGCCTTAATTTTGAGTTCATTGAAATTAAAAAATTGAGTTAATACAATGAAGGCGATTGTTTTAATCAACAGAAACTCAAAATGTTATGTTATCAGAACCACATTAATTATTGTAGTTGATTTGAAAAAAGAAAAAATGAAAATAATTTTTTACAGTGCATGAGCTAAATTAAAAAAATTTTTTATTGAAAATAAAATATTACTCAGACTATATTAAATACAAGTTACGTCTTAGATTGTTTTAGTAAAAAAAAAAAAAAGTATTTACAATAAATATATTAAATAGTATAGTTAAGGAATATAAGTATATAATATAATAAATATTTATCATATTTATATGATATGAATTTATTTTCAGGATATTTTTAAGCAGTTGAAGCAAAACCATTTGAGAACTGCTGCTGTAAATGGCTTCACGTTGGTGTGATTAATTTTAATAATTGCTTCAGTCACTGTCACACTTTTTTGCTGCTGGGATCTCGGCTCCATGTGTCCGTCATTCTCTGATCTGACAGTCAGCAGGCAAATGTCTGCCTCCGGGGCTCATTCTCCTGCCGTTACACCAGCTTCAGTCTGCTAATACACGCGGAAGCATCCGTCTTTTAGCAGTAATCTCATTGCATCAGCGCTGAGCAGTTTGTGGTTTTTGGCAGTCGGTTTTTTCATTAACCTTGTGCAACTTCCTATCAGTGTGTAACTGTAACAGAGGCCTGATTCCCAACTGAAAGAAAGAAATGAAAACACCAGTTTATTTCTTCTGAAAAGGCTGGACGTTATCTGTTTTATTGTGTGTTTATGTCCACAAACTGCTGAAAGGATGTTTACATTATTTTTTTTTAAATGGTCTTAAAAAATTATCGTTAACCATAACATTTTCTTGAAATAAAAAAAATGTATTTTAAAAAATTAGTTAGCTAGTGGCCCAGGAAAAATTTCTCATTTTCATTTAGTTTAACTCGATGCACTAAAATAACTAAAACTGAAATTTTAGCACACTGTTGCATCATCCTGAAGTTTTTGAATGGGTTAAGTGCCTGAAATACAGTCAGTGGCGAACACAAGCTGAAGATATTTTAACGTTTTATTCTGCGACATTAAATACATCAGTAATACCCTCTTGTGATTGTTTGTTTTAAGGCGAACAAGTGTCTATATGGGACTATGTTGTCAGGGACATTAAACGTCATGCTGAACAGAAAAACTCTAGTAATAGTAATTGGCGTTTTGTTTCCGACACGTGCTGTAAGTGGTCAACCAATCACAACAGACTGGGCCATCTGACCAATCAGAGCAAGAGTACCTTGTGGAAAGGAGGAGTTTAGAGGGACTAACTCTTCGAACAAACTGTTTTCAGACTCTTTGGCCGCATCTACACTGCAGGTCTTATTGCCCAATTCTGATTTGTTGACTATATTCGATTTTTTTGACAACCAGCGATATTTTTTTTTTTTTTTAAGTGACCCATATCTGCGTTTACACTATACACTTGGTGGAACAACCCAAGATAGACATACTGACCCGGAAAAGATTAGGCCGAAAAAAACATTGGGTTGAGCCTTCGTCCTCCATTACACCATTGAAAAGAGTCATGTGATCGCGGTTGGTGTCCACCTGAGTTGACGTCATTTGCCACAGTCTCTTTTTCAATGACGTATGACTCGCATTTTCGGGATTATCCGATCTGTGCGATTACATGGCAGACGCAAACACACATACCAGATTCATATCAGATTTATCTCCACATTTGAATGAGCCCTGAAGCCCATCTGAGGATATCAGAATCCATGTGCTTTTTTCCTGCTTGCACGTTCATGGGTCATATCCGATCTGTGCCACATGGGAGGAAAAAATCGGTCACTTGAACCATGTAATGTAAATGCAGCCTTTGAGAAATGAGGTGATGTGCAATGTATATTATGATGTATTATTATGATTTTTGACCTTGAATGCATAATGGGGCACTTTAAAACAAAGAAATGTTCCTATTGCAGCTGTGCCATTTAGGTTCTGTTTTGGTTCAGCGCGGTGCATTTAGTGTGCAGCATAAAATAGCCCTGGCAGCAGCGCACACATCAAAGCCATCAGACACGTAATCCCCCATGAGTCACAGCTCAGCCCGCGGGAGGACAGCAACCACAGACACACTGCGTCCTCTCACTTCACCAGCTAGCCGTGCGTTTACTGTGTTCGATGCAGCAGCATTCGTCTTCTATTTGCTGTTTGAACTGAAATCAATGATTTGATTGGCTGATTGAAGGTCACAGTTATCTGTTTCACACGGTGGGCCGATGGCGGAGCGGTGGTAACCGAGCTGTTTTCTCTCTCTTCGCGGGGGGGAATCTGCCACGCTACAGCTGTAACTGGGTCACGCGGTGTGGGCAAGTCCACTGCTTTACGTAACGGGCCCGTTTGAAAGCCTAATCTATGAGCTTTGTTTTCCACTGAGGGGAAGTTCTGTGACTGTAGGAGTGAAATAACAATGTTAAAAGGTCTTTGCATCATTTAATTTGAAAATGAGGTCATTGAAGTGAGGTACTTTACAGTTGTGGGTGACTGAAATGGGTTTTTAAACAGCCGATACCAGTATATAGAGGGCTGGGTGACCAATATATAATATTGATATGCATATACAATTTAAAGGGGTGGTTGATTATGATTTCACTTTTTTTAACTTTAGTTAGTGTGTAATGTTGCTGTTTGATCATAAACAACATCTGCAAAGTTACGACGCTCAAAGTTCAATGCAAAGGGAGATATTTTCTCTGTTTAAGGACTACAAGCTTCTTCCTGGGTTGGTGACATCACTAACCCCAAAATTTACATAAACCCCACCCCCGAGAACACACAACAAAGGGGGCGAGGCCATGTTGGGCTGCTTTAGAGAAGAGGAAGAGTTGTTGTAGTAGAGTGTTGTTGACATGCCGTAATTTTACGCCGGACTGCTTCACAAATGAGGGTCAATTCAACGCTGGATTTGCACAAAAGATTAACATGACGGCACATGCTAGTCGATGAGTTGAATCAACTCCACAGCAACTACATAAATTTATCCACTAACCATTCAGAAATGTCCAGTTTCATTCTAATAGCTGTAACTTCTTCCTGAGTCTCTCCATCAGTGTCCGACTCCGGTTTGAACAATGTAAGGCTGAACACCGTCGTCATTTTGGCTGCGTGAGATTCTCCAGCTTTGTTGTTGTTGAGCAACCGAAGCGCGAGCTGTTAAAGCTCCGCCCTCTTCTGGAAAGGGGGCCGGGAGCAGCTGCTCATTTGCATTTAAAGGGACACACACAAAAACAGTGTGGTCACACCCAAATTTCTTCATCAATAATTCAATTCAAAGTGGTCAAAAAGGTGCACTGCGATTTTGGCACCACTTTTATTTTACTTGATTATTAAATGCAAGTTGTTTTTTATTATTATTATTATTTAGCCCATTTATTTTTTACTTTTTTCATGTTCATGTAGTTTTTCATCATTACAACCATATTTGTCATCCAATAAACTTAACACAATTATAGTTTACGATTATACGATTGATTATAGTTCGAATTTATGGAGTGAAATTTCTTCATTAATAATTAAATTCAAGGTGGTCAACAAGATGCACGGCAACTTTGGCATCACTTTTATTTGACTTAATCATTAAACCTAAGTTTTTTTTTTATTTTATTTTTTGTACTTTTTTTCATTTTCAAGTAGTTTTTCATCATTAGATTAAAACATTTTTCATCCATTAATGTTTGCCTTTTCTAGTCCATTTTATGGAGTTTACAGAGTTAAATTTCTTCATTAATAACTAAATTCAAAGTGGTCAACAAGATGCACTGCAACTTTGGCACCACTTTTATTTTACTTAATCATTAAAAGTTTATACTTTCATATTTTTTTTGTTATAGGACAAATATCTGTACTGGCTGACATACAGTATCACTGCCACAGTTTTTAGGGTGCTTTGTGGTATTGCAAGACCAGTGCTGTGTTTACTTACTGTATATTAACAACCTCCATGGACTTTAATTCAGTAAAGGTTTTATCTGCTCATCTGCTGAGGTTTGGTATTAATGGCCTTGACCTTTCTAATCTCATCAGCACAGTGAAGGTCTTCAGAAAACCCTCATGGGGAGTTTTTACCTGAATGACTGGTAACGTGAACCAACTCTTTCATCTGAGGCGTTAAAACAACCAAATCATCTCCAACTGATCATTTGATCATTTTCTGTAAATTTTCGGCCTTTATCTGATCTAAGAATCTGGTTTTATAAATTTCCAAAATGTCAAACTCTGACTTCAGATAATTTGACTTTTTTGAGGCGTCAAAATACTGATGGCTATTATGAATTGTCACTGATCTTATCAATAGTAAACTAAAGTGGCAATGGTATATATACCATGATGTAGTTATTTTTGAGTATTCAGATATATATTGTGGCTAATTGCATCAGCTTTAAGCACTTTAGACTGATCTTTTTTGCAAAGAGCATCTGTGGCAATCAGGTGTTGAAATCAAAAACATGCATGATGACGCAGACACACTTTCTTGAGATGTTGAAGGAGATAAAAGAGGTCGGGAGTTTCCACCACTAATGATGATAATTGATTACTATTTTCTCAGTTTTCCAGTGGTCACTTCACTAGCAGACGTCTGAACCGCAGTCCGGTTATTGAGGATGAATCCTTTTGTGCTGAACTTTCTCTGCTCACTTGTGCAAGATAGCAAAAATGTGCATCAGTTTGTGCAAAATTGTGATGCATAATAGGTCCAAAAAGTTGGTCATTGTCGTGCATCTAGAATTCTCTAGGAACAGAAAAATGCAACTTTTATCTCAGTAAAATACACATTTTTTTGTTGCATTGCATTTAACTCAGGACTTCTTCATTGCAAAAGTGCAATTACAAAAGTTTTCTCAGTTGAGAACTTAAGCATGACTTAACATATGTCTGCATCATTAGACATGTGCTTTGAGTATAAGAAATGTGCATTACAAATAAAATGTATTATTATGTCACAGTGCTGCGCTGTAAATTTACAGTAAAATACTGGCAGCTGGGTTGCCAGCCACCTGCTGTATTTTTACAGGACTACATCTGTAAACAACATTTACAGTTTAGTACTGTAATTACCACATACAGTATCCTGCTGTAATATTATGTACTTTTACAGTATTATACTGTTTATCTACAGCTATTAACTGCATTTATACAGCTTTTCATACTGCACTTGTCATTAAATAATTAAAAATATACTTTTGTTATTATGTTATGGAAAAGGAAATGGAAAGCATACTGAGTTTTAAAACTTTTTTTTTTTTTTTTTTTTTTTTACAGAAAAAAGCAGAAAATTGCAACGTTGAAAGGTCAACATTTTAAATGCACTCAACAGTTATCAATGAACAATACAGCAATCTTATTTACTTTTAACATTTTTCCAAATGTGGAGTAAAAACAAATAGTAGGCCTACAAGTTTTTCAGTACTGCTCCTTTTTTGCACAGTGTTGCCAGTCTTGGAAGTCACTTTCCCTTCTTGTTTCTTGAGCCGTGTTCATGGTTGATGTCAAAGTGCCTGAAAAAGCAGAAAAGAAAGAGGGAAAAAAAGGAGAGAGAGAAAACAGTAATGAATATTGTGAATATATGCACCATAGCATTTTTGTGAACACAAGGACTAACAGCCTAAGCATTTGATTGCAGTGAGTTAAAATGTCCAATTAACACTTCAGAAAAGATGCAACTAAAAAATAATGCTTATAATTGTGTTCAATGGAATCGTTCATTCATTGAATGGACAATATGCACAACTGCTTCCGCGTTGTACGTCGTACTACATCTCGGGAGTTTCTGGTAAAAGCATTCAGCTCACCTACATACACCACTAACCTGCTGCAGTCCAGTGCTTGTCTTCTCATTAACTGTTTTTCTATTACTGTTTTTCTCATATTTTATACCTGTTGAATTTACATTTTAAATTATTTTAATAAAGTAAGGATAAGTACAAGCTTGTGTGTGTTGGTGCTCTTATCCCAGTCTTTTAAAATAGTTAAATAAGTGGTACCTGTCTCGAGACATTTAGCAATGTTAAATATTTAAATTAATCTTTAAGGGTTAGTTCACCCAAAAATTTAATTTCGTGTCGTTCCACACCCGTAAGACCTTTGTTCATCTTTGGAACACAAATGGAGATATTTTTTGATGAAATCTGAGAGCTTTCTGTTCCTCTATAGACAGCAGCACAACTTACACATTCAAGGTCAAGAATGGTAGGAAACACATTGTTAAAGTAATCCATGTGTCTCTGTGACATGTGACAGAAAGCTCTCGCATCAAAAATATCTTAATTTGTGTTCTGAAGATGAGCGAAGGTCTTACGGGTGTGGAACGACATGAGGGTGAGTAATTAATGACAGAAATTTCATTTTTTGGGTGAAATAACCCTTTAAACAGTAACGCACTGACAGCAGACTGACAAATATACTTTGAATATTAAGAATTTGAATACTAAGAATTGTGTGAATTACATACAGTGAAATGATTGTCAATGAAAAATAGGGATTAGAATATTTAATAAAAATAAATGAAGGTTTGTTCTGATCTTATTCATCAGGTCTCACACACACTGCAGCATCGATCACTAAGCGGAAATAGGCCAGTTGTATTATTTCAAAACTGTTACACACAAAAGTGTGTGCAAGTAGTCCATTCTTTGACATAAATCTGATTACATCACGTGAAATTAGGTGCAATACTTACGTTAACAAAACCATATTTCACAGAAGGTCATTTTCCCCCCTTCCTGGTTCTTGAGCCATGTTTAGGGTATATGTCAAAGAGCCTAAAAGCAGAAAAGCGAAGAGAGAGAAGTGAATATTGTGCATTCATTCACCATAGCATAGGACTCACAGCTAAGCATATGATCTCAGTAATGTGTCCTGTTACACTTCAGAAAAGATGCATCTTAAAATAATTGACAAAATAAAATCATTTATTCACTGAATTCTGTCATAAATCTGATACACGTGAAAATAAGCACAACACTTACGTAAACATTGGAGCTACATCAGATGATTCAGCCTGAAACGAGAAAAAAAAATGCAAAAAAACAAAACAGTTTAAAAATCAGGTTGTAAGAATAACATGCTAAGGTCGTCTATAACATGAAACAGCGTGAAGCGCTGAGAGCAGAGTAACGTTAACCGTTTGCTCATGAGAAACAAAAGTTTAACATTTCAAGATCAAACCATTCATGACAAAGTAGAAACGCGAACGAAAAGCTCCAGAAAAGACTGACTTACCGTATTCTCAGCCGAACAATCGCTTATCCGTCTTCTCGACAGGCACAAACGTTTTGATTAATCAGGCGGAAAATAACATCTCCGTCTTCTCAGCTGCGCCGTCCAGTCATCTCGCGTCTCAGGCAAACTGATGCTTCAAAAGCTTAAAACTGCACACTATATTCACTCAAATATCGTTTAATGATAACATTAAACCCTGAAGAGTCGACGTGAAACACTAAAAGCATTGGGAGAGAAGCTGGCCTAGAAATTTGAAATGAGCGCGGGAAAAAAAAAATCAATCCCATAATGCAATGCCTCTACAGTATTGATACTGTATTACGAGTGAAACGGGCTAAAAACAGAAAACTACTGTACAGCATGCTACTGTTTTATGAGAATACAGTATAATACTGTTAGAAATTACCTGTAAATTTACAGTAAAGTTTTACAGTGTGCTGATCATGTGATATTTTTCATAACAAACATTTCTTGCTCTGTTACAGATGCCAGGAGATTGTGAGCTCCTTCCAGCATCATCAAAGATTTTGTGAATGACATTAATGTATGATATTGGGCATGGAAAACAACACTTACATCATCATGTGGGTGTTGGACATGAGAATTTGAGCAGCTCAAACATGACAGGAATGAACACGCCATGTTGAGTGGAACGCCTGCGGTCATGTTGTCAACATACTGGGACATTCTGTACAAATTCACTAATACAATCCAGCCACAGGTGAGCTACACTTTCAAAGAAATAGTTACTAGATGAATCCAGTGGTTTGCTGGTTTCGTCACAGAACCTGGAGACACATGTGGTTCACTGAGTGTGAGTTTCCTCCAGAATGTGCATTTTTTTTTTTAATGCATTGTGAGACCTTATAGTATGTGAGAAACACAATGACACTACGCCTGTTTTCACATTTGTCATGATTAATGGGGCCTAAACCTGAGAATAGTTCTGAAACAAGTAGTAACATAGATGATTGTCCAACTGATGAAAAACTTCCATGATGTATAAACAATGTTTTTTTGCTAACATTTTGAGTATATTATTAAAGAACAGATAACTTTAAACAAACTTTCTATTAATGTTTCATAACTTTGTGAGAACCTTGCTAAAACATTCCCTGTTAAATAGGATGCCACAAATGTTTTCAATAGAAAAAAATGGGCATTTTCCTTTAATGTTCATTTCAGTCAAATGTATTTCTGTGTTGTTCGGACTACAGGCTGGATTACTGTGGACTTGACGGATCTCTCATCTGGGTAAATGGAAGAAAGAAAGAGACGCTGGTGTGTTTGTTTGCAGAAAAACTCTGTGGAAAATGCTAATGGAAGACAAACCATAGAGGCATTAGTCCAGACACAGACAGCGGGATAAAAAGATTAAGAAGAGAGCTATAGAAAGGAAGGTAGGGAACATCTTTGTGTTTGAGCATTAGTGTTTTCAAAGCCTAATGGCCAGAAATGCCTTCAAAGAGACGCCTGTTATTGTGTTGAACGTTAGGAGAGTGTGCTGTTTCTGTCCTGAGTGACTGGATGAATGATTTCCTGTGGTAAAATGAGTACAATACTGAAGGAGGGACCTGAGCCATATCAACAAACCAGAACATCATAAAGACTTTAACACAGAACAGACTAGCAACACCCTAGCTACCACCAAGAACATTTTAGCAACCACATAGCAATGCCCTGGCAATCACCAAGAACTTCTTAGTAACTGCAAAGCAACACCCTAGCAACCACAAACAGCACACTGACATTGTGGAACTGAGTTTGAATTAGCAAACATCTCACATTTTCTTCTGGTGAACTACCAAGACCATTTTAGCAACCACATAGCAACACCCTGGCAACCACCAAGAACTTCTTAGCAACCGCATAGCAACACCCTAGTAACTACAAACAGCACCCTGTCATTGTGGCAGTGAGTTTGAACTGGCAAACATCACTCACATTTTCTTCAGGTGAACCACCAAGGACATCTTAGCAACCACATAGCAACACCCTGGCAACCACCAAAAACTTCTTAGCAACCACATAGAAACACCTTAGCAACCACAAACAGCATTCTGTCATTATGGCAGTGAGTTTGAACAGGCAAACATCGCTCACATTTTCTTAAGGTGAACCACCAAGGACATCTTAGCACCCACATAGCAACACCCTGGCAACCACCAAAAACTTCTTAGCAACCACATAGCAACACCTTAGCAACCACAAACAGCATTCTGTCATTATGGCAGTGAGTTTGAACAGGCAAACATCACTCACATTTTCTTAAGGTGAACCATCAAGTACTTCTTAGCAACCACATGACAACACCCTAGCAACCACAAACAGCACCCTGTCATTGTGGAAGTGAGTTTGAATTAGCAAACATCACACATTTTCTTCTGGTGAACCACCAAGACCATCTTAGCAACCACATAGCAACACCCTGGCAACCACCAAGAACTTCTTATCAACCACAAACAGCAGCCTGTCATTATTGCAGTGAGTTTGAACAGGCAAACATCACTCACATTTTCTTCAGGTGAACCACCAAGGACATCTTAGCAACCACATAGCAACGCCCTGGTAACCACCAAGAACCTCTTAGCAACCACATAGCAACACCTTAGCAACCACAAACAGCATTCTGTCATTATGGCAGTGAGTTTGAACAGGCAAACATCACTCACATTTTCTTAAGGTGAACCACCAAGGACATCTTAGCAACCACATAGCAACACCCTGGCAACCATCAAGAACTTCTTAGCAACCACATGACAACACCCTAGCAACCACAAACAGCACCCTGTCATTGTGGAAGTGAGTTTGAATTAGCAAACATCACACATTTTCTTCTGGTGAACCACCAAGACCATCTTAGCAACCACATAGCAACACCCTGGCAACCACCAAGAACTTCTTAGCAACCACAAACAGCAGCCTGTCATTATTGCAGTGAGTTTGAACAGGCAAACATCACTCACATTTTCTTCAGGTGAACCACCAAGGACATCTTAGCAACCACATAGCAAAGCCCTGGCAACCACCAAGAACCTCTTAGCAACCACATAGCAACACCCTAGCAACCACAAACAGCATCTTGTCATTATGGCAGTGAGTTTGAACAGGCAAACATTATTCACATTTTCTTCAGGTGAACCACCAAGGACATCTTAGCAACCACGTAGCAACGCCCTGGTAACCACCAAGAACCTCTTACCAACCACATAGCAACACCTTAGCAACCACAAACAGCATCTTGTCATTGTGGCAGTGAGTTAGAACAGGCAAACATCATTCACATTTTCTTCAGGTGAACCACCAAGGACATTTTAGCAACCACTTAGCAACCACAAACAGCACCCTGTCATTGTGGCAGTGAGTTTGAACAGGCAAACATCATTCACATTTTCTTCAGGTGAACCACCAAGGACATCTTAGCAACCACATAGCAACACCCTGGTAACCACCAAGAACTTCTTAGCAACCACATAGCAACACCCTAGCAACCACAAACAGCATCTTGTCATTATGGCAGTGAGTTTGAACAGGCAAACATTCACATTTTCTTCAGGTGAACCACCAAGGACATCTTAGCAACCACATAGCAACACCCTGGTAACCACAAACAGCATCTTGTCATTATGGCAGTGAGTTTGAACAGGCAAACATCACTCACATTTTCTTCAGGCGATGTATTAATGTATTCAGAATTTATTTCTTGTCTCTAGTCAAAATATCCAGGTGGTTTTCAGTGTAGAAAACTGAATGACTTTCAAATGTCTAGCACATGTAGGCCTGTTGTTGGTGGATCTGTTTTAGTCTCATGCGTGTGTGTGTTCAGGATTCACTGCACTCCAAAGTATTTTTGCACTTGCGTTCTTCCCGTAAAAGCAGGCAGGCTGCCACATGCTCGCACAACCCGTGCACATAATCAGAGAGAGAGAGACAGGAGGGGGAGGCTCTTCATGCAGTGAGTCAGCACTACAGACTCCATTTCATCTCTGTCCTGACCGACGAACACTGCTTAACCCTTTCCTACCTCCCCTCTGTCAGCTTTTTAATTACCTTAATGCAGGGTTTAGAGATTTAGATCATTTATTTTTCATGTAGCCTGTCTTGTGTGTTCCTCGATGGAAACTCAAGAAACCATGCATTTTATAGATATAGATTATATATATATATATATATATATAGAGAGAGAGAGAGAGAGTATACATATGTGTGTATATATGTGTGTGTCTGTGTTTTCTTCTCTTTACCCTGTTAATATAGTAAAAGTTCAATGAACAGAAGCAAAAGCAATTAATATAGAGAAATAATATTTTAATAATAATAATATTTTATAGTTACAAAAGACTTAAAGTTTCTATATATCAAAGAATCCTGAAAGAAATGTATCTCAGTTTCCACAAAACATTGATGATAATCAGAAATGTTTCTTGAGTATCAAATCATCATATTAGAATGATTTCTGAAGGATCATGTGACACTGAAGACTGGAGTAATGATGCTGAAAATTCAGCTTTGATCACAGAAATAAATTACATTTTACTATATATTCACATAGACAATGGTCATTTTAAATTGTAAATAATATTTCACAATATTACTGTTATTACTGTATTTTTGATCAAATAAATGCAGCCTTTCAGACTTCTTTCAAAAACATTATAAAAATTGTACCGACCTCAAATATGACAAAACAAGAATGAAAAAAAGGAGTGCATGGAAAGTGACAGAAGTGAACTATGTAAATATGTTGTCCTACATGTTAGAGAAATTTCAACTGTTTGTTGAACACAGGGGCGTAGCAACCATTATAACATTTTTTCAAAATTTTTAGAACAACATATTTACAAAGTTCATTCCTGTCCTGTTTTGCAAAATGATTGTTGTATATATTTGAGTTTCGCTTTGCTTGTCTGCGATGCTAAGACAAATATGCTGCAGACTGTGTAAAATAGCAACTTTAAGACGCACGTTACTGCGGTAAGCATCCATGTGTTTACTGCGCTTGAACATAATGAGAGGGTGGAGACGGTGGACAGAGAATGTAGGTCACATTCCTGAGCTGAAAGCTTTCAGAGCGACACAATCACAGCAGGATTTCCCGCATTTCACTGAAGGCCGTCAACCGAACGCATTTCCCCTGTTTCCCCCAAACAGAGATTCCTGTTCACAGGCCGCAGGATCAGAGCCACCGCTGACCGCACAGCTAAATCAGCCCGAGGTTTACAGCTGTCTGCTGTGCTGCGTTGATGATTCCACTGAGGCTTTCTTACATTTGAAGAACATAATGCATTCAAAACACAAAATCAAATGCACATTGGCTGGTGTGTCACTTGACTTCTCAAACACACACAAACACACACGTCTACACTCTAAAAAATGCTGGGTTGAAAATGGACAAACCCAGCGATTGGGTTGTTTTAACCCAGCGATTAGGTTGTTTTGACCCAGCGAATGGGTTGTTTTAAACCAATGAATGGGTTGCTTTGACCCAGCGAAATGGGTTGGAATGGGTTGTTTTGACCCAGCGATTGGGTTGTTTTGAACCAGCGATTGGGTTGTTTTGACCCAGCGATTGGGATGTTTTAACCCAGCGATTGGGTTGTTTTGAACCAGCGATTGGGTTGTTTTAACCCAGGGATTGGGTTGTTTTGAACCAGTGATTGGGTTGTTTTGACCCAGCAAATGGGTTGGAATGGGTTGTTTTGACCCAGCGAATGGGTTGTTTTGACTCAGCGAATGGGTTGTTTTAACCCAGCAATTTGGGTTGTTTTGACCCAGCGAATGGGTTGTTTTGACCCAGCGATTGGGATGTTTTAACCCAGCGACTGGGTTGTTTTGACCCAGCAAATGGGTTGGAATGGGTTGTTTTGACCCAGCGATTGGGTTGTTTTGACCCAGTGAATGGGTTGGAATGGGTTGTTTTGACCCAGCGATTGGGATGTTTTAACCCAGGGATTGGGTTGTTTTGACCCAGCAAATGGGTTGGAATGGGTTGTTTTGACCCAGCGAATGGGTTGTTTTGACTCAGCGAATGGGTTGTTTTAACCCAGCAATTTGGGTTGTTTTGACCCAGCGATTGGGTTGTTTTGAACCAGCGAATGGGTTGTTTTGACCCAGCAAATGGGTTGTTTTGACCCAGCGATTGGGTTGTTTTGACCCAGCAAATGGGTTGGAATGGGTTGTTTTGACCCAGTGATTGGGTTGTTTTGACCCAGCGATTGGGTTGTTTTGACCCAGCAAATGGGTTGGAATGGGTTGTTTTGACCCAGTGATTGGGTTGTTTTGACTCAGCGATTGGGTTGTTTTGACCCAGCGGATGGGTTGTTTTGAACCAGCGATTGGGTTGTTTTGACCCAGCAAATGGGTTGGAATGGGTTGTTTTGACCCAGCGATTGGGTTGTTTTGACCCAGTGAATGGGTTGGAATGGGTTGTTTTAACCCAGCGATTGGGTTGTTTTGACCAAGCGGTTGGGTTAAATGTTTGACCAACCTGCTGGGTAGTTTTATTTAACTCAACTATTGTTTAAAAATGAAGGTATTGTTGCTTAAAATGAACCCAAAATATGTTGGAAATTAACATTTATTAATATGTTTAATAAATGAACATTTATTAATAAGTTAATGAATAATAATTAAACAATAAACATTTATTAAATTGCTTATTAATAAATGTTCACCTTTTGATTATTGTTGCCTCTAGTAATTATTTGTCTGATTTTTAATTTCCAACCTATTTTGGGTTCATTTTAAGCCAGACATATAGTCATTTTTTAACAATAGTTGAGTTAAATAAAACTACCCAGCGTGTTGGGCAAACATTTAACCCAACAGCTGGGTTAAAACAACCCAATCACTGGGTTTTTGTCCATTTTTAACCCAACCAGCATTTAGAGTGTGCTTAACTATCTAAATTGGGACATTGCATAAATTTTTACTGTTTTTATATACAACTAGTTATAAATATTGTAACCTAACCCTAACAGAAAACTGCATTTTTACAAAACTTTTTTTTTTTTTTTTTTTTTTTCAAATCATATTTTTTCAAATGAGGATGTCCCCAAAAGGAGGTTTTGGGAGGTTTTATCAGGCATAACTCACTTCTGAGTACAAATGAGGACGCCACAGAATCTACAGCAATAATGCAATTAAACTTAGGATTTATCCAAACTGAGAGCATGCAGTTGTAGTCCAGCTCATGATCAAATTATTCTTGCTTCAGTTGGTTTAATGGATCATTCAAAAGAATCGGTCATGAATGAGTTCTCACTTTGAACCACAAATGACTCATTCGCTGACTGAATCGGGCGGAGCGGTTCTTGACTGATTCACTGAACTGCAGGTCATTACATTCATAAACTCGAATTGGACTGAAGAAGGGTGAGTAAACAATGACGGAATTTAAGTTTTTGGATGAACTATCCCTTTAAGTCAGTTTGGGTAAGTTATTCATCACATACTAAAGGAAACAAAACAGTTAAGGAATCTAAACCGGAATGATTAAATTTCTCATGATTTCCATCGCTAGCGGGAACGAGTGACATCATTGTCTCAGATCTCTCTCTCTCTCTGCCCATCTTTGTGTTCAATCACAGCTGCACTATAATACTCTGCGCGGGTGTTTCGTCCAGACATGTCGGCCGCTGAAATGAGCACCCCGCAGCCGTGTAATAAAGCACCACCATCCCTTTCCCTCCACAATCCTGTCACTGCTTATCTCCATCCTCTCCTCCCTCTGGATCTGTGCCATACGACGCATTCTTCCCCACCCAGCCGTGTCCGATTCTGAGGAAAGAGAAGGAAAAAAACGGGAGTCAAAACAGAGGTGTGATTCACAGGCCTGATATAGGCTATCATCATCTGCTGCAGCTGAGCAGCTGCTTCCTGGAATTAGAGCTGCAGGGTGTGTGTGTGTGTGTGTGTGTGTGTGTGTGTGTGTGTGTGAGAGAGGGAGAGAGAGCAACCATTCTTTGTGACTCACTTGAAAAACAGGCTGACAAATGTATGGCTGTGAGAGAGAATATGAATGACTGAAGCGTTTAGCTGGAAGAAACAAGATCCACCCTCCCCCCAGTTTATATAGAAATTATATAAACTCTATATATATATATATATATATATATATATATATATATATATATAGTCCGATCGAATATATATATATATATATATATATATGATGCTGAAAATTTAGCTTTGATCACAGGAATAAATTACATTTGACCATATATTCACATAGAAAACAGCTATTTTAAATTGTAATTATATTTCAGTTTTTTTTACTGTATTTTTGATCAAATAAATGCAGCCTTGCATTCACATCAGTGTTAGTATCATTAATATTTGTCATTTTTTGAGTTAGTTTGTTTTCTGTTTATCATTTTAATTTTAAAGTTTTAGTAATTTTTATAAAAATGTTTGTTTTAGTCTTCATTTTTACTTTAGTTTTAATTTTAGCAATTAAAGTTCTTCAACTTTAAATGAAAAATATAGCTGCGAGCAGCAATTATTGGGGTTTAAGCGCTTTAAGGCCTTTAAGCACATGCATAAAAAGGAATGATGTTTTAATTAGCAAGCCTGTAACCATCTCAAACATAGATTGAAAAGACCATTTACAGGCAATTTACTATAGGAAATTTAAAGCTTTTTAGCAGTTATAGAGGTTGAGCCAAAAACCTAGGACTAGTTCGCCAAAGTTGGTTTTTGAAACAATCTCCAATATTTAACGAATGAGTCGATGGACAGCGGCGGTCCTAGAGGCAAAGTTGCTCAGAATGAGGAGTTATACCATGTGGTATGAATGTCGTGGCCGTGTGAAAAATCGCACGATACACAATCCTTTATACAGTTGAAAAATGTGAAGGCGCCCCCCGGTGACCAATTTCAAACAGCTCCAGCGAGTTTCATTCCGATTGGCCTTCGTCTTATAGCTGCTCAAAAATTAAGTGGCCGATGGCCGACATATTTTTTGAGATGCGTCAGTGTCCTCATAGACAATCATGGCACCTTGGCACCAATTTTCAATTCGATCGGACTAACGGTGAGGTAGTTAGAGCTATTTTTTTTTTTTTTTTCTGTTATAGCACCACCAAGTGGCCAGTTGCCGCGTCCTTTTTTCACACAATCACAGAATGAGCTCTTACATAGGTGTGCTGAGTTTGGTGAAAATATCTCATTCCGTTCACGAGTTATAGCCATTTTAGTAAAAGTAGCTCCATCCACTTCGAACGTTTTGGCGGCCTTTGGGGACCGTGAATCGAAATTTCAACCTTCTTTTGATAATTATTGACAATCAGACTCGGAGAATCTCACTGCACAGGTTTGGTTCTGATCAGGCCAAAAACTTAGAACTAGTAAAAGTAGGTTTTTCAAAAAATCCAAAATATCTGGAAATTGGATTCCAACTATATAAGACACTTGAGTCTACGCCTAACGGTTCAGGAGTTATGAGCCATTTCATACTTTTCACCGCTGTAGCGCCCCCGTCAGGCTGATCGGGGTGAGCCTTGGTGACATTGTAGGTGGTGTGAGTACTACCAACCCTCAAAGTTTCAAGTCTGTACGTCTTACGGTTTGGTCTGGCCGATCACTTTTAGGGGAGAATGCTGATCCTTGGAAAGTTTAACAATTACAATAGAGTTTCAGAGCTACGCGGAATTAGGAATGGCAGATAATTTAAATAAAATGATATTTTTTGATATTTTATTTCATTTAACGTTTGTTTCAATTCATTTTTTTTAATATATTTTTTTGTTTTAGTTAACCATAACTACACATTCAAATGCATCATATGTTTCATTTAAGCACACAAACTACTGCGGTTAATTTACAGCGATTACAGCATCTTCAGTGATTGCACTATGTAGAGGAGAACTGAAATTAGCCGTCTTGTTTCATGGTAATCGTATTAATAGACAATGAAGATGACGCTGGCTTAAAGAAAAGAGGATGGTTAGTCAGTGGGGTGTGTGCGCGCCCTTAACCTACTTAAAATAGTGTGTCAACTAATACGTCTCTGTGGCGTTTCCTGTCTGAACAATGACACTGGAGAGTAGAAGAATAGCGAGCGAGACGAACGTCCCCCCTCCTTGCGGGCCGCGGCACTTCATTTAGGAAACCGTGTCAATGTGAACCTCTGTCACACTGCAGGCTCAGAATAGCCACTGTTCCCTTGGTAGCCTTTTTTCCTGTGCAGGGATCACTTTCATGTGAGGACGGCGTGCTGTTGCTATGGATCTGCCGATTGCTTGTTTAAGTAGGCAAATGTGTTATGCACACTTCATTGATAATGTAGTTCATGGGCAACTGAACATGCATGTGCGGATACAGTAAAAATGGCGAATGACATGGTGCCAGTCCTGGCTCTTTAAGTGCATTTTATGTTCCACTGGTAAATCCATCTGCTCCATGTGTCTGGTGCCAATGATGAAGTGATTTCTGCTGGAGTTTCCTACAGTGTTTGATGTTTCCAGACAGGAACTGACCTAAAAGACAGAACAACTTGTCAAAGTAGGGATGGCGTTAGTTTCAGACGGCACATACACTCTCCATTTAATGACAAAAATGGCAAGATCTGACTGATATGGCAATTTTGAGTGAATTTACATTCAACCAACAAGCTACATTGAGTTAGAGGAACTTAATAATTTGTAGCATAAACACAGATTAAGTTCATTACTCAAAAAAATTAACTACCAGAGTTGTAGACCTGGAACCAATTAATCTTATCTATTTCAGTTCAAATCAACAGCTATCATATCACATGCTAACATAACTTATTTAACATGTATATTTAATGAACAAGTAAGATATTACTCATCACTGGCATTAGCGCAGTCATTGCTTATAGAGTCAATGTAGTGTTTACCTTCATGTATCTACTCTTCAGCACAAACTTCAACAACAGAAACTCTTTTAAATGTCAAACATAACAGCATTAAACACTAACAGATCTTTCCCTTCACTAAAAACAAATTAACACTTCATTTCAACATTTATTCTCATTATCCAGTCCTATGCAAAGCATGCTGGGAACTAGAAATCCACTGCCTAATTTCCGAAGTTATCAAGACAATTTCATTAAGTTACTACAACCTAATTTTGTAAAAAAGCCAATTAACACAGAAATTTGAGTTTAAATTACAGACTATATTAAATTGATGTAATGATCAACATTATTACGTCAACAGAACTCTAGAAAATAATGTTTGCAACTTAAAAGGTTTAATTAAAACAATAAATTAGAATTTTTAACTAGTAACAATGCATTTATTTAAGTTGTGGTAACAGGTCCCATGAATTACTTTTTAGATATGACCAAAAAATATAAAAAAAATAAATTTCTACTATACAGGGCCTAAAATTAACATTTGCCAAGCGCCAAATGTGAGTAAAAATCGGTGTTGGCGAGTATGTGAAACGGTGTCAATGATAACATTTTTATGAATTCTAACAATGCAATGTTGTGAGAACATGAACGTGGACGACGCTCGGGACAGTTGCTGAGCCAGTGCTGCATCGTCATGAAAGTTTAAGCCTTGCCGACTGAAATATTCAAGCGCAATAAGACGCGAATGGGACGCAAACATCCGAAGTGCGTGCCCAGAAATCCGTGTCTCAAGACAGCACGCGAATACTGAATTGAGCTCTCTGTCACGTCTTCTTGCACTTAGAAATAGCGAGTATCCTCGTAAACAAGAACATAAGACACTTGAGTCTACGCCTAACGGGGATACCATTAGGCGTAGACTCAAGTGTCTTATGTTGTTGGAATCCTTGGTTCAAGATGGACAAATTGAGCGATGGCGAAATTTTCAGGTATTTGGGATTTTTTGAAAAACCTACTTTTGCAAACTAGGTTTTTGGCCTGATCGGAACCAAACCAGTGCAGCTCGAGCTTCTCCGGAGTCTGATTGTCAGTAATTATCAAAAAATGGTGGAAATTTCGATTCACGGCCCCTAAGGGCCGCCAAAATGTTCGAAGTGGGTGGAGCCACTTTTACTAAAATGGCTATAACTCGTGAACAGAATGAGAAATTTTCACCAAACTCAGCACACCTATGTAAGAACTCATTGTGGTCACGTGAAAAAGGACGTGACAACTGGCCACTTGGTGGTGCTATAACATGAAAAAACATGAAAGCTATAACTACTTCACCGCTAGTCCGATTTACTTGAAAATTGGCATGCACTCTCTTTATCCGAGCTGCCATGATTGTCTATGAGGACATTGACGTATCTAAAAAAAAAAAAACATGGCCGCCATTGGCCAATGAATTTTGAGCAGCTATCAGACAAGGTTAACGGAGGCCGATTGGAACGAAACTCTCTGGGCCTGTTTGACTCACGGCCCTAGAGGCCTGTGAGAAATTCTAAAGAAATTGGCCACCGGGGGCGCCTTCACATTTTTCACATGTGTAAATGCCCACGGCATTCATACCACATGGTGGAACTCCTCATTCTGAGCAACTTTGCCTCTAGGACCGCCGCTGTTCATCGAATCATTCATTAAATATTGGAGATTATTTCAAAAACCAACTTTGGTGAACTAGTCCTAGGTTTTTGGCTCAACCTCGAGAACTGTTAAAAAGCTTTAAAAACCATATATTTCCTATGGTAAATTGGCTATAAATGGTCTTTTCCATCTATGATCGAGATGGTTACAGGCTTGCTAATTAAAATATAGTACATTTTTTACGCATGTGCTTAAAGGCCTTAAAGCCCTTGATCCCCAATAATTGCTGCTCGCAGCTATATATTTTTTAATTAATTTCTGTACCTGAAAAATGTGAATTTTCACTGGTATCTAAAATTTTGGATACATTTTCACCGGCCATTGGCAAGTGTGGCAAAAAGTTAGTTTTAGGCCCTGTACATAATATATTTTGCATTTACCTAAAATGTGTTTTAAGATCGGAAATGTATTTTCTTGCCTCTTAAAGTACATTTTTTAATATGGCATTTGAAGGTTTAAAAGAAATTTATTTTCAACTTGAAAAATATATTTCCTTAAGCTGCGCTGTTAACAAAATTATATTTTGGCCAGAAAAAAAAGATAGCTGTATAGGATGGCTGTGTTTATGAATCATATACGTGCACATGCAGCGCTGTTGAAAACAGATGCGTCCAGATCTTTTAATGGCAAACGGTAATCATTTCCATCACAGTCACTGTCTGAATCATTCTGAATTTAAACTCGAGCACAGGATGTACATCACTGTTTCATGACATCACAAATGAGTTTTGTGAAGAGTTTTCAATCAGGAATAGCAGCGATACTGAGTCAGTAATGCGCTCTGTTGCAGACCGAATGAAGAGAGCAGGATGGCGCCTGCGTTTGAAGTTCTGCCACTCCTTTATTAAATAATTGAGTTGACAGATTAAAGTTGGAGCAGTTGAGGCTCTCGGGCAGCTGGGGATGAGGGACCCGTCTGCGGATGGATGGATGGGTGAATAAAGTGTGACTCATTTCCTGGCTGGAGAAACCCTAGATCTGATGCTCGTACTTCCAACAGGAAGTTCGTCCAGGGCGTCCTTGTGCTTCTGAGTCAGGGAGCTGTTGGGGTGACACCATGTTGCTCTGGCTTTCAGGAATCCTTGCGACGCTGCCAAGAGCTCTCAGACAAAGCAAACCCGCCGAGATCTGCCTCTCCCCTCAACTCTCACACATGGAAGCCATTTGAGAGGCCTGGCTTGGAAACGGAGTCAAATACTCTCGAAATGACAGACTGTATTTGTGTCATGTGGGCTGTTTCTTACAGATTTTCCATGTTCCCTTACAGTAAAAAGACTAGTCATACAAAAGGCCTTCTGTCTCGTTACTACAGATAGTTTATTGGGTTTTCTTATACAAGAAAAAAATTTTGCAGTACGGGATGAGCACGCATGACTGTTTATGAATCATATACGTGCAACGAAAAAGTTACACTAAAATGTAACTTCCACTAAAAAGAGTAGATGAGCATTTCTCACAAGAAAGTCAACGGTTTGGAACGACGTGAGGGTGAGTAAATGATTACAGGATTTACAGTTTTGGATTAATTATTCGGTCACACTTTAGTTTAGGGTCCAATTCTCACTATTAACTGCAACTTTTGCCTCAATAAATATTAATAGATAGTAAGGTAGTTAAGTTCAGGTATTGGAGAGGATTAATTCAGAATAAGGCATTTATATGTGCTTTATAAGTAATAATATGTATACTAAACTAGTTAATAGTGAGAATTGGTCCCTAAACTAATTATCCTTTTAAATCTACACTTAAAACATGCACTGTATGTTCATGAATGATACTGTACCTTATGTAGTTTCCATGTTTACAGTCCGTTCACTCGCCATCTGATGCAAAAACTAGGTTGATACGGGATGAGGGGTTTTGAAAAGAAACTTTTCAAAACCTTAAAATGTATGGTAAAAAAAAAAAAAAAAAAGGCATTTTCCAGAACATTTTAAGTTTTACAGATTTAACTTTTTTTTTTTTTTACCACATTAACTGATATAATGTTAATATATCAAATTACTAAATTCTGTTGTTTATAAAATATTGACAGTCACCTTAAAGGGGACCTATAATGCCCCTTTCACAAGATGTAATATAAGTCTCTGGTGTCCCCAGAATGTGTCTGTGAAGTTTCAGCTCAAAATACCCCACAGATCATTTATTATAGCTTGTCAAATTTGACCCTATTTGGGTGTGAGCAAAAACACGCCGTTTTTGTGTGTGTCCCTTTAAATGCAAATGAGCTGCTGCTCCCGGCCAAAAGAGGGCGGAGCTTTAACAGCTCGCGCTTCGGTTGCTCAACAACAACAAAGCTGGAGAATCTCACGCAGCCAAAATGACGATTGTCAGTAACAGTGTTCAGCCTTACATTGTTCAAACCGGAGTCGGACACTGATGGAGAGACAAGTTATAGATGTTTCTGAACGGTTAGTGGATAAATTTATGTAGTTGCTGTGGAGTTGATTCAACTCATCGACTAGCATGTGCCGTCATGTTAATCTTTTGTGCAAATCCAGCGTTGAATTGACCCTCATTTGTGAAGCAGTCCGGCGTAAAATGACGGCATGACAACTCTTCCTCTTCTCTACAGCAGCCCAACATGGCCTCACCCCCTTTGTTGCGTGTTCTCGGGGGCGGGGTTTATGTAAATTTCACCACCTCGGGAAGAAGCTCGTTGTAGTCCCTACCAGTCATTTGTTGTAGTCCTTAAACAGCGATTTCTGTAAAAGAAAATATCTCCCTTTGATTGAACTTTGAACATCGTAACTTTGAAAAAAAAGTGAAATCATAATCAAGGACCCCTTTAATACAAAACTAGTAACTTTTCCACAATCTGAAGTAAATACTAATATAAAGAAGGTGCGCATTGTCATACACACAAACAATCATGATAACACACAAGACTAAAATAATGCAATAAACATTAATTTACCAACATAAGATGTAACATAAAACCCTAATGTACATAATTAATGAGAAAAACAAAGAAAAAAAAATAATTTCGATGATAAACCATTTAACATGAGCTGTCACAGAGAGATTTCTGTGAATGTCAATTTATGGTGTAAATTATAAGATAACTTGATCTTTTTTACATCCCAAAAATGTACTGTACACTTAAGTCTTTTACTGTAAAATTACACTAAATATTTCATTCAGTCCATTACGTTTTTTCACCTTATATAAAGCGAGCATACTGTTAACAGATTAACAGGTTTTTATCATTTAGAGTGCATGCGCACATTTCTAACACTTTCTGTTGCATCATCTGTTTTTGTCCTCCTGTGATTCACATTAGATTTTATAGCGCATCTCCTCTCGTGCACAGACTGTTTGTGGTGTTGCTGTGGTTGTGTGGGATCTGCTGTCTGGGTAAAATGTCTCTGTGCTCGGCAGAGAGCCGCGTTGCTATGTTACACTAAAAACAATCCGCCCGCCCCAACAGCAGGTTCATGTGGGCCTCGCGGCCAAACCCCTGTGGCTCCTTCTGTTTATGAGGGAGGAAGAAACGAGCCGGTCTGTTTGTTTGGCACTGCGGCAGACTACATGAAAACCAAACCACTCAACCTGTGAGGCATGATTAAAGGGATTAAATGTAAAGGTTTAAGAAAAACACATATTTATTCACCACTAATCTGAACAATGAGGGTGTATGATTTTAAAAATCTGTGCTATGTAGATTAGTGTTTAAAATGTTTTTTTAAAGGGGTCCTATTATGCTTTTTTCCACGTTCATCTTTCTTTAGTGTGTAATGTTGCTGTTTGAGCATGAAAAAGGTCTGCAAAGCACAAAGTACTGAAAGTGCTTGTTTCCGCCATGAAATAAAAAAGGTAATTGTGACTTTTTATCTCACAATTTGGATTTTTTTTCTCAGAATTGTTAGATATAACCTCACAATAGCGTGATATAAAGTCAGAATTGCGAGATATAAAGTCAGGATTGCGAGTTATAAAGTCAGAATTGTGAGATATAAAGTCAGAATTGTGAGATATAAAGTCAGAATTGCGAGTTATAAAGTCAGAATTGTGAGATATAAAGTCAGAATTGTGAGATATAAAGTCAGAATTGTGAGATATAAAGTCAGAATTGCAAGTTATAAAGTCAGAATTGTGTGATATAAAGCTAGAATTGCGAGATATAAAGTCAGGATTGCGAGTTATAAAGTCAGAATTGAGTGATATAAAGTCAGAATTGCGAGTTATAAAGTCAGGATTGTGTGATATAAAGCTAGAATTGCGAGATATAAAGTCAGGATTGCGAATTATAAAGTCAGAATTGAGTGATATAAAGTCAGAATTGAGTGATATAAAGTCAGAATTGCGAGTTATAAAGTCAGAATTGTGAGATATAAAGTCAGAATTGTGAGATATAAAGTCAGAATTGCAAGTTATAAAGTCAGAATTGCGAGTTATAAAGTCAGAATTGTGAGATATAAAGTCAGAATTGTGAGTTATAAAGTCAGAATTGTGTGATATAAAGCTAGAATTGCGAGATATAAAGTCAGGATTGCGAGTTATAAAGTCAGAATTGAGTGATATAAAGTCAGAATTGCGAGATATAAAGTCAGGATTGCGAGTTATAAAGTCAGAATTGTGAGTTATAAAGTCAGAATTGTGAGATATAAAGTCAGAATTGAGTGATATAAAGTCAGAATTGAGTGATATAAAGTCAGAATTGCGAGATATAAAGTCAGAATTGCGAGATATAAAGTCAGGATTGCGAGTTATAAAGTCAGAATTGTGAGATATAAAGTCAGAATTGTGAGATATAAAGTCAGAATTGCAAGTTATAAAGTCAGAATTGTGAGTTATAAAGTCAGGATTGTGTGATATAAAGCTAGAATTGCAAGATATAAAGTCAGGATTACGAGTTATAAAGTCAGGATTGCGAGTTATAAAGTCAGAATTGAGTGATATAAAGTCAGGATTGCGAGTTATAAAGTAAGAATTGAGTGATATAAAGTCAGGATTGCGAGTTATAAAGTCAGGATTGTGTGATTTAAAGCTAGAATTGCGAGATATAAAGTCAGGATTGCGAGTTATAAAGTCAGAATTGAGTGATATAAAGTCAGAATTGTGAGTCATAAACGTTCTGAGAAAAAAGTCTGAATTGTGAGTTTATATCTCGCAATTCTGAGAAAAAAGTAAAAATTGTGAGATAAAAAGTCGCTATTACCTTTTTAATTTTTTATTTCATGGCGGAAACAAGCTCCAATACTGAAACGCCTCCATTGTAATCTTGAGTTTTCTTCCGGGAACGAACACGTCACAATATTCCTCATTTAAATAATTCCCGCAAAATAAAGGGGCGGGGCGTGGATGAGTTAGTTAGTAGTGTTTCAGAAATGCACTATTAGCAATTAGCAATTTTTTTACATAAAAGAGAAAGTGAGAGTATTCAGCTGATCATGTGATCTCAACATGGCAGCGCTTTTATTAGGATACTAATGTAACGTCTGCATCACATAAGAGTGTACATGATTTTATACCTATTTCTCAAAAAACATTAACAAATGCTGTAAAAAATATATTGTTCATTGCTAATGCATTAACGAACAGGACCTTGTTGTAAAGTGTTACCATAATATTAATTTCTTCCCGGTTAAAACTTTTTAATGGGTGCTGTTTTTACATTATTTACAATCGTATACAATCAAAAATATTCTGCAATGCAATATAATGATACATGTATCATGTTTCCTCATGCACAATCAATGCAATCCCTCTTCAAAATAACATTTGTGTGAAATATAGCAATTCATATTGTTTCAGCATTTGCATTGTGCATTGACAAGCACAAAGAGGATATTTAAGCATCATTGTGTTTGAATGATAAAAGCATTGAGGATTCAAAACAATAAATTACAGCATCGGGAACGATGCAAAATCAGTCCAGGAAGTGGTCAAAAGCAAGTGAAAATACACACATATTATTACCACCAAAATGACGATGAGTGAGAAAAATAGAGTCTGTGCCCTCCTGAACGAGCCGCGTCTCTTCCATTCAGCATCTTGCCCTTTTTTCTTCATAATCCCACCTGTGTAGGTTTACAATATCCAGCGAAAACAGCCCACGGCCTTGGTTTTTTGTCCCCGCAACTGTTGCAAACAATCCGTACCCTGGGCTCCACCTTGGTTTCAAGCCTGGGCGATGTTTTAACAGGCCCTCGGGGAGAGACGGGACAAATGCACAACGGAGAAAAGAAAGAAAATATGGAGGTGAGTGAGAAACAAAAGACGGCTTTATAAGAGACTCTTTGAGCAGCTTTGTTTGGTGGTCTTTGCAGGCTCATAGATGTGGTGTGACGGGTCGTCATGGAGCAGGTGGCTCTCCTCTGATGCCTACACCTCCCATCCACCCTTGGGGCCCTGAATGCACGGCTGATGAAATCTCACAGGTGTGGACAGGTCTGGAGTCAGCAGCCACCATGGATACGCTAATACTGCTTTTGTGAGTTTGTGTCATCATTGTCAGGTTGTTCACATGACCTTTTTAAATGTGACCCATATTATTTACATTTAGTCATTCAACAGACTCTTTTATTCAAAGGATCATTACAAGTATATCAGACACTGATCTGAACATGTGACACTCCTAAACTAACTCGTGTGTATTTTTGTTATTATATTTACACTTTATTATAATTTATTTATTTAATGTAATTAATATAAATGATTAACAAAATTTATGTTTTAATTATATTTTATTTATTATAATGTGTCATTTATTTATTTATTTATTTATTTAATATAAATATAATTTTTTAAATTTATTTATTACAGTTTCTATAAGCTATAAAATATTTAATATATATTTTATTGTAATGATTTGTATTTTAATTTATTTTTGGCATTATTTTAGAATTATTTATACTAGTATTGTTTGTAGTTTTATTTTTGTTTATTTTAGTTGTAGTTTTATACAAATATATAAATATATTAATATAAATATATCTTATTTTTATTTTCATAAATTTCATTTGATTTTTTTCAGCGTTATTTTAGTATTATTTATACTAGTATTGTGTACAATATACTAGTGTTGGTATTTTGAATTATTGAATTTATATTTAATAATATATTATTTTCATTTTAGTTTATTTTGTTAATATATTAATTTATTTTATTTTAATAAATTGAATTTTAATTTATTTTCGGCATTATTTTATTATTATTTACTAGTATTGTTAGTTTTATTTTTTATTTATTTTATTTTTATTTAAGTTGTAGTTTTAATTTTTTATTATATTTTTCATTATTATAATTTATTATAATATAATTTATATAATTGCATTTTAATTTTTTCAGCGTTATTTTATTATTATTTTGTGTACAATACACTAGTATTGTTAGTATTTTGAATACGCTTTTATTTTTATATTTAATTATATGAATTATTAATTATATTAATTATATTATATTAATTAAAAAATTATATTTAATAATATTTTTATTATTTTCATTTTCATTTAGTTTTTGCCATTTTGTTATGTGCTTTTGTCATTCTTATTAGTTTTAGTTTAATTTTTTTTTATTATTAAGCTTTAAATTTTTTTTTTCAGTTTTAGTTTCAGTAATTTTCATACTTCAGCTTGAACTTATTTTTATTTTAGTTAGTTTTCATTTCTAATTTTTTTCAGTTTTGTACTTTTTTCATCTAAGCTTTATATTTCAATGAATGAAAATTATTTTTAATAGTTTTAGTTTTAGTTATTTATTTGCTAATTCACCTCCATCATGGCCATTTTTGCTGTCCTCCATCTTCTTTACACAAAAGCTAAATCAACCACATAATTATGGCAAATGTCGAGCTGGAATGATGTAAAAATAGCATGAATGCTTGAATCAAGAGTCATGTGTCCAAGCAGGAAGCTTCACTTTTTATAGGACGTTTCCAGTGAACCACGGAAGTCATTGCAATGTCGAATCGTTTATTTTTTCTTTTCCACAATGACCTTGTTTAATCTCACCACTCCAGGTCTTTCAGCCCTTCGCCACAAATCGAGAATTTCAGCTGTGTTTTTCTGGTCAACTCAAATCAATAGAAATGCCTTTTTTGCGGTGAGGAGTTTTCTGTGTGACTGTTGTTGGATGTGGTCTGTCCTAGATAACTGGAGAAGGCCTTTGAAGCAATCTAGGCCAGAGCCACAGCAGAGATTGGCTTTGACAGGGAAAAAAAATTAAAGAGCTATTGAAACTAGTTCATGTCACATGGAGCTCACTTTATATAAAACCATCTGAAAGCGGGTATGCCTTTGAGTTCCTCTGAAAAGATGACATACGTGTTTATATTTAAAGTGATAGTTCACCCAAAAATGAATTCTGTCGTTATTTACTCGCCCAAACACGTATGCTGTTGTTTTTTTTCATGCAACACAAACAGAATTTTAAGTATATCTTCACATAGTTCATTTCTATTGGCTAGTAATCACAACATTTCTCAACTTTTGAATGCATGATTGGACATAATTTTGCAAATATAGTCTTTATTTGAAACAGCATTTGCACCCTATTATGCTTTAAAATCTAAGTATGAAGTATTGCAACAGATCTGGTAGGCTATTTGTGGTCAAAAGGGCAGATTCTCTATAATTGTGTCATTTTATTGATATACTGTGTAATGTATTAAGTAATGTATATGTTTTAAGAGTAGGCTACTAGTTAAATATTGGTGTTTTTGTACCTTTGTTATGTCCATCTTGATATCTTTCTTGTTATCTTTCCGTATCTGCTTGTCCAATAATATATGTCCAAACATATAAATATACTTCTTGACAGACAGGCAGAAAATGACTCAGAACATAGGCGACGCTGTCATAAGCCATCATATTTTAATAGGGTTAAAACCCGAGGATGGGCGGGTGAGGAGAGCCTGTTTCTCTATTTCCATTTTTAGCTCGCGCAGACGAGTTCACAGCAAGCGCGCACATGCAGATTTGACTCATGTCTCGAGTGCCACTCAGATGCTTTTCCCCTCAGAATTAAATGTCTGTTTATATTTTATCTATTTTCCTTTGTCCCTATTCCTCCTCACATGAACAGATAGCATTAGGTAGGTACATCATAATATAATATAATGAAAGCTCTAGACTGAATGAAGTGATGAACTGATACGAGGATAGAGTAGCCTATTTTGAATTGAATGGCGCATTAACGTCATATCGCCATTACAGTAATTATGAGTTTTTGAGTAGTAAAAACGTGCAGATCTTGTTGAACTCCTTATTACAAGTTGGAAATTCTGATTTTTAAGGAAAGTTCACTCGATTGCATGTTCTAATGGCATATGAAAACAACCAACATGGCAACAGCATCAACGGTTAAGGCAAGTAGCTTTAAAGTGCACAAACGCAGCCGCAAATCCCCAGTTATCGCATGTTATATGTTGTTTTATGTCATATCATTGTTATACCTAATTTATCGTTGTTTATTATTGTTTTATCATTGTTTTACCTAATTAATGGAAAAAATATTTTCCTGTCAACAACAACACATATATAGGCCCGCCTATACAGTGCAATGTACTGTCCAATTCACAAACAAATCGCTGGCTTGATGCGGTTCTTTTAAAAGAATCAATTGAATTGATTGCCGAATCGTTCTGGAAAAACAAACAAACAAACTTGCAGTGCAACGAATCACCTGATTGACGCGGTTCTTTTAAATGGTCTACTGAATCGATTGCCGACTCAGTTTTACACTGAATCGAATAAATTAATCATTGGTTTGAATCACTTACCGAAGCATCTTGGGCTTATTTTCACTTTAAATAAAATGAAATTGTCACTCGCTCAGTGAAAATGTAGGTTATGATGTCTTATTCAAAATGTACAGAGCCCCGCACATGACATGCAGGAAAAAAAATAGCAGGCTAAATCGTGCGCACGCTTTACTATTTCGTTCCCTCGATTTGCTAAATCATGCGCATGGTTGAGCAAATCGAGGGAACGAAATAGTAAAGTGTGCGCACAATTTAGCAAATCGAGGGAACGAAATGGTAAATCCTGCGCACGATTTAGCAAATCGAGGGAACGAAATAGTAAATCGTGCGCAGGATTTAGCAAATCGAGGGAACTAAATAGTAAATCGTGCGCACGATTTAGCAAATCGAGGGAACGAAATAGTAAATCCTGCGCATGATTTAACAAATCGAGGGAACGAAATAGTAAATTGTGCACATGATTTAGCAAATCGAGGGAACGAAATAGTAAATCCTGCGCACGATTTAGCAAATCGAGGGAACGAAATAGTAAATCCTGCACACGATTTAGCAAATCGAGGGAACGAAATAGTAAATCCTGCACACGATTTAGCAAATCGAGGGAACGAAATAGTAAATCGAGCGCAGGATTTAGCAAATCGAGGGAACAAAATAGTAAATCGTGCGCATGATTTAACAAATCGAGGGAACGAAATAGTAAATTGTGCGCACGATTAAATTTTTTTCCCTGCATGTCATGTGCAGAGCTCTGTAAAAATGAGCCGAGATTTGTTGCCGTTTCTTTTTTGAAAGTGATGTTGAAAGTGCTAATTTGTAAGATTAGTGAAACTTAAATCAGATTACTGAATGGTTATTCAAATGAAAACACATACCTCGTAAAATACATAACATTTTTGTAAGTAATTTTAAAATACCCATACAAACATTACTGCCAACATGAAATGGATTTGTTTTCCATTGCTGCAACAACAAATCTAGCAGGAATCATTGTACTATATGCGTACTGCTAAGAGTATTATAGTAGTATGTTGTTCCAAACATAGCCAGTGTGTCAGAGCCCGAGGATCACGTGGTGATGAAGGTAAACACTCTGCACCACAGCAGCACTGTAAGCCTGGCCTCTGTTTCCTGGAATTGTTATTGTGCTAAAGCCGCATCAGCAGTCAGTCAGTCAGTCAGTCATTCGCTCTCTTCAGGGGTTTGCCTGCCCCTCCCCGACCGTCTGCACACTGCAGGCTTTTCACGGTCACATGGGTGTCCTCTCCGTGTCTCTCTCTCTTTCTGCTTTCATTCGAGTCACGAACGCCCTCCTCCTCTTCCTCTCCACCCCTCTGTGCACTGTCAGGTCACCCGCTTGTTTGCTCAGATGGAAATGGAGAGGAAATGAAACGAATGCACTGAGCTGGGCTTAACCCTTCACTGGGATGATCCGTCTGCCCAACAAAATAACCCACATCTGATAATATAACGCATCCCCCACTGCGCTGCTTTGTCAATATGAAATGCAATTGACCCTGTTTACTTTCTTAGGCGTATTGTGAGCTGATGGCATGTTATTGTAAAGGAAAATAATAGTTTGCAAGATCTTAACGCAATAATCTGCTCTGCAACTACTTTCCATTTCAGCTGACATCATCGTGATTGGCATGGATGGGGGGAAGTTCAAGCTCGTTTGAACCAGGGGTCACGGTTTAGCTGGTTATTATGGTCCAGTTAGCCCCTGCTGGCAGATGATGTAACTGTACCTTATGGGGCAAAAAAGCATTTTTCTCTATTGACAGAAGTAGGATTTTTTTTTTTTTTGCAAGCAACATATAAATGCCAAATGTTTCATTGTTTTATAGGAGATGCTTTAGTGCCAAAAAAGAACACTTGGTTGAGGAATATTTATTTATTTGTGTATTTTCTGTTTCAGATTTACAACAGATTATAGAATTAAACTGGGTTCGAAACTGACCAGTTCACACTGACCAATTATTTTGTTTATGTCTATGGAAAGTAGACCTATTGAGGAAAAAAGGCCAAATTATTATTGACAACAAGTGCCATATATATTAGGGCCGTCAATTTTGATTAATCAATTATGGTAAAAAATGACGCGTTAAAATTAACACATTTAACGCACTTGCCCCGCCCCAGACCTATGTAGGTCATGTGACATTTCATACAGATGATTGATGAAGGATATGATGCAGGGCAACAACTCTCTGCGCGATGAATGCAGTCAGAAAGTCCCTAAAATTCAAGATATTGGGGCAAAAATTCCCCTATTTGAGTTTTTGAATATTTAGATCATATGAGTTAAGCAATATCACACGAGTAACAAGTGCAATATTATGCGAGTGCTGTTTTTGTCCCAAATATAACGAGTGCAAATGCTATAGCCTACTGATTTTATACTACAGTTCAATAAATAAGAAGTTAATATTGTTATTTTAGACACAATATTGTCTGTTTTGTTCAAGTTTGCCAATGAAACTATAAAGGCAAAGCAAAACTGTTTGTCTCTGTGCAACAAACATTCTACAAAACATTCAACAAACATTTCATTTCTGAATCCGCGTTTTGAACGAACCGAGTGAAACCAATGATTCAACGGACCATTCATAAAAGACTTGTTGGACTTGAAGCGGCGCTACACAGACCGCTCGGTGTATGACATCAAAGTACAGAGAGAGTGATTCAGGAGCAAACAGAGCCGTCTGCTCTCTAATCGCTCTACTTTGTCATACACTGATCGGTCTGTGTAGCGCCGCTTCAAGTCTAGCAAGCCTGAACCATTTACTTCACTCCTGAGTCCTGAATGAATCAGCCGTTTGAATGAATCGAATGAATGAATGAACAACTTAATCATTAAGACATTTACTGCCACCTACTGGCAGTTTTAGTTTCTTATTTGAGGTCTAATTTTATTTAAAAATTAATTTCATATTTCCATATTTTAAAAAAATTAAAGGTATGGTTCACCTAAAAATGAAAATTCAGTCATCATTTACTCAACCTCATGGTCCAAAAGTACATGTGTAATAAATTTCATGTTGAATCAAATAAAATATTTCCTTCTGAAGCTACTTTTTGTAATATCTATTTGATGCTTTACACAATAATGACTTCAAATTATCTTTTGGGGTTAATTTCTCAGCCAAAATCGATGTGCAATTAAATTGCGATTAGGTAGATTAATTAATCGCCACATCAAGTAATTAATTAGTTAAAAATTTTAATCGCTTGACAGCGCTAATATATATATATCAGCGGCCGGTTACATAAACTGCTTAGGCTGGTCTTACAAGTTAGTCATTGCATTTTTTTTCTTCAAGACTGGTCATAACTTGTTAATGTTCATACATAAAAAAGTACATTGGCCTAATTTGAATCCAAAAAAATCCACTTTGATGCACTTCCAAAGGATGAGGACTCGCGGATTAACCAACACCATCGTTACTGTTCATATCACTGTGTATACAAGTGCTGAGGAAGATCCAGAGCTGAAATTCAGATATAGTAATGGCTGTTTGGTTTCTGACATGCACGTTGACCAATCACAACAGACTGACCAATCAGAGCAGAGCAGGATTTCAGAAAGGAGGGGTTTAAAGAGACCGAATCTTCGAATCAACCATTTTCAGACTCTTTTAGAAATGAGGCGATGTGCAATGTATATTATGAGAAAATTAAAGTGTTTTTTGACTTGGATGCATGTAAACCTCCAAAACAGAATTGGGAACCTTTAAAATAGCATAATAGGGGCACTTTATGACATAGTCTTAACATAGTAGCTATGTTTATGCAACTGTCCGCAGGTCTTAGAAAAATAGAAATGGATCTAAATTTCTGCAAGAGAAACACTGTTTGTGTTTTAAAACCACCTTAAACAGGCTTTGAATGGAGCTCAGTATCACACTAAGCAAATGTTGGAGTAATATGAAGCACCTGGGTGCAGGATTGTGTTGAAGCTTTTCTGTTTCTTCTGGATTTTTTTCAGAGCTGCATAAACATGACAAGTTCTTGAACGAGAATAGAATAGTTTGAAGATTTCAGTGTTCTCAAATTTATTTGGTTGACCTGTCTTGGAGTTGAAATCCTTTATCTGTTGTGTTCATTGGTAAGTCAAGTCAAATTTATTTGTATAGGCCTATTTCTTTTCACAACGCACATTGTTTTAAAGCATCTTTACATAAAATCATGATGTTCATATTTAGAATATCTTATCTGAGTGATAATATCGTTTACATTTTGCGATGTTACTTGTTACCGTCATGTTAATCTTTTGTGCAAATCCAGCGTTGAATTGACCCTCGTTTGTGAAGAAAAATGACAGCATGGCAACAACACTCTACTACAACAACTCTTCCTCTTCTCTAAAGCAGCCCAACATGGCCTCACCCCCTTTGTTGCGTGTTCTCGGGGGGCGGGGTTTATGTAAATTTGGGGGTTTGTGATGTCACTAACCCATGAAGAAGCTTGTTGTAGTCCCTACCAGCCGTTTGTTGTAGTCCTTAAAAAGTGATTTCTTTAAAAGAAAATATCTCCCTTTGCATTGAACTTTGAGCGTCGTAACTTTGCAGATGTTGTTTATGATCAAACAGCAACATTACAGACTAACTAAAGTTAAAAAAGTGAAATCATAATCAAGGGCCCCTTCTAGAACATTTGTTTACACAATATATATAAAAAAATGCATTTAATTTATATAGAAATAGCTTTACTGTGATATATACTGTTAGAGTGTTATAAATTAACTCATATTGTGAAATAAGATTTAGGTCTTATAACATCCGCACTGGACTTTTCCATATGTGAGTGTGAGAAGCTTGTGCAGAGCAGAGTGGAGATGTTTTGTTTGGATTTCTTTGCAAGGCCGCTGATCCACTTTATCTTCAGATTATTTGTGTGGCTCTGCAATAAATGGCTCGCAGACTCAAACTCTTGCGTGTCTACCCTTACATGGTCTGACAAACATTGCCCTCATTTTCTCTCGTGCTTTCCAAGCTAGACACGTCCGAATGACCTTATATGATCTGAACTCATTTTGGGAAGTACCTACATGGTCAGCTAAGAGAAAAATAAAAATATATGTTGACAGTAATATCGACTATTTACAATATAACAACATAGTTAAATTCAGCCTGAATGAGTTGATTTTGTGATGATGACTGACTCACTTTACAGCTTCTTTCCAAATAATTAAATGCACATGGTTTGAAATTAGAATTTAAAAGATTACGTGAGAAGAGAGTGAGTGTGTTTATTCCACGCATGGGAGCATAAACAAGAGTAGGAGGGTGTTTAGATTTATGATGACACAACAACACAGAATCTGCATGTTACACAAGAAGGAGGCGAAAACTATGAGCCACAGCGCACAGATCAAAGCAAAGGTCACTGATTCATATACATGACACACCCTCGGTTACATCAGCAGATTTAGTCACTTTTAAGAGCTTGTATGCATTTCTGCACACAAAATGTAGCTCAAATGGTAGTGACATGCCAAGGTCAATGGAAGGAATACATGAAGTGATAAATATAATGTATACATTTAAAGGGGTGGTTGATTATGATTTTACTTTAACTTTAGTTAGTGTGTAATGTTGCTGTTTGATCATAAACAACATCTGCAAAGTTACGACGCTCAAAGTTCAATGCAAAGGGAGATATTTTCTTTTAAAGAAAACACTTTTTAAGGACTACAACAAATGGCTGATAGGGACTACAATGAGCTTCTTCCTGGGTTAGTGACATCACAAACCCTAAAATTTACATAAACCCCGCCCCCGGGAACACACAACAAAGGGGGTGAGGCCATGTTGGGCTGCTTTAGAGAAGAGGAAGAGTTGTTGTAGTAGAGTGTTGTTATCATGCCGTCATTTTACGCCGGACTGCTTCACAAACGAGGGTCAATTCAACGCTGGATTTGCACAAAAGATTAACATGACGGCACATGCTAGTCGATGAGTTGAATCAACTCCACAGCAACTACATAAATTTATCCACTAACCATTCAGAAAAGTCCTAAAAGTTGTAACTTCTTCCTGAGTCTCTCCATCAGTGTCGACTCCGGTTTGAACAATGTAAGGCTGAACACCGTTACTGACAATCCTCATTTTGTCTGCGTGAGATTCTCCAGCTTTGTTGTTGTTGAGCAACCGAAGCGCGAGCTGTAAAAGCTCCGCCCTCTTCTGGAAAGGGGTCCGTGAGCAATAGAAAATTGTTTCTACACCAATTTTTTTCAGGGCATATAGGATAAAAATGGATAACGAAGGCCTTCTGAAGCGAAGTGGTGCATTTTTATAAGAAAAATATCCATATTTATAACTTTATAAACTATAATCACTGGCTTCCAGTAACGGCTGTAAGCGTGTTCATGAGGGAGTCGAGTTTAACTCGACATATGACATAGCTCTTATATCAGAATCCTCCAACATTTTTCTTTAAAACTTCGTTTTAGACTTTGTGACCGGTGTTTTGTTTTGTTCTGTCCTCTGCGCTTCCGCGATCGTCAATTCTCACCTGAGCTTGCGCTGCACCTACGTCATACGTCGGGTCAGAGGTCACTCTTTCGTGCACGCACGTACGGCCTTTACCAGAAGCTACTGATTACAGTTTATAAAGTTATAAATATGGATATTTTTCTTTAAAAAAACCCATTGCTTCGCTTCAGAAGGCCTTTATTAACCCCCTGGAGCCGTATGGATTATATTTATGATGGATGGATGCACTTTTTGGAGCTTCAAAATCTCGACCCCTATTCACTCCCATTATAAAGCTTGGAAGAGCCAGAATATATCTCCGATTGTGTTCGTCTGAAAGAAGAAAGTCATATACACCTAGGATGGCTTGAGGGTGAGTAAATTATGGGATAATTTTCATTTTTGCGTGAACTAACCCTTTAACAGTGCCATATTCAATAACATGCTAAAACTATTCAGAGAGTTGTAATGATTGAAATAGATTTCTTTTGTTTTTAGGTGGTACACAACTTTATACAATTTATAAATCAGGTTGCATTACAGAACTAGGATATTAAAATATTCTCTCGTTAAATGTTGACATTTCTAAATGGGTTTGTAAAAATAGACTGCATGCAAGCACATCCAGACTCTCCCTGTCTGAGCGACCTGCCTACAGGCTATTGTGACCGGTTTGCCCTGCCGCGTCTCCCTGGATCTTCATCCCTTCAACAATGGCAGGGGTCGGCAGGGGTCGTCAGGGGTGTATGACCCCAGGGAAACGGCATCTCGTGCTTCCCTGAAGCACTTCCTGTGCATGTCACTCCAAAGCCAGGCTCGTGTCTCTGATCAAAGGCCAAAAACAGGAGAAGACAACAGGGTGACACTGACACGTCTGCATGCTGAAGGATGTCCTGAACGGGGTGGGGTGAATTATGATTTGGCCTCTCAGAAGCCCCTGCATCCTCAACCCGGGAACCCTGCGGCAGGGCTGACCATCACCATGGCAACTCAAGCCCGGGTCTCATGGAAAGGATGGAAGACAATAGTGGAGGTTTGTGGATAAAGAAAAGATTCATATGTCAAGCATCAGTATTGCTGTAATGCTTAAATTATCGGCCGATACTGATTATTGGCCGATATATCGGTGCATCTCTAATATATTTATTGCTGTCAAATCGATTAATCGCATGAAACATAAAATTTTGTAAACATATAATATCTGTGTGTGTGTATTTATATATGTATTGCCCGAACACAACTAACATTTTATGTTTTCTTAATTTTAAACATACAAACTTAATATGACAACCTGATGGCAAACACTTATACTGTATATCCTACAGTATTAATAGTTAGATTTACAATGTTATTGTGCAGATACATTCCTGTTTAGGACAGCACAAAAAAACATTTATTAAATTTGATAACATCCTACTATTCAAGACACTTTACATCTAATAATACAGTCTACAGTCTGTTTAGTGAAGATCCTGTCTGTTAGACCTGTCAGGCAAACAAAACAACACTGTTTAAAATTCCCTCTTTGTCTGTTTTGTCTCCCGTATCCGTTCTGAGCAGAAGTGACATCTCATTCATTTGTGCTGGTCCGGGTCTGCTGTCCACCTCCATCTCCACATGATGACACGAGTTCAGCCACGGATCCGCGTGCCTCAGTGAGTGACGTGCACTCGTTTCACATCTGTCCCACACAAACACATTACAAATGTAGATGATAAAAGTCACAAGTTACAGATTCACACAGCAAAGAGACGTCAGATGAGGACATGTTTATGCAGTACTTTAGATGTTCATCATTAGCTCTCATTTAGAAGCACAAATGATGTTTTGTTCAACTGTATTAGAGATGCATGTTTCATGTTTGTTGATCCAGTGTTTTATTTTAGCAGATCATCATAATTTAGCGACTGAGCTCATTGCAGCAGTAGGTAATTGCTGACATTATTGTAGTAATTTTGCAGTCATTATCTTAATATTGTGTTGTTTTTGTTCACATGTTTGGATGTTTTCATGAATACCTGCTCGCATGAGATACTCAATTAGTGTAGCTTATTATCTTTCATGGAAATAAAAGTTATAAGATTAGAAAGGAGGCTAAAAGTCAATATGGATGTGATATAGGCTAATACAATGACAGCAAGCGTTTACGTGCAAACATATTTTTTACACGTTTTCTCAAAATGTAGGGTTGTTATAGTTAATTAAAAATAAAACCAGAAAATGTGTTATTTGAAATGAAATAAACTTTTTAAGCTAAGTATATATATGTATATTTTATGTACGTTTTGTATATGTATATCTATATTTTATTTACTGTAAAATGATTTTATTTCAGCTAGTTGCCAAAGCAATATTGCTCATTTTCAGTTATTTTAACTTAAAGTAAAAATAATAAAATTATATAGACATTTTTTTTTTTTAAAAAAAAGCTAATAAAATTACAAAAAACACACAAAAAATTATTAAAACTTTAGCTAAAATCAAAATGAAAACAAAATATATTAATAAAAAGTATAGTACTAGTATCTTAATGATACTAAAATAACACTTAAAAATTCAGTAAACATATTTGCAGCAGTGAGATATAAGGTATTTTTTATATACCATTTTAATATTTATTAATATTTTGAATGGGCTTTTAAATTTAAATTTTTGATTTTCATAGTTTAGGTTTTAGTAGTTATGAGTTTTTTAATATTTCTATTTAGCTTTAATTTTTAGTAATTTTAGTACTCCAACTTTAGCTAATTTTATTTCAATTTAAGTTTTCGAGTTTAAGTTTTTAATCTTACATTTATATATTATTTTATTTCAGCTTGATTCAATTACACTAATAGTTTTAGTGTTAGTTGTAGTTAATGATAACAACACTATTTTGAATACATAAATTAAGCGCCATCCAGTGAGAATAAACACTTTCTGCTTAAATTTATCTCTCAATTATCTGATGGTCTTTCGCTTTCCACCATTTATCCTGCTTGTAGGTTTCACTCATCTTGATTTATGTAATCTAGCCCATCACATCAACCCACAACATGTTCTAACTACACCCTGTTCTTCAATATCATGATTGAGTCAGAAAAGGCAGTTCTGGGTCGGAAAAATCGGCTCAGCCAAATAAAATCAGCTAGTAAAAAAAGCCCACAGTGTAGTGTGTTTGTTTGTGGGCAGATGTAGTAACGTAGTCAGTTACATAACCGTTCGGGTCTCAGGAAAACTTTTCACACTTACATAATCAAGAGCTCTCCAAGCAGCAGTATCAATTTTACATAGAGCTCATGCATCATTCAGGGAAGCTGCTTTTCCTGTTTATTTCCTGATTTCTCAAGGCGAACTGGGAAATGCATCCTTCAACAGATGAAAAGATTGTAGATTAAGATCGATCTAAAAGACTTAGGCGCTCTCCTGAGAACAACTTCCATGAGAATACTTTAGCTATGTTTCTATCCACCTATTTTTATGCAAATTTTGAAATATCGTATAACAAAACACTGGATGGAAATGCCATAAATTCTGACAATGTGCATAAGAACTTGAGCACTCAATTAAAACGGATACATTTTTTATCTGATAAGAAGTCATGCGCATAAATTCCTGAATGCCCAACAAAAAAATGTGACTTTGCCTCAACAGAGGATGTGATTGGATAAGTGGACTAACCAACAGATCTCTCATTTATGAAACAAGAGCCACAGTTTCTTCCCTGATTGGAGCAACTTCCATTTTTATTACAGATATTTTGTGTTTTTTCTCAGGAAGTGGCGATTTTGTACACGTGTGATGGAAACAGTGCTTTATTAGCACCTATTGTATCCGTTGGCGTTGTTATTATTCTTCCGCTCTGGAAGTCTGTGGCAGCCCCTAGACTGGTGTGCCGGAAAGTTCTGAAATTTGGCACACAGATAGAGGACAGTCTGAACTGTCACCATAGCAAATTTGGAGTCTCTAACTCGATCCCTCTAGTGCCACCAGCTGTCCAAAGTTGCACTTACGTTTATGCAAATAACTTTTGAACCGTAAACCGCTAGAAACAAAATTATTTTTTCCTCTGATTCCTTGGCTTAAGCCAATTCCTGTTAGCCAGTTGCTCCGATTTTCACAAAAACTAAATCAGATCATCTTCAGACCACAAGACCGACAAAAAGTTATGGAATTCAAGTCGATTCGTCAAACCGTTTTCGAATAACGCGCGAACGAATTCAATGAAGTGGCCGCCAAAATAAACTTGAGGCTATATCTCCGCAACGCTTTTGCGTATTCTGACCAAACTTGGTGTGTTATGACAACCATGATCTGAGGCTACCTGCACAGTTTTGGCGCAGTGCCACCTACTGGTTAGGAGATATGAAAAATGGCTATTTTTTCTTATAACTTATGAATGGTTTGGCCAAAAATCACACTGACTGATAAACTGGTCTCTTCAGATTGGGTGTAGCATGTTGAGTCAAACGATACCCAGTTTTCCCATATCGGCCATTTTGGGCGTCAGCCATTTTGAATTTTGTCGTAAAATGCTATATTATGCGAACGCATTGGCGTATTGTTACAAAACTCTGTATGTGCACCATGCCCTGACAGTACTCAGAAAGTTTCCGGGCAGCGCCACCTTGAATTTTCCAAAATGCTAATAACTTTTGATTAAATTAGCCTATTGTAATGAAACTGGTCTTAATAGATTCCTTGGGTCATGCCGAGAACATAAATTTTTGCCATATTCCACCATATTTCCTGTCTGCCATTTTGATTTTCTTTAAAAACCTACTTTTTCGATCTCCTCCTAGACCATTTGTCCGATTTTCACCAAATTCGAATCGCATCATCTTCAGACCATGCCGTCAAAAAGTTATACGATAGACAAAACCGTTTTCGTATACCGCATCAACAAATTTGATGGCACGATGCCAAAACGACTCTTAGGCTGTATCTCTGCAATGCTTTGGCATAGTGACACTAAACTTTGTATGTTATTGTCACCTCATTCTAACCACACCACATCAATTTGGTCAGAGCGCCACCTATTGGTCGAAAGTCATTAAATCTTTATAATTGACAGTATTCATGATTTTTCAAGCATTTTGCCTAAAATCATCTTAATATGCCTTTAATTGCTCATTGTTGCAGTTGGTCCGATGCTACCAGCCATGGTGGCATGACTTATTGTGCCTTCTTTGTGCTTGACCCCTTAATGGCTGCTTGCAGTTATATTTTATCTTGATGTTTATTGCGTTGTGGTCCATATTGTTGGTGTTAGTTGCCATTCCTACTGAAAGTGGAGTCACATTTATTCATCATTTATTATATACTTCCCATTTATAAACAGCAAAATAACTGTGATAATGTTGTCAAAGTCATCAATTTCAGCTGTAAAGCAGCTCTACAGAAGACAATAGTGCCGTTATTCAGCTCAAGTCAGTTTAGGATTTATTCAATTCAGTTGTCGATGTTGCAAAGTCATTATCCAGCTCAATTCAGTTCAAATGTAACAGACTGAATAATGTTATTAGAGACCTACACAACTGGCTGTCGCCTTTTGGAAAAAATTCTTTGATTTGCATCACCATTGGTCACCAGAAATTCAATGATTTACGGTCGCTTTGTATAATTGTTGTATGTGAACATCGAACTCATTCTGTCAAGATTTACTTGCACAACAGGGCATATTTTGTCTGTATCCATCTGAATCTCCACCCCACTGGACAGAAGCTCCCTTTGGGTTTTAGTAGTTTCTTTGCTTGGGTTCATATGGAGTTTTTCTCTCTTCGGCTCTGTAAACAGTTTACTCATCCAGACACTTCACACTCAGCGCTGCAGACAGAAGGCGTCTCGCAGCGGGAGCGTGAGTTTCTCTCGCACACGTCGTCGTTGTTGTTATATACAACAGGGACGGAGCCAGCGATGATGATTACATGCTTCTCTAGCTAATGCTCTTTGTCTCTGCATTTCTCTCAGCACGTGCAGCAAAAGAAAAACAAGTTAACATAACTGCCCGATAGTCAATATGGATGTGATATAGGCTAATAGTGTATGGCCGCCCATAGAACCGCTTATGGGAAAGTTATGAAATTTGGCACACTGATAGAGGACAGTCTGAACTGTCACCATAGCAAATTTGGAGTCTCTAACTCAATCCCTCTAGCGCCACCAGCTGTCTAAATTTGCACTTTGTTTATGCTAATAACTTTTGAACCGTAACAAAACTAAATTTTTGCATTAAAGTATATAAAAATATACCAAAATACATGGTGGTCGTTTAAAGGATTCACATGTTCCTTTAGCTGGAGGATGAAAGCTGGTTTCCATGGAAACAATGCAATCCAATTAAAAGAGCCATTGGTCCAAAGCAACCTGGAACACAGAACAAGGAAACCGTTTATCATTTATCATCTTCTTTTAGTTTCAACCTGTCCTTCAGGTGCCAACGGATAATTCAGAGGAAAGAGTCTTTCTCACAATAGGCCGTTGAGCTCCTTACCGCGGTGGAGTGATGTTTATGATGATGTAAGCACTCCAGTTCACTCATTCAAACTCAAAGAACACGCTTCTGTTTTCCATTTCAAAGAGGCAGAATTTTTCACAGTAGGCTGATTAGAGAATTAGCCGAATTACCTTGATATGAGAGGCTTCATTACGGATTCAAGATGCACATCAAAGCCGTGCTGTTATTGTGCTTACCTCATCAAAACTGATGAATTTGTGATTTTTATCCTGCTTTACACCTACACCTTAGTTCAGCCTCAAAAAATAATTATTTTTGGTGCACTATTCCTTTGAAGAATTGCTTTATTTTTAGAATACTTAGAATTTAAATTTTTGCATGAAGTATTGCTATAAAAAGTTTTTGTAAAAATTGTATAAAGTTTTTATTCATATTTTGAAATGGGTTTTAATTTTTATATTTGTTTTCATTTTAATTTTAGTTAGTTTTTAGTCATTTTTATAAGTTAATATATATAGTTTTGATTCATTTTTATTTCAGTTTTAGTACATCAAGTGAAACTAAATGAAAATAAGAAACTAGCTGAAGTAAAATAAGTTTAGTTTGTTTTAATGTATTTTATTTTATTTCAGTTAATATTTATTTTAATTCAAGTTACGATTTTTTTTATGGTTTTAGTTTTAGTTTCAATTACCTTTAATAACCCTGGTGGTATATACGTAAATATATTTGTATATATTGTTTGTTATTTGCATCTTTCTTCATATTTTAATAGCAAGTAAATAAAACATAAAATAACTAAAATAACTGTGTTGTATATATTATAGTTGTGAAACAAAATTACTTACATTGTGAAATAAGATTTTGGTCATATCGCCCACCCCTGTTATTACTGGGTTTAGAAATCAACAGAGCTTTAATAAAAAAAAGTGTTTGACTTTTAATTTGTTTTTGTGATAAAATATACAAGAAAACACCCGAGGGTGTTGGGCAGCATGTCTTTAACTGATAAACTCACTAAACTCAATAATATTAAGAATGGACACACACACACACACACACACACTTGCACACAGACGCACACACACACATACCTACACACACAGAGAGAGACACACAGATACACACACACACTTACTCACACAGAGACTCTTTCTCTCTCACTGAACACACACACGGAGACTCAAACACACACACACACACTCACACAGAGATTCTCTCACACACACACACACACACACAGAGACACACTCACACAAAGACTCTCTCAGACACACACACACTCACACACACAGATACACACACAGAGACTCTCTCTCTCAGACACACACACACACACACACACAGACTCTCTCTCACAGACACACACTCACACACACAGACACACACACTCTCAGACACACACACTCACACATAGAGACACTCACACAAAGTCTGTCTCTCTCACACACGCACACACACACACACACACAGAGACTCTCTCACGCACACAGAAACACACTCACAAACACTCACACACACTCACTCTTTCTCTCTCTCTCACACACACTTACACAGACACTCTCACACACACATACACACCCACACACACAAACACACTCACACAGAGACTCTCTCTCAGACACACACACTCACTCACACAGATACACACTCACACAAAGTCTCTGTCTCTCTCTCACACGCACACAGAAACACACACACACACTCTTTCACACACACACACACTCACACACACACACACAGAGACAGACTCACACAAACTCTGTCTCTCTCTCACACACACACAGAAACACACACACTCACACACACACACACACACAGAGACACACTCACACAAACTGTCTCTCTCTCACACGCACAGAAACACAGACTCACACAAACTCTGTCTCTCTCTCACACACACAGAAACACACACACTCACTCACACTCACACACACACAGAGACACACTCACACAAACTGTCTCTCTCTCACACGCACACAGAAACACAGACTCACACACACTCACTCTCTTTCTCTCACACACACACACACAGAGACACACTCACACACACACACACAGAGAGAGACACACACACTCACACACAGACACACACACTCACACACACACAGAGACACACTCACACACACACACACACACAGAGAGACACAGACACACACTCACACAGAGACACACTCACACACACACACACAGAGACACACTCACACACACACACACAGAGACACACACACACTCACACACAGACACACACTCTCACACACACACACACACACAGTTGTGCAGTCGCTGTGTTCTCTTTCATGCTGTTGTGTGTTTGGAGCTGCACATCAAAGGCTGCTTCACTCTTATTGTCACCATAGCAACAATCAGCAGAGGATGGACAAGGAGCCTTGAGGATCGGACACTTGAAAAACAACCCTTTCAAAGTACTGAATGTATTTTTACACAGCGTGAGCCAAAAAACATGAATAAAATGTTTAAAAAATATATGATTGCTGTCAAATCGATCAATCGTGATTAATCAAAATATATATATGTGTGTGTATATGTACTGTATGTATATACAGTATAAGAGTGTGTGTGTGTGTATATATACACACACACACACATATTATATATTTACAAATTTTTATGTTAGATGCGATTAATCGATTTGACAGCACTAATAAATATATAATAGAATGTCTGTTTGCTACATTAATACATTCATTTTTACATAATGCAGCCAAAAATGACAATAACTGACTGAAATAAGCAGTTTCAATCTGATTGTGTGTTTCTGTGCAACTTCCAGGAGTCGGAGGATGATTGAGTCTGTCTGAAAACAGCATTGTGTTTACAAGCCTTTGAGGAAGAACAATTCACTGGATTCGACCATATTTACCAGGTTAGTGGCATAAAATAATTAAAAGCTATTTATAGTTTTATTTGAGATGCTTAAATTCACAAGTAAAACTGTATAATAGATGTACAATAGTTTACAGTCATATCAGCCTATTTCAGATCAATTTCCCCTGAACGGAATGTAAAAACAAACCAAATTTGGTTCAAGAATATATGAGAAGCACCATAATAATGTCAACAAACTATTCTTAAAGTGTATTTAAGTCAAAATATAGACATTCAGCACCATCACTGAACAACTCCTGCAATCTATTCCTCTTTTGAACTAATAAGTGCAGTTTAACCAGTGGAGCGCTGCAGGCTAATTGATTTCTGTTTCTGTGGAGTGAGTCATTTCAACTTCAGACTAAATAATTTTATTTATGCTCAATACTTCATTAACATGATCCAAAAGGGATGTTTGAGACTGGGATGAAATTAAATTTGGTGTCAAAGGGCGCTGTCTGCTTCACAACAACAAATTACATCCTAATGAGTGGAAAATGATGTCTCGACTGTCTAAAGTGCAAATTGATTAGTACAAAATTGGCATCTTCACATCCTCCCGTTCACATCACTGTTGCGCAAGTAAACTTTGTAATGTAAGTTAATAAATGTGCAGAATTACTGATTGGTGCCTTTTCTGAATTATAATTATTTGGCTGTTAATCAACGTCTGTGTAAAAAATGTTTTTTTTCGGACCAGTTTCTCCTTGTCTTTTGAGGGTATTTCATAAACTGAAAAGTCTTTATCATATGTTATTCAAATGAAAATTCAACGGGTTGAAGGTCCAAATGTCAGTTTCAGTGCAGCTTCAAAGAGCTCTACATGATCCCAGACGAGGAATAAGGGTCTTATCTAGAGAAATTATCAGTCATTTTCTAAAAAAAAATAAACATTTATATACTTTTTAACCACAAATGCTCATCTTGCACTGCTCTGCGATGCGCCACGCATTACGTAATCACGTTGGAAAGGTCACGCGTGGCGTAGGCGGAAGTACTGCGGTAGGGCGAAAAACTCCATCTCATTTTCTCCTCCAATTTCAAAATCGTCCGACATCATTGTTTTACCTTTTTTTGTAAAGGCCGTTTGACTTAGTCTTTGCACATTCGCTTGTAAACACTGGATCGGTACTTCCGCCTACGTCACGCGTGACCTTTCCAACGTGATTACGTAATGCGTGGCGCATCACAGAGCAGTGCAAGACGATCATTTGTGGTTAAAAAGTATATATATGTTTATTTTTTTTTTAGAAAATGACCGATGGTTTCTCTAGATAAGACTCTTATTCCTCGTCTGGGATCGTGTAGAGCTCTTTGAAACTGACATTTGGACCTTCAACCCGTTGAACCCCAGTGAAGTCCACTATATGGAGAAAAATCCTGGAATGTTTTCCTCAAAAACCTTAATTTCTTTTCGACTGAAAAAAAGAAAGACATAAACATCTTGGATGACATGGGGGTGAGTAAATTATCAGGAAACTTTCATTCTGAAGTGAATATTTGTCAGTTATACGTAAATAAAATGGTTATGATTTCTGCTTTCAAAAAAATCATGCCATAACAATTTAACATCTAAGACCAAATCCTATCTATTTGAAAGGGGAAACCCTTTAAAAAATGTCATTTATGTATGACTGACAAAATAAATATGCATGTTAAAGGGTTAGTTCACCCAAAAATGAAATTTCTGTCATTAATTACTCACCCTCATGTCGTTCCACACCCGTAAGACCTTCGTTCGTCTTCAGAACACAAATTAAGATATTTTTGGCCTGCATCGCCAGCAATAACACTCCCTTTTTCAATGCCCGGAAAGCTACTAAAGACACATTTAAAACCGTTCATGTGACTACAGTGGTTCAACCTTAATGTTATGAAGCGACTAGCATACTTTTTGTGCGCCAAAAATAACAAAATAACGACTTTATTCAACAATATCTAGTGATGGGCGATCTCAAAACACTGAGATCTTTACGAATCATTTGTTTCGAATCAGTGGTTTGGATCGCATATCAAACTGCCAAAGTCATGTGAACTATTGAAGTTTCAAAACACTTATGACGTAACAAAGCCTCGTTTACTGAAATCATGTGATTTTGGCGCTCTGAACCACTGATTCGAAACAAATGATTCGTAAAGATCTCAGTGTTTTGAAATCGGCCATCACTAGATATTGTTGAATAAAGTTGCTATTTTGTTATTTTTGGCGCACAAAAAGTATTCTCATCGCTTTATAATATTAAGGTTGAACTACTGTAGTCACATGAACTGTTTTATATACGTCTTTAGTAGCTTTCTGGGCATTGAAAGTGTTAATTATCTTGCTGTCAATGGAGGCCTCACTGAGCCATCGGATTTTATCAAAAATATCTTAATTTGTGTTCTGAAGATGAACGAAGGTCTTACAGGTGTGGAACGACATGAGTGTGAGTAATTTCATTTTTGGGTGAACTAACCCTTTAAAACTGTGCAACCCACATGTTTTATATGTAATTCCAATACATAAATTTTACATATGTTTTTGAATGCATTTGTATAAAAAAAAGCCCAACTCCTCTTGCATTTGTGCAGTCGTGTTTTTCTACACCAGGAACAACTCGACTTCCTGCACATCATCACTGAAGCATCTGTTCAAAGCAAACCGTGAGGTCAGTGCCGGCTAGCTGCTTAGTTACCATGGCAACCGTTCTACAGCAAAAAGCAGCTGCGGCAGATTGCTTTATATTCTACAAATGTGTCTCACTCAACACAGATATGTTCAACCTTGGCTCGTGCTGATAAGAGCATTGAGATATTGTGATGTATTAACACTCATGTTTATGTTTGAGACCTCGACATGGTGTATGTGTCGAATGATAATTTGATTTTGAAGCCTTTAGCCTAATAATTTTGCTTTGAATTAGATGTTCTTCTGAACTAGGGAAGGGATCATTGACGATTTAACCCTCATAAAGTGAGAATATAGATAATTATAATGAAAATGTGATACTTTTGTTATATACTGTAGTTTTCATTTTATGAAAGCAAAAATGCAACGTGCCGTATTGAGAATAAAGTCTGTAAGTACGCGGTGCATTGTGGATGATGAAAGCCTTTAACTGTGACTGTTTGCACAATATTGCATAATCTCTTAAACATTATTGCTGAATTCAGAAAAGCAAATTCTGAATCATAAATATATTGTACAGTTGTACAGAAAAAGCTAATAAATAATAAAAAATAAATATTTTTATATTGAATATATTTCATTATTTTTAAATATTTTTAAAAAGAAAAATACAAAAAGTATTTATTTTTTTCAAATATTGTACAATTGTAATAATAAAAATTAAATATTACATATAAAAATATATTATATATATATTTTAATAATATATAATATGCATTATTGCTTTGATAAAATGAAAACTAATAAAACTAATATATATATATATATTGTACAGTTGTACAGAAAAAGCTAATAAATAATAAAAAATAAAATATTATTTGCATTTTAAATTTTTTATATTTAATATATTTCATTTTTAATATTTTTAAAAAGAAGTGTATATAATATAATATTAATTTATAAATATTGTACAATTTTTATAAATATTGTACAATTTTTATAAATATTGTACAATTGTAATAATAAAAATTAAATACAAATAAAAATTTTATATATTTAATTTTTTATATTTTTAAAAGGAAAAACATACAAAAAGTGTACATAATATAATATTTATAAATATTGTACAATTGTTGTAATAAACATGAAATATTACATTAAATATAAAAATATTTTTAATAATATATAATATGCATTATAGCTTTCATGAAATGAAAACTATAGAACTAATAAAACGAATATATATATATATATATATATATATATATATATAGTACAGTTGTACAGAAAAAGCTAATAAATAATAATAAAAAAAAATTGTATTTTATATTTTTCATATTTAATATATTTCATTTTTAATATTTTTAAAAAGAAAAATACAAAAAGTGTATATAATATAACAAATTTATAAATATTGTACCATTTTTATAAATATTGTACAATTGTTGAAATAATAAAAATTAAATATTACATTAAATATAAAAAATATATTTTTTAATAATATATAATATGCATTATAGCTTTCATAAAATGAAAACTCTCTCTCTCTCTCTCTCTCTCTCTCTATATATATATATATATATATATATATATATTCACTCTCTCACACACACACACTGTTATATAGTTTTCATTTTATGAAAGCAATAATGCACGGTGCCGTATTGAGAATAAAGTCTCTAAGTACGCTGTGCGTTGTGTACGATGACGCCACTTTAACTGTGACTGTTTGCACAATATTGCATAATCTATTAAAAGTTATTCCTGAATTCAGAAAAGCAAATGTTGCAGAGTAACTAAATGAATCATAAGAACTCTCTCTGTGTAAGTGTTGATCAATGCCTCTATTACTGCATATATCTTCCATGTCCAGATCTTTCTCTCTGTCTGTCTTACATCACCAGATGAATTGCATCATCCCCCCGCTGTGCATGTAGTAACATTACTCATCCATGTGACATGCATGTGTTGTGTCTGCTCATGTAAACAGATTGCCTGGGAAACACAACAGTGTCTGTGCCGGCTCTGTTCAGAGATAAGCAGCAGGTCACCAGAACAATGCTGTCATTCCACTGCGGACGGGAATGTGTGTCTCTTTCCGCCTTTAAATGGAGCGAGACAAAGACTCAGCATTCAGTTTCCATCATGCTTTTGCGATGCAGGAAGGTGAATGTGGGTGTGTGACAGCGTGAGGTTACATGATTACAGGGAAATGATGCACCGTCATGATTGCATCAGAAATGGTGGATGGGTTTACAGTGCACCAAGAAAATATATTTAACAGTCTGTGTTTTATGAATGCTGTGTGTGTGTGTGTGTGTGTGTGTGTGTGTGTGTGTGTGTGTGTGTGTGTGATTGTATAAATATTGTACAGTTGTTGTACAAAAAAGTTAATAATAAAATATTAAATATAAAATACAAAACAGTACAACTGTACTATGTATATAAATTTAAATAATTCCTATTAAATTCTGATTTTTATATATATATATATATATATTTGTATTGTACAGTTGTGCTGGTTTGTATTTTATATTTAATATAATATTTAATTTTTATTTATTATTATTATGTATTAGTGTTTTATACAACAGCTGTACAATATTTATATATATATAATTTTTTAATAAAATATTTTTATTTAAAATATATTTGTTATATTTAATATATTTTATTAATATAAAAAATACAAAAAGTTTATAATGTTTATTTTTTTATAAATATTGTACAATTGTTGTAATAATAAAAATTAAATATTACATTAAATATGAAAAATATATTATACCAAAAATAGTACAACTGTACAATATTTTAAAAAATCTAAATTTTATATATATATATATATATGTGTGTGTGTGTGTGTGTGTGTGTGTGTGTGTGTATATATATATATATATATATATATATATATATAGTACAGTAATATATATTGTACAGTAATAATAAATAATAAAAATTGATATTAAATATAAATATAAAATACAAAATAATATTAAATATATAAATAAAAAAATATATAAAAATGTAAAATGTACAATATAAAGTAAATATGTAATTTTTAAAAATTTTTATTAAATTCTAATTTTTTTTTTAGTATTGTACAGTATTTTTTAGTATTGATCTAGTCAAATAGTATTTTTATATATTTAGTATTTTAGTATTGTTTTAGTATTGCTGTTTTGTATTTTATATTTTTATATTTAAAATATTTAATTTTTAATATTTAAAAAAAGAAAGAATACTATATATATATATATATATATAATCATTATGTATTTATTTTTTATAAATATTGTACAGTTTTAATAATAAAAAAAATTACATTAAATGTAACAATTTTAATATACAAAATAATACGACTGTACAATATTTTTAAAATATTCGAAATAAAATTATATATAAATATAATTTTTTTGTTTTAAATGTACAGTTTTGGTACAAAAATAGCTAATAAACACTCACTTCTCAGAAATAGTATGTACCACTGTTGCATAGTAATCTTTGCCATGCTTTCCTTTGTCATGCTTTCCCAAGCAGAAAATATTTACTGAAAGCATTTTTAGTGTCGCCGATGGCTACAGTTGCCTGGGCGCAGCAGCAGCCGTGCAGGGGCATGTTTGACCGGCAGCAGTTGGAACAAAAGGATCTGCCTGTCCAACCTGAAGAACAGCCAGTGCTCATGTTTCTGTGTGTGTGTGTGTGTGACGTATGAAAACATGTCATTCTGTCATGACTCACAGCTGTCACCTGATTGTTAGCTGCCATCTGATGAAGTGGTAGAGCAGGTGTTCATGGGAGGTTTAGGCGGTGATCTGTGGGTGTGTTGTCCTCAGCTTTCCAAGAAAAAAGGGCTGGACAATTTCTGTCATCTCGGGTGATGAAAAGATTATTTCATCAAGGTTCCCACCACAAACAGCACAGCTGAAGTTTTCCAATTTACAAACACGGCATCAAGACTTTTGAATTATAGCAGAGCAGAGACTGAATGATAAGAAATAAAATATATTATAATAAAATTACATTATATGAAGACAATTGTGATGTTCTCCCATGCAGAAACATGGGACATTTCTCCAGGCACCCATAACAGTGAGCTGAAATATCCAGGGCCCAGTTGTTCAAAAGTAATCTGATCGGATTTAGGCTATCGGATTGGCTCAAATCTTAAAAATTAGACACAGACAGTGATTTCTGCCGTCAAGTCTTGGACTACTTTTTCTGGTGCCTTTTTATGAGCGTGGTAAAGATCCACTCATTGTATGGTAAACAGCAGATTGGAGATTGTTAAAAACGTGTTCTTTTGTGTTTCAATGCAGAAAGAAGGTTTACAACAACATGAGACTGAGTTTGGCAGCTGTTCCCCTTCTATATACTCGATTCTTGCTAAATTCATTCAGATAGCACATGCTTTGTATTACAAAAAAAAAAAAGACAGAAAACAAAAGTAGCCTAGCAATTGTTTTTTCCATCTCTATTGTTCCTGCAAGCGGGTTTCCATTATTCAGAGGGGCTTATAAACACACCTGAGCTTTGAAGTATGAGATGCATACTAATTATATCCCAAACAGCAGATTCAAAATGCAGGGTATTGAATTGGTTGGTCTAATTATGGTGCCTATATGGAGCAGGTTGAAAACACTTCCTGTACATCTGCACGAGATCCTGATGATGTGAATTAGAAGTAACCCAGTACCCTTGTTAGGCGCCCTGCTGCCGTGCTTTAGTGAGTGAAGGTGACTGCCATTCAAGATCACACCCATAAATATATCAGCTTCACACAGGAGGAGGTTTCAGTTGTGTGACTTGGTGAAGCATGTCATTTATGAGTCACTAGCGACATCAGACGGAATAAATACAAAGTCTAGATGCCGCAGGCTAATAGGTCCTTTAAATCAACCTGCTCATAATCACATTATCTATAGGGCACAGCTGATTGGTTCCTGCTGTATCAGTAGCCAATAAGCTTGCATGCTCAACCTTCAAAATACTTGGGTAGCATTAGCCTTAGTAGTGCAGCGCAGCGCGCTTTCAGAAACCCTCCACCTTCCCCAGCTCCACCTGTATAGATCTGCTACGGGTAATTCATGTACGCTATATTGTACAGCAGCAGCATGTCCTACTTGCTCACAGCAGCTTGTTGTGTATGTATTGGCAGGAGCAAGTCCCGTACTTGCTCTGCAGCAGCAGCAATAACAGCAGCAGCAGCAGCGTAGCAGATCTATTCCACCAAGACCAAAAATATCAACATTGTCATACCCATTACCATGCCCGTTGTCATGACAGAACTACATTTCAAATGTAGCTTCACTGCTATGATGTTTGTTTGTTGCAAATGTTGTTATGCAGTTGCTTGGGTGGTTGCCAAGGCATTACTAACGTATTCTGAGTTGTTTTAGGCATGATGCTATAGGGTTGCTAGTGTGTTCTAGGTTGTTGCTAGGGCATTACCTTTCTGAGTTATTTTAGCATCTTGCTATGGGGTTGCTAGGGTGTTCTAGGTTGTTGCCAGGGCATAACTATTCCAAGTTGTTTTTAACATGTTGCTATGGGGTTGCTAGGGTGTTCTAGGTTGTTGCCAGGGTATTACCAAATTACAAGTTGTTTTTAGCATGTTGCTATGGGGTTGCTAGGGTGTTCTAGGTTGTTTCCAGGGCATTACCAAATTACAAGTTGTTTTTAGCATGTTGCTATGGGGTTGCTAGGGTGTTCTAGGTTGTTGCCAGGGCATTACTATTCCGAGTTGTCTTTAGCATCTTGCTGTGGTGTTGCTAAGGTGTTCTAGGTTGTTGCCAGGGCATTACTATTCCGAGTTGTTTTTAGCATCTTGCTATGGGGTTGCTAGGGTGTTCTAGGTTATTGCCAGGGCACCACCAAATTACGAGTTGTTTTAGCGCGTTGCTATGGGGTTGCTAGGGTGTTCTAGGTTGTTGCCAGGGCATTACTATTCCGACTTGGCTTTAGCACGTTTCTATGGGGTTGCTAAGGTGTTCTAGGTTGTTGCCAAGGCATTACTATTCAGAGTTGTTTTTAGCACGTTGCTATGGGGTTGCTAGGGTGTTCTCGGTTGTTGCCAGGGCATTACTATACTGACTTGTTTTTAGCACATTGTTATGGGGTTTCTAGGGTGATCTAGGTGGCTTCCAGGGCATTACTATTCTGAGTTGTTTTTAGCATCTTACTATGGGGTTGCTAGGGTGTTCTAAGTTGTTGCCAGGGCATTACTATTCCGAGTCATTTTTACCATGTTGCTACTCCGTTGCTTAGGTGTTCTTGCTACAGGGTTGCTAGGGTGCTCTAGGTTGTTGCCAGGGCATAACTATTCCAAGTTGTTTTTAACATGTTGCTATGGGGTTGCTAGGCTGTTCTAGGTTGTTGCCAGGGCATTACTATTCCGAGTTGTTTTTAGCATCTTGCTATGGGGTTGCTAGGGTGTTCTAGGTTGTTGCCAGGGCATTACCAAATTACGTGTTGTTTTTAGCACGTTGCTATGGGGTTGCTAGGGTGTTCTAGGTTGTTGCCAGGGCATTACTATTCCGAGTTGTCTTTAGCATGTTGCAGTGGGGTTGCTATGGTGTTCTAGGTTGTTGCCAGGGCATTACCAAATTATGAGTTGTTTTTACCACGTTGCTATAGGGTTGCTAGGGTGTTCTAGGTTGTTGCCAGGGCATTACTATTTCGAGTTGTCTTTAGCACATTGCTACAGGGTTGCTAGGGTGTTCTAGGTTGTTGCCAGGGCATTACTATTCTGAGTTGTTTTTAGCACGTTGCTAGGGGGTTGCTAGGGTGTTGTAGATTGTTGCCAGGGCATTACTATTTCGAGTTGTTTTTAGCACGTTGCTATGGGGTTGCTAGGGTGTTCTAGGTGGCTGCCAGGGCATTTCTACTAACATATTCAGAGTGGTTTGTAACATGTTGCTATGGGGTCATTTCAATTTCAGCTTAAGTTTTATTAATTTTAGTTTGTGCTTGTCATTTTTATTTATATTTAGCTTTTAATTTATTTTTATTTCAGTTTTAGTTTGAATAATTTTAATACTTCAATATGCAATATGCAAGTTTTTCATCTAATATTTATATTTCCTTTTATTTCAGCTTTATTTCAATTAACGAAAACAATTTTTTATAGTTAGTTTTAGTTAACAATAACAACACTGATATTTCCAGCCATGTAATAAGAGAGATTTTTACAAAAATAGACATTTTTGTAGCATATTCATCATATTTTGCAGTACATTTGTGGTATTCTATAGTCCATTTAAGGCTTCTGCTTTTCTTTGCAGGCGATTCCAATATTCCTCCAGCCGAGATGTTTTTCTGGAAACACGTACACCTGTCAGATGGGAAGAGATTTCATCAAAGAGACACGTGTGCCACAGAAGGCCAAACAATGCTGTTTATTATCTGTGACTGACAGGACTCGCAGTCAACGGTAAGTTTTCTGATCCTTTTGATGTCTGGATCGAACGTTCCCACAATGCTGCAGCATTCCTCTCTTGTTTAAGGCCTCTTTTAGCTCAGATCTTGACGCTTGACAGTGTACACAAACACTCTGATGGGTGCATGAGCCAAACCCTTGGAAAGGTCCAGAATGTTCCCAGAGCGCAGACCTGTTTCTTCCTGTTTCTGAACAGAGTTTCACCTCTCCGCACCCCGTCACTGCAGCACATGGCTCTGGGTCATCAGCATCGCTCAGAAGTTTCGGTATTTATTTTATTGAACATATTTAATCAGCATTCCACCAAGTGTTCATTTCCTATTAATTGTGAGTGTAGTTCAACAAGGGCTGTCAGTTGTGGTGAAGCATATCAGTCGAAGCTGCTAGCGGGTGACATTTTTAGACGTTTTGGCACATACGGCCCCGTTTAAAACCATGTTTCTCCAACTCAACAGCTGCTTCCAATCCGATGGCATTTGCTTCCCTGAGCCTTGTTTCCAAATGTTGAACAGGGGCAGGCGAGTTCACGCAGACCTCTCTATTCAAAGCCGTCCTGCTCTCTGTCAAACACTGCGTGGCAACATCAAACGTTCTGCCCGGTCAGATACTTTTGTTGTTTTTTAGCAGCTTTGTGGGAGGATAATTGGGGGCAGGCCTCTGCAAAGCTGGCGGATATGTGGAGCTTTTCTCTTTCAGGCTTTTTCAGAGGGGGTTGAGTGTAAAACACATGAGAGCTTCTCCTCTCAGTCATTTCGCAGCCAAACGGGGCCTCGGTAATAAACATCGCACTGACACACGATATCTGGCCCCTGCCTGTTGAATTTTGTGTGTTTTGTTAGGATCAACAACAGCACCGCAGCCTCAAACGCACAAGCACATGTCCTGCCCTCTCTGAGCTTCTCTTCTTTTGTGTATCACTCTTCTTTTGCAGAACAAACACCCTGTCATCGGTTTGGCCGGAACTCAAAGAATCTCACATGTGGAGACATCATGGAAAAGTAAGGATATGGAGTCTGAAGGCATTTTACACTTTACACAACAAAAATGTTTACAAATCAGTGATATTATCATTAATATACGCTGTATATAAGTTATGACAACATACGTTTTTACATTATTTCAACTCATCAAAATAAGTTAAGCCATTAAAAAAATTCCAGAATCAGCTCAAAGAAGTCAGTTTAATGTCATTTAAGTTGAAATGTGACACTTCCAAGTTGATTGTACTTACATTTTTTACAGTGACTATTATATTATTTTTATAATATAAATATTAATATGATCATATATTATATATTTTCTTAATATTTTGAATTGGTTTTGATTTTTACATTTTCTGTTTTCAATTTACGAGAGAGTTTCTAATTATTACGAGAAAATAACTCATTATTATGAGAAAGTTTTTCATTTTGACGAGAAAGTTTTCCATTATTATGAGAAAATAATTCATTATTATGAGAAAGTTTTTCATTATTACAGAAGTTTTTCATTATTATGAGAAACTAAGTCATTATTACAAGAAAGTTTCTAATTATTACAAGAAAATAACTCACTATTAGGAGAAAGTTTTTCATTTTTACAAGAAAGTTTCTCATCATCATGAGAAAATAATTCATTATCATGAGAAAATAATTCATTATCATGAGAAAATAATTCATTATCATCAGAAAATAATTCATTATTATGAGGAAGTTTTCATTATTACAAGAAAATAATTCATTATGAGAAAATTTTTCATTATTATGAGAAACTAATTCATTATTATGAGAAAGTTTTCATTATTATGAGAAAATAACTCATTATTACAAGAAAATAACACTATTAGGAGAAAGTTTTTCATTTTTATGAGAAAGTTTCTCATTGTCATGAGAAAATTCATTATCATGAGAAAATAATTCATTATTATGAGAAAATAGTTCATTATTATGAGGAAGTTTTCATTATTACAAGAAAATAATTCATTATTACAAGAAAGTTTTTCATTATTATGAGAAACTAAGTCATGAGAGTTTCTAATTATTACAAGAAAATAACTCATTATTATGAGAAAGTTTTTTGTTTTTACGAGAAAGTTTCTCATTAATATGAGAAAATAATTCATTATTATGAGAAAATAATTCATTATTGAGAAAGTTTTTAATTATTATGAGAAAGTTTCTAATTATTTTGAGAAACTAAGTCATTATTATGATAAACTAAGTCATTATAATGAGAAACTTTCTCAATATGAGATACTAAATCAAAATTATGAGAAAGTTTCTCATTATTATGACTTAAAGAATTGTATTTTTTACTCAATTGTCGTGGAAATGGACTTCCATATATTATAGTACATCAAGTTAAACTAAATCAAAGTTTTGATTTTATTTCAAGTAACACGTTTTTACGCTTTTAGTTGTAGTTAAACACAGTAATAAACCTGCTACAAATATATAAAAATTCTTAAATCAAGATACTTTTACTTGCAAGGAACATTGCTTAAGATATTATATATTGTTTTCTAAAAATGTATCAAAATTGTCTTAAGTTTATGCTTAAAACAAGAAAAAATAAGTCAGTTTGTTCTCCATTTAATTAAGTTTATTTTTCTGACCTCACTGACAGATATTTTTATTGTACTCTATATAAACTCACTTAATTTTTGATACATTTTTCAGAAATCAAGTCTTAAGTTATTTTTCTTCTCAAGTAAATGTATCTTGATTAAGATTGTACTGGAAAACGACAAAATACTGAGTAAAAAATCATTTTTGCATTGTGTAAACCCTCCTTTTTTTTAATTCAAACAATATCAACTGTTCATGGTTGTTTTTGTGTCTCATGGTTCGCCCCTCCCCACACACTCGGTCCCGTGCCAGCGCTTTTGTTTTTCTAGAGCTCCATCTCTCCAACAGGAGGGTCATCAGCCGGTCAGATCCAAATGAGAAATAGTTGGCTCGTTCCGCTGGCGGCCGCTCAAATCCAGCCTTTTACTGTTTCTGCTGCCGCTCCCGTAAGCGATGCCAAATCTGTAGTGGTGAAGAATTCACTCAGGGCTTTTCATTTCAGCGCGCCAGGCCGCGTTCCCTCCCGATCTTGCTCTCATTTTCTCTCGTCCAATCACACCGAATCATTTAGTGTCAAAGTTGGTTGGGGTGAAAGCATTGTTTTGAACTCAGGTACTGCAAAAATCACTATTTTGTCTTTGTTTGCAGCATAGAGTAATGCATCTGCATGTCATTTTTGAATCTGAACACAAACACTCTCAGAAGAAAATGCAAAAATGCTACCTTTAGGGTTACAACTGCTTGTCACCAGGGAAGAACCCTTAAAAAGATGCCTTAAAAACCCCTAAAAGGTGAAGTTTAGTAACTCAGACTAGTAATATGTACCCTTGAGGTACTACTATATGAACTTTTGTAGGTAAATAAGGTACAAATATGGCGTTTTAACCCTCTAGTGCTCCTCACATGGTGGTCAAAAATTAACAAATCTTTTTATTTCAATGAAATGAATACTAAATTTTAATTCGATAATGTTTTTTTTTTATGTTATATTTTGTATTTTAAGGGGATTTTATGGTACTAAATTATTTATATGCAGTAGTTATCTATTTATTCACTTTTTGAGCATAGACCTAAAAATGAAATTTAACTTAAACTGTCATAAACCCGAATGCTTTGGAGCACAGACTGGCGTTTGGTCTCTTTTTAAAGATGACACTTGGAAGAAATTGTTTTACATGAAATAGATATTTACCAAAACATGTTTTACTCTAAAACTACGAGAAAATCAAAGCCATAAATCTAAACAAGTTGTGTTCCAAATTTGAGCTTGATATCTCAAGAAATGAGCTTTCAGTAAGATTTTGTTTGGGCGCAGTACCAAACGTTTCCACTCGTCTTCCATTCATTTCCAATGCGCTCGTTTTTGAGCGTGACTATTTTTTTCAGGTCCATTTAACCTTTTCGAATCATGTCCATTTTTTTCACATAGCAAGTGCCAAAACCTTTACCAAGTTTCGTAGCATTCCGATGAAATTAACCATTATAAAAAACCAAAACGTAAAGTTTTTCGGTCAAAAATGACCAAAGAGCACCAGAGGGTTCTACCCAGCTGTTGTACCCTAAAGGTACAATTTTTGCAAATGAGTTTCCATTGATGATTCATCCTATATTGTTTAATTTTGATGGCCGATACCAATAACTAGAGAGCAGGGTGTCAGAAATGTTTGAAATGGCACAAAGTCAGTAGCACTTAGTTTTGTAAATAAGCATAAATTGTAAAATAACATGCACCTGTACTGAATCCACCCTTTTATTCTGTGTTTCAGCCCGTTTCATTCCCCTCACGGCCCCCGACCCATATAGATTCATGACACAGTCCATTTTCTCAAGTTGTTTATTTTGGTTTCTGAAGGCCTGTAAGCAGCGATTGATTGATGGAGGTGGAGGTGAAGCGTGCTCTCAGAAGGCTGTTGCTGTTAAGCTGCTTAGTCTGATAGGCTGGACGCCGTGAAGCCCCTGTAAGCCGAGGCAATAAAAGTCGATTGTGTGGGTTATTGTGAAAGTCCCAGACGTTAGTGAATGAGGTGCAGGACTCCAGCACACCTGTCACTATTAATACTGTCTCAATGGTAGTCGAGCCAGACACATTCACCTTCAGTAATGCATCACTCCAGAGACGTAACAGAGAAATAGCCTTCCCTCTTTGGCAGTCATTTCACATTCCTGTGTGATATCTGTTAAATGAAGATCCAGATATCCTGCTGATTCTGCCTAAAATAAGACCTTTTAGGTGGTTTATAAAAAGCAAAACCTCTAACATGAGAGAAATATAAAGGTGACTCATTGTGAAACAGCATTCAACTCATTTTACTTCTGGGAAACAGAATATTTTTGATATTATTGCGTTTGCATTTTGATTAAAGATTATGGCAAACAGTTTTTAGTGTGGAATAACATACACCAACGAATTGTTCACGTAAGACCAGGAATATGCATTAAGAAGAGTGATTTGTTCCAGTTCCTAAAGAAATCTTTCTTGTTTCTCGACAGGTTTCTGTGGATTCACCGGTTTCTGTCATATTGTGATTGAAGGACGGCAGCGGATCGAGCCTTTGAGGTTCTCCGCACTAACTGCATCATGTATTCAATCATGAGTTATTTTTTCCCCAACAACAACAGATGCAGTGTGCCAAGTAAGCAGTACAGTTACATAACTGGGTTTTGCAAAACAGGCCTCTCTTACTCCCTTACAAAAAAACAAACAAAAAAATTCAAGTGTGCTGTTAGTATACTTCTTTTAAACTAAAAATAAGAAAGTATACTTTCAGTCTACTTTAATGTACTTCTCAGAAATATACTTAAAATTAAGTTGACTTATACTGAAAGAAAACAAAAAAGTCTAAGTATATTTGGCCTATACTTGTACTCAATCTTTTGATCGAGATATACTTAAAAGTATAATTTATAGTCTCTCCATCAGTGTCGACTCCGGTTTGAACAATGTAAGGCTGAACACCGTTACTGACAATCCTCATTTTGGCTGCGTGAGATTCTCCAGCTTTGTTGTTGTTGAGCAACCGAAGCGCGAGCTGTTAAAGCTCCGCCCTCTTCTGGAAAGGGGGCCGGGAGCAGCAGCTCATTTGCATTTAAAGGGACACACACACACAAAAACGGTGTGTTTTTGCTCACAACCAAATAGGGGCAAATTTGACAAGCTATAATAAATGATCTGTGGAGTATTTTGAGCTGAAACTTCACAGACACATTCTGAGGACTTGTATTACATCTTGTAAAATGGGCATTATAGGTCCCCTTTAAGATATACAACCCGAATTCTGGAAAAGTTGAGACATTTTTCAAATTTGAATAAAATGAAAACTAAATGACTTTCAAATCACATGAGCAAATATTTTATTCACAATAGAACATAGATAACATAAATGTTTAAACTGAGAAATTTTACAATTTTATGCACAAAATGAGCTCATTTCAAATTTGATGCCTGCTACAGGTCTCAAAACAGCTGGGACGGGGGCATGTTTACCATGGTGTAGCATCTCCTCTTCTTTTCAAAACAGTTTGAAGACATCTGGGCATTATGAGTTTCTGGAGTTTTGGTGTTGGAATTTGGTCCCATTCTTGCCTGATATAGGTTTCCAGCTGCTGAAGAGTTTGTGGTCATCTTTGACGTATTTTTCATTTAATGTTGCTCTAAAACCTTTATATACCTTTCAGCATTCATAGTGCCTTCCAAAACATGCAAGCTGCCCATACCTTATGCACTTATGCACCCCCATACCATCAGAGATGCTGGCTTTTGAACTAAACGCTGATGACACGCTGGAAGGTCTCCCTCCTCTTTAGCCCGGAGGACACGGCGTCCGTGATTTCCAACAAGAATGTCGAATTTGGACTCGTCTGACCATAGAACACTTTTCCACTTTGAAACAGTCCATTTTAAATGAGCCTTGGCCCACAGGACACGACGGCGCTTCTAGACCATTTTCACATATGGCTTCCTTTTTGCATGATAGAGCTTTAGTTGGCATCTGCAGATGGCACGGCGGATTGTGTTTACCAACAGTGGTTTCTGGAAGTATTCCTGGGCCCATTTAGTAATGTCATTGACACAATCATGCCGATGAGTGATGCAGTGTCGTCTGAGGGCCCAAAGACCACGGGCATCCAATAAAGGTCTTCGGCCTTGTCCCTTACGCACAGAGATTTCTCCAGTTTCTCTGAATCTTTTGATGATGTTATGCACTGTAGATGATGAGAAGCCTTTGCAATTTGACGTTGAGGAACTTTGTTTTTAAAGTATTCCACAATCTTTTTACGCACTCTTTCACAGCTCTGCCCATCTTTACTTCTGAGAGACTCTGCCTCTCTAAGACATCCCTTTTATAGCTAATCGTGTTACAGACCTGATATCAATTAACTTAATTAGTTGCTAGATGTTCTCCCAGCTGAATCTTTTCAAAATTTCTTGCTTTTTCAGGCATTTGTTGCCTCTGTGCCAACTTTTTTGAGACCTGTAGCATTTTGTGCATAAAATTGTAAAATTTCTCAGTTTAAACATTTGTTGTGTTATCTATGTTCTGTTGTGAATAAAATATTGGCTCATGTGATTTGAAAGTCTTTTAGTTTTCATTTTATTCAAATTTAAAAAACGTCCCAACTTTTCTGGAATTCTGGTTGTACATAAAACACCTGAAAAAGACATTCAAAGGTTTAAAGTCATATCATGGCTGTAGAGAAAAGTATGAAATATTAAGACATCAAGAGTTGGGGAATGAGAAGAGTTTGCATGAGAAATGCAGCATGTAGGTTGTCATCGATTCTCTGTTGGCAGCGCTGAACCCTTCCTCGACTCCCACTGCCGTTCACAAACTGGTGAGCTGGCAGGTTTAACAATGTGCCTAGTGTAGACGGACGAACAGACGGACAGTGACCCACCAGACTGAAACATGTTTGACCTGCAGCCCCCCGTCACACCATGGCAAAGACCTCATTCAGACCCTAATATAATGACTCGTTTCACACATAAACACACATGATCAGCAGAAAACTAAAGCCATTAACCTTACAATAAACATGTGCTTTATACATGAGACTCTCACTGAGGGAAATATTATTACATTGAGAATAGAGTTCTTTGTGTCACAGTCAAGTCACCTTTATTTCTATAGCACTTTATACAATATAGATACACTATAAAAAAAATAATAATAATAATAATAAAAAAGAATAGTTGGTTTAACTTAGTTACCTACCTGGTTGCCTTAAAATTTTGAGTTCATTGAAACTAAAAATTTGAGTTAATACAATGAAGGCGATTGGTTTAATCAACAGAAACTCAAAATATTATGTTATCTGAACCACATTAATTATTGAAGCTGATTTGAGGTCAGTTCAGTGTTGATTAAATTCCATTCAATAACTGTGTAAAAATCATCAAATATAAAATTAGTTCAGTTAATCTATAAAGCAGGATTGTGGGCAGGTTATGTGGTCATCATTTCACTATTAAGTTAGTAAGTTAGGGTTGGTTTTGAGAGATTCCCAGGCTGAGCACCAACATTATATTGAACAGTATCGTAAAAATGAAGAAATTCATAGACACTTTTTCTGACCCCATTCGCAGGAATTTGTTCTTGTTTTAAGTTTGAAGTCACTTCGTTTTTGTTAATTTTTCAGAAAACAAGACTTCATATCTTTAGTCATTTTGCTTCACAAGTAAATGCATCTTGATTTAAGAAAGTTTAGATATTTGTACTGGAAAACAAGTCAAAAATACAGAGGAAGAAAGTCATTTTTTTTGACAGAATGACAGGAAGCTCTTCCCATCCGGACCCTTCCGCCCTGATTCTCTAATGTGTTTGACCCACTGTCACGTCCGACCGCTTTAACTCTCATGCCAGAAGGTGTTATGAAACACATGAGTCATTTTTTGGTCTGCTGTGCGAAACTACTAATCATATCAGTGTGATTGAGATAGTTATGCAACTACACTCTGAATTCTTCTAAATCTGGTTTCTATGTTTGAATAGTTGATAATCTCACTGTTTGTTTTGGTCTGCCCTCAAGGCAGAAAGTGCACAAGATGTCAGCAAACAGTACAAAGTTTTAGCATATAACTTTTCAATCAAATTGAGAGCACAGAGATAGTTTTCCATGCACCTGGCAGTTTGAATTTCTATCTGATTGGATGTTCTGGCATTTCCAATTTTGTGAAAAACGGTGGGAACGCCATAGCGGAAGTGAGGCCTTGTCATTGAACGTTTGACATGTTGACATGAATTGTGAGATATAAAGTCACAATTGCGTGATATAAAGTCACAAATGCGAGAAATAAACTCGTAATTGCAAGAAAAAGTCAGAATTGCAATATATCTCGCAATTCTGACTTTATATAACACGCAATTGTGACTTTATATCTCACAATTCTGACTTTATGTCTCTCAATTCTGACTTTATATCACGCAATTCTGACTTTATATCTCTCAATTCTGACTTTATATCTCGCATTTATGACTATCACGCAATTATGACTTTATATTACGCAATTATGACTTTATAACTCGCAATTCTGACTATATCACGCAATTATGACTTTATATCTCGCAATTCTGACTTTATAACTTGCAATTCTGACTTTATATCTCGCAATTATGACTTTATATCACGCAATTCTGACTTTATAACGCGCAATTCTGACTATCGCGCAATTCTGACTTTATATCACTCAATTCTGACTTTATATCTCGCAATTCTGACTTTATATCCGCAATTGTGACTTTATAACTCACAATTCTGACTTTATAACTCACAATTCTGACTTTATAACTCGCAATTCTGACTATATCACGCAATTCTGACTTTATATCACGCAATTCTGACTTTATAACTCGCAATTCTGACTATATCACGCAATTCTGACTTTATATCCGCAATTGTGACTTTATAACTCGCAATTCTGACTTTATAACTCGCAATTCTGACTATATCACGCAATTCTGACTTTATATCTCGCAATTCTGACTTTATATCTCGCAATTCTGACTTTATAACTCGCAATTCTGACTATATCACGCAATTCTGACTTTATATCTCGCAATTCTGACTTTATAACTTGCAATTCTGACTTTATAACTTGCAATTCTGACTTTATATCTCGCAATTATGACTTTATAACTCGCAATTCTGACTTTATAACTCGCAATTCTGACTTTATATCCGCAATTCTGACTTTATAACTCGCAATTCTGACTTTATAACTCGCAATTCTGACTTTATAACTCGCAATTCTGACTTTATATCCGCAATTCTGACTTTATAACTCGCAATTCTGACTTTATATCCGCAATTGTGACTTTATATCATGCAATTCTGACTTTATAACTCGCAATTGTGACTTTATATCACGCAATTCTGACTTTATAACTCGCAATTGTGACTTTATATCACGCAATTCTGACTTTATAACTCGCAATTGTGACTTTATATCACGCAATTCTGACTTTATAACTCGCAATTGTGACTTTATATCATGCAATTCTGACTTTGACGCAATTGTGTTTATATCACGCAATTCTGACTTTGACGCAATTGTGTTTATATCTCGCAATTCTGAGGAAAACAAGTCAAAATTGTGACTTTTTTCTGGCAATTGCGAGTATTCACTGTGTATGCATGTGTAAAATATATATATATATATATATATATACATACACAGTGCCCTCCACAATTATTGGCACCCTTAGTAAATAGGAGAGATGTCCAGGACCTCCAGCAGAAAAATAGGCCCAAAGCATTAAAGATCCAGCAGTATATTTAACCGTGGGCATGGGGTACTTTTTATCCATGTGTGCACCAAACCCATCTGGTGGGTTTGCTGCCAAAAAGCTCTTTTTTTTTAGTTTCATCTGACCATAGAAGCCAGTCCTGTTTGAAGTTCCAGTCTTGTCTGACAACTGAATATGCTGGAGATTGTTTCTGGATGAGAGCAGAGGATTTTTCTTGAAACCCTCCCGAACAACTTGTAGGGATGTAGGTGCTGTTTGATCATTTTTTTTTTTTAGGCTTTCTGAGACTCAAGACTCAACTAATCTCTGCAATTCTCCAGCTGTGATCCTTGGAGAGTCTTTGGCCACTCAAACTCTCCTCCTCACCACGCATTAGGACGATTTAGACACACGTCCTCTTCCAGGCAGATTTGTAACATCTTTAGTTGATTGGAACTTCTTAATTATTGCCCTGATGGTGGAAATGGGGATTTTCAATGCTTTAGCTATTTTCTTACAGCCATTTTCTATTTTGTGAAGCTCAACAATCTTTTGCTGCACATCAGAACTATATTCTTTGGTTTTTCTCATTGTGATGAATGATTAAGGGAATTTGGCCTTTGTGTTTCCTCATGTTTATACTGCTGTGGAACAGGAAGTCATGGCTGGACAATTTCATGTTCATGATCACCCTGGTGTGCTAAAAAATGTAAATATGAATGGGAATATACTTCAGAGATATTTTACTTATAAGAATTTCTAGGGGTGCCAATAATTGTGGCCAACATGTATTGGAGAAAAACATTTATTTCATAATGTGAGTTTCCCCCAACTTTCAATTGTTTTACTTTGATGAAAGGTTAGAATTTTGTGAATTTTTTGAATGAAAGAGCAAAAGGATAAACAGTGCAGATTTATTTTCACAGCCGCCTTTGCTCATATTTACTAAGGGTGCCAATAATTGTGGAGGACACTGTGTATGTATGTGTATATATATATATATATATATATATATGAAGCTGGAAGCTGTATATAACTCAATATATTTTTTGTGGCTCCTCCTACAAAGTTTGTCTATTTTTAGTTAGGTCATTTATTTATGTCAGATATTTGTACATTATTTAAATATCATTATTTTATATATATATTCGTTCAAAGTTGTCTTGCAACAAATTTGTAATATTTTCTAGCCTATGGCTGGACTTTTATTGTGAGTTATTTATACATGAATCCATAGCAGAATATTGACTGTAGAGTAAAGAGACTGTAAAGTAAACTGTACATATGAATCCCAGAGCAGAAGCCGTAGGGGTTTATACAATACAATATTTCAGTCGCTTTGCTCTTTGGCCTCTTCATTATTGCACAGGCAATTGTTCAATCCTACTGGGGTACGACAAATCTGCTGAACTGACATTACTGCCCTTGATCATATACATATGTATGTCACACACCCAGCGTTTACTGTAGATGTGTTACTGTTCCAATGCTTAATAACAGCTAGTGATTTTCAGACAAAGGAAATCCCTGTTATCAGTCACGTCCTCACCGAAGCGTCGTCAGATTGACGGGCGGATCGATGGCTCCTGAAATCAATAGGCTTATTAAAGCTGCAGTTGAGTGAGGAACAAAGCTGATTATCCCGACTCCCAAAACTCCCGTCTCAGATCCGCCTGACAGGCAGGAGAGGTCACAGGGTCACAGTGAGCCGTGAATTACGCTTCAGCCTGAACATTTTGACATGAGCCCAATGATTGCCACAGAGACAGAGAGAGAGAGTCATGTGACCCAGCAGAAAAATTCAATTAGAGAGCCTCAAGTTCTTGGAAACCGACTCGAAGTCAAAGAGGGATGTGAGTCACAGTGTGAAGTGCAAAAACCTTGGAAAAAGCTTTTAATCACAGATTTGAAGCTCCTGCAAGTCTAGCCAAGAAAACACATATTTTGTTCCAATTAAACGGCTGTTTTTCCTGCCAAAAATACATCTGTCAGCGTCCATGCTCCTGTGTTGATATTAGATCCCTGATGAGGCTTGCGTCCGCTCACCCAAATTCTCTTTTCTTTTTTTTCTCAGGACATTTTCTGCAACCTCTGCCAAACCCTTTTGACCTAAAATATTTACTTTTAAGAGATTTTAAGTTAATATTTCAATAATTTAATCATCTTTTTTAGTGAGTGTGTTGATTGTTTTATTTTTTTAAATGTTTTCTAATTGAAGTATTTATTTATTTTTTTTTGTTTATGATTTAATTAATTAATTGGCTTTTCATCAACAAACCCAGTTTGGGAAACCCTAGTTATTATTTGTATTATTATTATTAATAATTGTTTTTTATCTAAATAAAAATTTATATTGATTGATCGATCGGTAACATTTTACAGTAAGGTCTCATTTGTTAACATTAAATGCAACATGAACTAACAATGAGCAATATTTTATTCTATATTATATTCGTCTTTGTTAACATTAGTTAGTAAAAATGAAAATTGTTCATTGTTTGTTTATGTCACAGTGCATTAACAAATATTAACAAGTACAACTATGGATTTTAAAAATGTGTAAGTAAATGCTGAAATTACCATTGACTAAGATTTTGTTTGATTGTTTTATTTATTATTTTGTATAAATTTACATTTTTATGATTTCATTAATATTAATATTAAATTAAAAAGATGAAATATATCAACTAAACACAAATTTACACTCTAAAAAATGCTGGGTTAAAAACAACCCAAGTTGGGTTGAAAATGGACAAACCCAGCGAATGGGCTGTTTTACCCGATTGGGTTGTTTTAACCCAGCGGTTGGGTTGTTTTAGCCCTGCAAATGGGTTGTTTTAAACCAGCATTTGGGTTGTTTTAGCCCTGCAAATGGGTTGTTTTAACCCAGCGATTGGGTTGTTTTAACACAGCGAATGGGCTGTTTTACCCGATTGGGTTGTTTTAACCCAGCGGTTGGGTTGTTTTAGCCCTGCAAATGGGTTGTTTTAAACCAGCATTTGGGTTGTTTTAGCCCTGCAAATGGGTTGTTTTAACCCAGCGATTGGGTTGTTTTAACACAGCGAATGGGCTGTTTTACCCGATTGGGTTGTTTTAACCCAGCGTTTGGGTTGTTTTAGCCCTGCAAATGGGTTGTTTTAACCCAGCGATTGGGTTGTTTTAACACAGCGAATGGACTGTTTTACCTGATTGGGTTGTTTTAACCCAGCGTTTGGGTTGTTTTAGCCCTGCAAATGGGTTGTTTTAACCCAGCGATTGGGTTGTTTTAACACAGCGAATGGGCTGTTTTAGCCCTGCAAATGGGTTGTTTTAACCCAGCGATTGGGTTGTTTTAACACAGCGAATGGGCTGTTTTAACCCGATTGGGTTGTTTTAGCCCTGCAAATGGGGTTGTTTTAACACAGTGAATGGGCTGTTTTACCCGATTGGGTTGTTTTAACCCAGTGTTTGGGTTGTTTTAGCCCTGCAAATGGGTGGTTTTAACCTAGCGATTGGGTTGTTTTAACACAGCAAATTGGCTGTTTTACCCGATTGGGTTGTTTTAACCCAGCGTTTGGGTTGTTTTAGCCCTGCAAATGGGTTGTTTTAACCCAGCGATTGGGTTGTTTTAACACAGCGAATAGGCTGTTTTAACCCGATTGGGTTGTTTTAGCCCTGCAAATGGGTTGTTTTAACACAGCGAATGGGCTGTTTTACCTGATTGGGTTGTTTTAACCCAGCGATTGGGTTGTTTTAGCCCTGCAAATGGGCCCAGCGATTGGGTTGTTTTAACTCAGCGATTGGGTTGTTTTAACCCGATTGGGTTGTTTTAACCCAGCGATTGGGTTGTTTTAGCCCTGCAAATGGGTTGTTTTAACACAGCGAATGGGCTGTTTTAACCCGATTGGGTTGTTTTAACCCAGTGATTGGGTTAAATGTTAGCTGGACAGTTTTATTTAACTCAACTATTGTTAAAAATTGCTGTATTGCTTGCTTAAAATGAATCCAAAATATGTTGGAAATTAGCATTTATTAATAAGTTTAATGAATAATAATTAAACAATAAACATTTATTAAATTGCTTATTAGCAAATGTTCACCTTTTAATTATTATTGTAGCCTCTAGTAATTATGTGTCTGATTTTTAATTTCCAACATATTTGGGTTCATTTTAAGCCAGACATACAGTCATTTTTAAACAAGAGTTGAGTTAAATAAAACTGCCCAGCACGCTGGTCAAATATTTAACCCAACCACCGGTTAAAACAACCCAATTGCTGGTTTTGTCCATTTTCAACCCAACTTGCTGTTTTTAGCATTTTTAGAGTGTATATTGATGGCTCTATCTATCTTTCTCTCTTTCCGTAAGGCCTATAAACCTTCAAACTTCAAGTCTTTTAAAACTTTTTTTCTTTGTCTGGTTGTTCTGCAGCCTGGTTCTCGTCTGTTTCTCATCTGGTTCTTGTCTGGTTCTTGTCTGGTTCTATGGTCCGGTGTTTGTGTGTTCAGAATCTTTTGGGCCGCTGATCAAATGTGTGGCATTATCAGCGTGTTTAAACAGGGACTCGTTTGGGAGGTTATTCGGTGCGTCTCGCTCAACCCGGTCGGCGTTATATCAGATCTCATTTCTTTCCTGAGCACTTTTCCAATTGTACTTGAGTGTTTATTGGTACACCAGGAAATTGTATCTATTTTGTCATCATTTCGTACCCTCCAGGCATGCAGGTATTTGGTTTGTGGTTTTTGGTCCCCTTGGACAGATTTTATTACCTTGGAGTTGGCCTAAAATTGGAAAGGCAGTGTTATTAAACATCCCGAAGGCTTGGTGGATAACATTTCTCCTGCTGCTACACAAGACATAACTGTTTGTCACAGACCTCCTGCTTCAGAAGCCCTGGACGGCATGAGACGCTCTATATTGCTAAAGCACTGCCGTGTAAGGCCAAAATATTGAGCTAAATGTATTGCTTTTGGATTACTCAATATGTCTTTTACTAGAGAAATACATTTTAACTGTTCAAATAATCAGTAGATAAGTACGGAGCCCCTAAAGGGACATGGTGGTGGAAAACAATACGTATAATAAGTCAATGCTTTTGCATTCTCTCACAAATGTTTTGCGTTTCAACGAGAAGCTTTGCATTCTCTTGCAAACCTTTTGAGTTCTTTGCGAGCGAACTCAAAGTTTCTCAGGGGAACGGAAAAGCATTGAAATGTTTTTCTTCCATCACCATGTCCCTTTAAGGGGGCCTATAATGCCCCTTTCACAAGATGTAATATAAGTCTCTGGTGTCCCCAGAATGTGTCTGTGAAGTTTCAGCTCAAAATACCCCACAGATCATTTATTATAGCTTGTCAAATTTGCCCCTATTTGGGTGTGAGCAAAAACATGCATTTTTGTGTGTGTCCCTTTAAATGCAAATGAGCTGCTGCTCCTTTCCAGAAGAGGGCGGAGCTTTAAAAGCTCACGCTTCGGTTGCTCAACAACAACAAAGCTGGAGAATCTCACGCAGCCAAAATGAGGATTGTCAGTAACGGTGTTCAGCCTTACATTGTTCAAACCGGAGTCGGACACTCAGGAAGGAGTTACAACTTTTAGAATGAAACTGGACGTTTCTGAATGGTTAGTGGATAAATTTATGTAGTTGCTGTGGAGTTGATTCAACTCATCAACTAGCATGTGCCGTCATGCTAATCTTTTGCTGAAGGCACATCTTTCTCTAAACTGACCCCTTTGTTTTTATTGTAGATGTAAGTTTCTCTGATCTCACGCCAAACAAGTTGATTCTCTTCCAGTTTGGCGTCTCTTTTAATGTATTTTGTGTCCAGGGGTTGAAGTTCTAGTCGTAACATGTGGACGAGACACTGCGGTACTGTCCGAGAGAAAGCGGGTGTTGAGCGACGGAAAGCTGAGATTGGATGAGAGAGCGGGTCACCCTGAGTTTAAAAACAGCCAAGAGACACGTGGGACAGCCGTCAGGTTATTAAAGGCTGTTTATACCAACCAGACCCATGAAAGAGCTATTCATTAACCCTGATGTTTACATGGTGACTAAGGCTGAAGGAATCTGTCGATTCAACTCAACCTGCTTGAGCTCAATGAAACTCAGTGCTGGTTTGGCACCGTAAACCGTAAAGGCCATTAATGCTTTACAACAGCGATTGTATGTGATGACCTAAAGTAATGATTGCACTATTGATGCTCTCGGCATCCTTCAAACTAGTTATTCTGATGCGATGCAATCGCGTTTAATGAATAATTCACCCCTAAATTAAATTGTTGTAATTATTTACTTGTCCTCATTTCGTTTTGTTGTCATTGCATAGAAAAAAAAGCCGCTTCAGAAGTTCTCCTTTTGATTTCTGGGTTTGGATTGTTAAATGGCAAATCATTTTTGGGAATTATGTGAAGAATCTGTACAATTGAAGTGAGTTTGATTCATTCATTGATAATCGTGTTCTTGATATGATGTATTATGCACTTGTAGCCTATTTAACACTTTCCTCTCCATTTTAAAGGCAAGAAATCTAATTCCCGATGTGTTTTGATGGTTAACACTATGCAAGCAATACTGTAGGATTTCTAATCAGGCACTAAACAGGATACGCCAATGAAATCAGTTGAGTCCGTGGAGGGGATTGCTTGATATTGGATTGATTTTGTTAAACTGGAGATAATCAGAAAATGGGCATGTGGGACATACAGAAGTAGCTAAAATAAAGCAAATAAACAATGAAAGATGGTAAAAGCTCTTGTTTGCACATTCTTATGAACATTCCTGCCCAGTTTGACAGTCTATGGACAGTCAACTGAAAACGGAAAACATTTTATGCGTTTTGGCCGTTCATTTACACGACAACGGTATTTTGAGGGACTGAAAATGCAAACTTTTGAAAACAGGTTTCAAAGTGCAAGTTTTTGAAGCAATACTGTTATCGTATCCATGTAAACTACAAAAACGTCATGCATGTTACGTGTTCAGTCTATAGGCGCGTAGCGTTTCTTTACAAAGTGACATCGCCATCTACTGACCTGGCATGAATAATACAGCTTTTTTAGTCATTTTCGTGGGTCCGTGTGAACAGGGATTGTTCTGACAAAGTTGTCGTCTGTACGTGAAACTTTTCAAAAACAAAAAGGAAACTTTTCTGTTTTTAGTACATCGTTGTCGTTGTCTCTCTCTTTCACTCTTTTGGTGACATTCAGCAAACGATTGAGTTAATTAATATGGGTTGGTTAATCAGTGAAGACAGGTGATACTGGTTACTGAGAGCCTTTAAAATGTGAGGAATTGCAGTAAAGACAAAAGCCAGAAGAGAATGAGTGTGAAAACTGAGTGCTATAGTGTCTGTTGAAGGAACGAGTGTGATTATTGAGAGATTGTTTAAAACAATCAAAGTCTGGGAGAAGTTTCTTTTGGGGGTTTATTTTCTTTAAATACAAAGAGGTAGAGAGGTGTATTTGTGTTTATTTGTCTTTTTTGAGGAGTCGGTGGGCATGTGTGTGAAGGAAATGTATCAAGATTCTTGAGTCTTCAGTTTTGCGACATGTTGTGCAATACCAGAATGCCACAATTAAACTAACCTAGTATAACACCAGAACTAGACTATTGCAACGATCTAAGCTCATGGTCTGAAGCGCATGGTGCAGGTGCGCGTGTCCGAATCCACTTTTGCTAGTTTAACGACAGAAAAAATGGTCGGCGCACGGTCCAAAAGGGTTGTACCTAGTCTCTTAATGAGTCATGGTAACGTGCAATAAACCAATCCGAGTGTCATCTCCCATTCCCTTTAAAAGCCAGGTGAGCTCGCACCATGGTGGATTGCTATTTACATGGTGGAATTTGCAAGCGGAAAGACTGAACGCTTCTCCAGAGAGTAATCCTTTTATTTGTAATATTTGGCATGTTTGTGTGCTGCTGCACGTCCCTGTGTGTGTAACAAGCAGAGTGTATGCACGTTGTGCACCCGCCTATAGGCGCATATTACTAACACGCTCTTTAAATAACAAAAAAAAAATACTGCGCCATTGACTTTAGACCAGGTTTTTGTTGGTCAATGGCGCAGTCGTTTTCATTTGCCTCAAAATAGCAACACGCCAACAATGCACCTGAACACACCTCATTTTCAGACCAGCACACCCATGGGCGAACAGATGGACACGAGTGCATTTGCTATTTAAACAATGTGGGCACCGGACGTGAAAATCATAACTGCGTCAGGCTGAAACTAGCAAAAAACACTTGCGTCGTGCCGGGTGTATGATAGGGCCCTATATGTCAGGTGTGCACAACTCTGTAGGCCTTTATGATTGTAATTGATGGTTTTAATTTTCTATAATAACCCTGATTTGCACCAAAAAAAAAAAAAAATCCTGACTGTCATTTTAAGAAGAGTGAAAGAAATATTAAATTGTCTGACGTACCCATTTTTTTCTGGTGAAAATCACTTTCAAGCTCATAACTAGGAACTTGAAGGCAGCCTTAACCAGTCATAACCAGAATTCACTGAGGCTTGCAGATCGTTAGGAATAAAGTAACCTTTCTTCTCAGGCTGGTGTGTGAGTTTAAGTAGCAAATCTAATGCCCACAGGAAATAATATTATTATGCCAATGACCTTTTGAGTTCCAAGAGCTTCTCTGTGTGTAAAGAACAAGAATGTCTCTATCTGACTAGAATCACTCAGGGACGCTGACGCTTTCATCCAGAAGCGAAAACCAATGAGTCACTGACAGCCATCATGGCTTGTAATTTCAGTCGGCATCCTGCTGTAAAGGAAAGGAAGAAAAAAGAAACAGTGCGAAGAGCAGTAATGAAATAATTATGAAGCTCATTATCACTTTCACAAAGATTTGGGTTTCACTCTCACCTCCTCAGCTGATCTCCGAAACGGGTTTAAGGTGCTGCTGGAGCAGAACTCATTACTTTAAATTTACATGCATTTGTGAAGCACATAAAAGATTTAAAGAATAATAAAATGCACTTTTTAGTTTATTTTGTGGGTCTTGAAAACGTTTTGATCATATTACAATCCTACACTCTAAAAAGAAAAATGCTGGGTTAAAAACAACCCAAGTTGGGTTGAAAATGGACAAACCCAGCGAATGGGTTGTTTTAACCCAGCGATTGGGTTGTTTTTTCCCAGCTATTGGGTTGTTGCGATTGGGTTGTTTTAACCCAGCAAATGGGTTGTTTTTTCCCAGCGATTGGGTTGTTTTAACCCAGCGAATGGGTTGTTTTAACCCAGCGGTTGGGTTGTTTTGACCCAGCGATTGGGTTGTTTTTTCCCAGCGATTGGGTTGTTGCGATTGGGTTGTTTTAACCCAGTGGTTGGGTTGTTTCAACCCAGCGATTGGGTTGTTGCGATTGGGTTATTTTAACCCAGTGGTTGGGTTGTTTTAACCCAGCGAATGGGTTGTTTTAACCCAGTGGTTGGGTTGTTTTGATCCAGTGATTGGGTTGTTGCGGTTGGGTTGTTTTAACCCAGCGGTTGGGTTGTTTTAACCCAGCGAATGGGTTGTTTTAACCCAGCGGTTGGGTTGTTTTGACACAGCGGTTGGGTTGTTTTAACTCAGCGAATGGGTTGTTTTAACCCAGCGGTTGGGTTGTTTTGACCCAGCGGTTGGGTTAAATGTTTGCCCAACCCAATTGCTTATTAATAAATGTTCCACTTTTGATTATTATTGTTGCCTCTAGTAATTATGTGTCTGATTTTTAATTTCCAACATATTTTGGGTTCATTTTAAGCCAGACATATAGTCATTTTTTTTAAAAAGTTAAGTTAAATAAAACTGCCCAGCACGTTGGTCAAACATTTAATCCAATCGCTGGGTTTGTCCATTTTTAACCCAACTTGGTTTGTTTTTAACCCAGCATTTTTTAGAGTTTAAATGATTGCTAATTAAATAGTGTTTCCAATGTCACCATATCCATGTAGCAGGATTATATTCTTCTGGTTCCACATTATGATCATTCCATTTAATGGAACGAAATAAACCATTTAAAATAAACACAGAAGATTCCAGGTGTATCCACAGGACAGAGTGGGAATGTTAGTATCATTTGTTTCCAGGAATCAATACCTCTGAAGTCATTCCTCAGTCTGCGGGAGGTTATTGAGGTAATTATAGGAGGGCGGTGAAAGGCAGATCCATCACCTTTGAGCTTTCCCAATAAGAGCCTTCTTTCATCCGTCAGACCGGAGAACATTCCCAAGCACAAAGACCTTTGCTGAGCCTGGAGACCGGCTGACACAATCAGACCCTCCTGTGAAATGTCACGCGTTACCATGGCAGAAACCAACGCATGAAGCACAGAAGCCAGCGTTCACTAATGATTCTAGATGTGCTGAAATGAAACCGATGAACAACGTCCAACAGGGAAGATACATCAAAAGATTTCATTCATTCTGTGACGAAAATTACATTTTTAAACATTTTTAAAAAGGCCAATGATGACTTTTAAGATTAACTTTACAGCTAGCATTTTATGTATCACATATATTTATACAACAGTTCTTTCTGGTTCTCGAATCTGATTGGCTGAGAGCCGTGCAACATTCTAGTGATAACAACACTCCTACCTTTTCACTGTTTGTATCACTCCGCTTGAAGCGACTGTCATGGCGGCCGAGCAAATCCACCGTATTTTTTTACAAATAGTACACTTGTTGTACCATGAACTGTAGTTTTAAGAGTTTTTAGGTAAGAATGTAGTTGTTTAGACCTGAAATATGTGAGTCATATTTAATCATAGCTCCTATTTTACAATTTGTTTAGACGTTTTCGGAGATGCGAGCTCCAGGCCGTCAGCGGCTGTTCAGTGCTCGTGTACCCGCCGAGAACAGCTGCATCTCGGCCAGTGCTTCAGGGATTTGCTGCTGGCTCTTATGTAGATAGTGATTAAAAATATAATTAATTTGGGGTATATCAAACGGGCAATCTATTAATCTATTACTTGTTGCAGAGCAAGTTAAATTTCATAACTTTATATTTAGGCTATATTTAACTTAAATCCTGTACTAGAGCGCTACTTTTGTACGTTTGACTGAATTGTTTGCTTGTATTTTTAATTTATTTGATTGTGTTTGTCTTTTATAATGGCTATTGTTAATTTAAATGTTGTTCAATAAATGTTATTTTATATAAATAATATGCAGTATTTGGTATTGAAAAGAGGGTTTTAAAGAGACTATGTTGTTGTTCTTATTTATTTAAACACTCGTGCCGTCGAACTGTTGTATAAATGCGATATCACACTCATAGCTGTGCGATATGGCTGTATATCAGCACACTGTGATTACCTACGGCCGATTCACTGCCGTGCTGATAAACAGCCATAACGCTCAGCTACGAGTGTGATACTGCTCATTTATAAGATAGCATCTATAACAATTACATTCAAAATGACCCACAAACATTTCTGTTTACACAAGATATTTACCTTTTTTTATTCATTTTTCTTTCTTCAAACATATATTTCATCTAAAGCTCTTCACTGAGTCTGTTGTCTCTTTGGTAAACAAATACACTAACTTTTCTAAAACTTTATTACAGGCAAAATTTCTGTATTTATTTCATGTCTAGAAATTAATTTCCACCATATCTCAAATCACCATCCATTCTGTGTTGGAAATTACACTTTTAAACATTTAGGAAAAGGCCAACGACTCCTCTGTTTTGCTAAGATTCATTTTAAAGCTAGAATTGTGTATAATATTCACTTTGACTAACTTTAAAAAACTGTATTAGAGGCAAATGATGTAATGCATATAAAAATGTAAATGCAAACACTGAAATATTTCACTCTAATCAATTTAGGTTATCAAACATGCAATAAAATATTCATATGTCTTTTAAATCAAAGACACAACCTTATGTGGTTTAATTACATGCCTTATTTGCATTTAGTAGTATCATTTTTATGAGGCATCAGAACAGACCTGCAACCCGCCAGTGGCAGTTTAATATGCATGAATCATTGGTTCTGTCAGCCGGGAGGGTATTTTTAGAAAAGTACTTATTAACACATTAAGCACATTTCCCATGAACGCTCAGTGAGGACTGATGGAAGCCACTGACCCAGTGAGCAGAAGTTCTCACTAACACGGCAGTCCCGGTGAATGTGCTGCTTTATGACCACGTCTGTGTGTTTTTAGGATCCATCTGTTACCTCAGAGCAGTTCAAGAAACTGAGGTTGGTCTGTAAAGGGAACCCAGTGTGCCTAAAACACTCAGTTTTGAGGAATCTGCTAAATATTTGCACACATGGTTGTTCCTCACATTTGTCACTGTGGGCTCAAACGGGCCAAAGCTCTGTTACAAAACACCATTATACATACTCCTGTGAGAAAGAAGTGCACTTAATCGTATTGAATGTGCACTTCAAATCTCAAAAGTATATATTTAAAACACTGTCCTTGCAGATAATATAAAATTCATTAACTAAAATGCCACTTAAGTGTTTCTTAACACACTTAAGTACACTTTTAGAAAGTGCACTTGGTAATAATGTCAAATTAAAAATTGTATTTTGAAGTACATAGTAGATCATTGTTTTAATAATCTTTTGTTGTGTTTTACAGAAGTACTTTTATTTTGACGCGTTGACTAACATACTAAATGTAAAGTACTTAATTATAATAGTGTTATTCAGTATTACATTACAAGTTAATATATTTTAAATCTACTAAATTGCAACTTCATCGTTACAAATATATATTTACTAATATATGTAAATATAGGTTTCAACAGAAATGCCATTAAGGTACACTTTAACCATATTTCAAAGACAACACAAGTATGAAATTGTATATTAAAATGCACTTAAAGGTGCAGTAAGCGATTTCTGAAAAACGCTGTTGATATTTGAAATCACCAAAATATTAGGATAGCCCCGCCCCCAAATTCACGAATACGCTATGCAGCACAGGCACCTCCCCCCTCATGAGTGGACACGCCCCTTACTGCTGATTTGCTACTCGTGTGTTTTGGTGCTCTGTCCAATCCACTTTCAACAGCGTTTCTCAGAAATCGCTTACTGCACCTTTAATGCTGCCTTCACGTGCTATCGGGAATTTGATAATTCCCACTTCTGAAGTCTTTATTATGAGCTCATTGCATTAAAGTTTCAAAATGGGAGGGCATTCATGTGCAATTTCCAACACGATCTCCTAGAACTGCGTATATAGCATGAGTTTATGTTTGTATTTGGCGTGCTATTTATATGCTTTACTTACTTAATTGGTGTGGGGTAGGGGCGTATTATATGTATGCCAACAAATTGCATATCATATGCACGCCAACGGTAATTTCCGCGTATAAATAGCACGCAAAATAGAAACAGAAAATCGTGCTATTGATACGCAATTTCATGAGATCGGGCTCGCAATTTCTCATATTTACGATAATTTCGAGAGCACGTGAAGGCAGCATAAGTCCTCTTAACTCGGTCAAAACAATCTTCAGTTCAACTAATTGCATTTAATGTAAATTTAAACTATAATACATTTTCTTTTAATTGCAACTAAGATGCAGTAAGGTGTCTGAAAACATTACATTAAGTTTGCACTTAAGTATATTCTTTTAAAGTACATTATTTCCATTAGCCTAGTTCTTTTTCACAAAGGCAGATCGCTTGAACAGAGTACAATCATACAGATTTGCAACCTTCAGACCAGAGCAATCCATCATGAGCCCATATCTATCACCTCTTCTAAAGCCATCAGAGGAAATTATGACTGCAGATCACTGGATTCTGACCATGTAAGGAATAATTGACCACAGCCCAACGCATTATGGAAAATGCTCGCTAACAGCTTTTGATAAACACAACAATGCCGTGAAGACATAAAGGAGGTTAAAATACAACTTAATGTTATGCTGCACAGAAGAAAACTCAATGAAATGCTGGAATCAACTTTTTTGTGTGTGTGTGTTTTGATTTATAGGACATTTGTAGCATAAGATATCTGTATTAACTTTAAAACCCATCTTAAATTCAGGGTTTCTTGAGTTGGTCAGAAATCTAAATTATATCCTTGAAAATATTCCTAATCTGAAACTGAAAGAGGAGTCACTTGATGTTATCATCACTCTTTCCCAGGTCTGATATTGATTTTAATCGCTAGATCAACATTGCCCCCTTGTGTCCAATTCTGGCAATTATCAATGCCTCTCTAAAATAAAAAGCTGACTGTGCAACCCAGCATTAAATGTCACTAGTATCTTATCCTGACATTAGATATGTTTTGCATAAAGAAAATGATGCGTATTTATTTATTTTTTCCCAATGCACAAAGAAGAAGAAAATGAACACAGCTGATTGTTTTGTCTGTGCAGTTCTTCTATAGAAGACCTATGGATTTGACCTCATATTACACTAAAACTGTAGTGCATTGAATTAAAGGGCATTTTTTGCAGTTTACATATATCTTTACCTTTTATGGGTCAGTTCTTCTGTGTTACAGTAATGTTGTTAACCCTCCTCTGTGAAACTGAAGCACAGCACAACTCACTTTGACATTGATTTTCTTCTTGAGCTTTCAGACATAATGGGCAGCTCTCTGACTGTGAACAATGAAAATCAATAGTGCCGTCTGAAGCTGCTGGATGTGATCAGTGATTCTCTTATACAGACACTCAAACTTCACACATGGGTTTGTGATGCTTCAAAGCAGAACTGACAATTCTGTCAAATAAGCACTTGAATCTATATTAAATATTAACCATGTGTTTGCAATGATTTTTGATTCTGCTGGCAATATTAAAAAAGCAGTAAGGTATTAGTCTGCTTTTACTTTCTATTTGGCATTAAGTGCTTTTGCTAATAGGCGTTGCTATAATAATAATAATAATAAAATGCATTAAATGCAATGTGAATGCATCATTGCTCTGTTAATGGGCATCTCTGCCTTTTCTTATAGAACACAAATAGAGTGATGCAGTACAATTCGTAAAAGGTTGAAAAAACATTTTTAAATTGGGGTTTTCACTTTGAGAGGTTTCATAAAATGCTGTTTTGTAACAGTTCTGAAGAGAATAAACCAAACCTGTGACTCAGAGATGATTATAGGCAAATTACAATTCCACATGCCACAGTATTTACCCTCCAGTGACAGATATTTGACTTATGTACGTGCAGGAGCTTGTAAAAGGAGAACATAACGGGCTCAGAGACAGAGGGTTTGAGATAATAGATACATAAATGTGGATGTGATCACTGCTTCTCTTAAACAGACACTCAAATCACCGCGTTTGTTGACTAAAACCGTACAGACAAGCAAATATAGAGAATTGTCTGTCAATTACGCAATCAAAAAATAACTTATATTATTGTGATTTAAATCCAAGCGTGCCACACAAGTCCTGAAAAGTGAAGCCAAAGCGTCTTGATCGCCCCCAGGTGGCTGGATGCAGTATAGGTCATAAACCCCGCCCTCTCCGTGTACGTGTTGACGTGAGACAAACTAAACGGTGAAATTACACGTCAAATATTTTTTTCCAAAGATGGTTTCTGTCATTTTAGGCAGTTTTTATCACGCTGATGTTAGTTAAAGTGTTCGTTTCTTAAATAGGTTTGTTTTTAGTTAGTTATTTGATGCTATAGACCTTATGTAGCCCCGCCCCTTTTCAGCGTGTTGTCTTTTGACTTCCGGTTTGTATTTCCACAGCGATCTTACGTATTTATGAATGAACTGCTCGTTTGAAAATCTTCTGGTTCTACTGACATTTGTTAAGACATCTGCTTTAAACATTACAATGTTCACGATAACTTTAATTAACTCTACAACAAGTAAATCCATTTCACCAGCTAATTATTTTTCAACAGCGATGCCATAGAAATATACAGAGCTACCGCAAAAAACGGAAGTTCAAAGACAATATTATAAAGATGGCGGCGCGCTTGTTTCTCTGGCGCATAAGGTCTATAAAAACGCAGGTTTTGACGTCATGATTGAGAGCTGAGATTGACAGCTTCTCTCAGCAAAGAAGCACCAATGGACTTTTTTCTGGATCTTTGGGAGGAGTTTGGATCTTTAACTTTATTTCTACATTTCCAGAACTGTTTATTTTACACCGACATAATGTTGTTCTGCAGTATTAACCGATTCTGCGCGAGTTTGGGCGGGACCTTGATATCGCGGCTCCACTTCGCGCTCACTACTGCGCAGACTCGGGCTCCAAGTTCACTCTGCGCAGACTCGAGACTCAAGATGTCAGCGCACACATATTGGCACACTGGCGGCTTGCCAGCTTCACTTACTACAGTGGAAGAGAGTTAAGGTGCGTCATCCATCTTTTTTTACAGTTTATGTTTAAATCACTGGGTTATATTCTGGGTTCTGAATGGAATTCATAAAGCATTGCATTCTCCATAGGCTAAATGCATAAATTACTGATGTAACACAACGGAAACCAACAATACAATGCAAATGAAGCTCATTTTCTAGTAAAATGAATTGTATTGAATTATTGAATTATTGTATGAACCTACTGAATTGTATCTATAGACCAGGGTTGCCAGGTTTTCACAACAATTGCTACTTAAAACTAGCCCAATCTCATTTCAGGGGGGTCCCCCGGTAAAAATCGTTTTCCGGGGGTAAAATACGCATAATTCCGCATATCACTGCAATTGCAGGTTTCAAACAGAGATGGCGACTAAGAGGCAAATCTTACGGACAGCAGCTTTAAATATTATTTCATGCTGCAATTGCTATGTCCCCTATGAACTGCACTGTTTACATCAAATTCATGCAGGGGACGTAACTGTGACGTCTGCTCCAAATTGGTCTATTGGGTTACTTATTATTCAACATTAATAAATGTCTGTCTATGGCAGCCCCTAGAACCATATGATCACATTTGGCACAATGCATATAGCCTATATATATGTTCTGTATATTTGTATGAATTTCAATGAAAATATTCTTGTTTGTTATATCAGTTTCTGTGCATCTCATTGATTGAGGTCTAATCCAAAGTCCTGTCTGGGAGGTTCACAAGGTTTTATAATGGAGGAAAGAGGTTATTTGAACAGTTTCAGATTGACCATCTGCAGTTCAGCAGCGCCGCCTGCTGGTGATTATGAAAATAACAGCAGTGCTTGTGTTTGCACACTAGCTGGTAAAAGGGTCAATATGTACTCAATAAGTGCAGCTCTTGTTTGAAGCAGAATAATTTTATATTATTACCTTCTTGAATTAGTCATATAGACTTGGGACAAATATCTGGCTTGTTAAAATATTAAAATGACTTAGACAACACCAATGTCAGGGAGTTAAAACAGATTTCTATTTATTATACTGTTTTTTTTCTTACTCAGCTTCCTTATGATACTGTTACGGATAATTAGATAATGTTACTATAAACATTGACAGCAAATCACACCATAAAACTGGGAATAAGTCACACCCTGCAGATATAAAGCTTCCAGCAGAGAGAAATAGAAACTAAACTGTTCTCATACTACATCCGTGAAATGGCAGATTCCAGTATTTCAGTGTATCAGGACCAGTTCGTCTGTCCCGTGTGTCTGGATCTCCTGAAGGATCCTGTGACCATCCCATGTGGACACAGTTACTGTATGAACTGTATTACAGGTTACTGGAATCAGGATGATCAGATGGGAATTTGCAGCTGTCCACAGTGCAGACGAATCTTCATGCCGAGGCCTGCTTTAGGTAAGAACGTGTTGATTTCTGAAATGATGGAGAAGCTGAAGAAGACTCATCTCCAAACTGCTGTTTCTGGAGACGTGCAGTGTGACATTTGCACTGGAAAGAAATACAAAGCGGTCAAGTCCTGTCTGGTGTGTCTGAACTCGTACTGCCAAACTCATTTTGAACATCATGAAGAGTTTCACCCTGGTAAACGACACAAGGTGATCAAAGCTACTGGACGACTGCAGGAGATGATCTGCCCAAAACACGATAAGCTTCTGGAGGTTTTCTGTCGTACCGACAAGAAATGTATTTGTATTCTGTGTACGCTGGATGAACACAGAAATCATGACACCGTATCAGCTGCAGAAGAAATGACAACGTTGCAGGTATGATGATGGAATTTGGTTACACTTTATTTCGATGGTCCACTTGAGACACTAAATAACTTTGCAACTGCATGTCAACTAAGTATTAGTTAGACTGTTTGGGTTAGTAGAATAAGTTGACATGTAGTTGCAAAGTTATAATCAGTAAATGAATGTCGAGGAGCATCAATCATGGTGTAGGCCCACATCAAAATAAAGTATTAGCAGATATTAAGCAGTCTACTTTTACTCTAATGACTGCAAGTTGACATGTAGTTACAGTTATTTATAGTTGGTAGAATGTCTAAAGTGGACCGTCAAAATAAAATGTTGACAAAGGTTTTGCCTAGATCTCAATATAGGCTAAAGGATAATGTACAGTATTTGCTTTAAACAAATTAAAGTAGGTAGCATCATACTGTCGTTTGCTGATATTAAATTTAGTATCAAACCTACTTAGACTTATTGAACTGTAAATTTTATTTAGCCTACACCAATCATAAATGTTAATTTAAAGATCTGCCGTCATCCACACTGACAAGTTCAGGTTCGGTTATCTTTGATCATTTGTTAAGAACAAATAAAATGAGAATCAATACTTTTTATATAGGCTATATATTTAATATAATATTAGTATATTCAGGGCTGGATGGAGCCAGTTCAAAATGTATAAGATTTCCATCTTTTATACACGTCAAACGATTTGCAAATCAAATATAGTGGGGTTTTCTGTATCTATTTTTTAGAAATATAAAATATGTCCCCAACTAGAGTCCCCCCGAGTGAATCTCGGCCATTTCTACCACTGATTATGACTTTGAATTCAATTGCTACTCAAAACCAGCCCAAAACTAGCCCAATCGCGTTTCGGTGGGTAAAATCCACGTTTTTTGGTGGGGTTCCCCTGGTAAAATTTGCATTCTAGGGGATAAATATCATGCATAATCACGTAATTATTTTGTTATATTTGGGGGCTGTTTAACGACAATGTTTTAAACTAAAAACTTTTTATGTGTTTTGGCCGTTCATTTAGCTACACGACAACAGCGTTTTGGGAGCCTGAAAATGCAAACTTTTGAAAACTATATCGTTATCGTCTCCATGTAAACTAATAAAACGCGAATTTGTGAAAACGTAGGCACGTAGTGTTTGTTTTTACAAAGTGACATCACCAACTACTGGACTAGCATGAATAATACACCCTTTTTTAATCGTTTTCACAGATCCGTGTGAACGGGGATTGTTTTGACAACGTTGTCACGAAAAATGCAAAGGAAAAACTTTTCCGTTTTTAAGTACATTGTTGTTGTGTAAACGTACCCTAAATCTCATATGAGCCTAATGTGTAAATGCATCAACGCTGAATTCATATTCATTAAGTTACGTAATTATTTAGTGATATTTTTATTTGGTTTTAAGTTTCTGCCATTTTGTTTATCTGACAGGGCAATTCAGGGGAGATGCAGAGAAGATTCCAGCAGAACATCCAGCAGAGAGAGCGAGAGCTTCAGGAGCTGAGAGAGGCTGTGGAGTCTCATAAGGTGAGTTTGGAGACGACGAGCAGCTGCTGACAGTTTGGGACTCAGTTTGAGACTCTCTTCCAGTGCTTTCTGACTGATCAGTCTGTGTCCTAACAGCGATCTGCACAGGCAGCAGTGGAGGACAGTGAGAGGATCTTCACTGAGCTCATTCACTCTATTGAGAGAAGCCGATCTGAGCTGACGCAGATGATCAGAGATCACGAAAGAGCTTCAGTGAGTCGACTGGAACAACTCCTGGAGCGACTGAAGCAGGAGATCACTGATCTGAGGACAGGAGAGGCTGAGCTGGAGAAGCTTTCGCACACAGACAATCACATCGAGCTGCTCGACAGTCATGCTCACTATGTTGAAAATAAGAATTATAATTTTTACTCCACAAATCTAAAACCATTAATGTGTGTGTCCACAAATTCTTCATTTGTCCAATTCTGCTCCTGGAGGGAGACTGTCCTGCAGAGCTTAGCTTCAACCCCAGTCAAACACACCTGAACCAGCTAATCAAGATCTTACTAGGCTAAGGCTGTGTCCGAAATCACCCCCTATACCCTTAAATAGGGCACTATTTGAAGGGACAGCCATTTTTAGTGGTGTCCGAAACCATTGTGGACGATATCGAGTGCACTCATTCAAACCCATAATGCACCACAATAACGAGTGTACAACCGATGTACGCTCAACGGCGGGAGAATACCCATAATGCACTGTGAGGGTCATGCCGAATGAATTCCCACATTAACCAGAAGATGGCGCTCACAGCTGAATCATCCATCCATCCATTTTCCAAACCGCTGGTCCAATGTGGCTACAGCGTAATATCATACCAGACAATATCAAGTATAAATTCCTTTTTAATTAATTATTAAATTGTTTAATTAAGATTTATACATGCTAGATTTCATGACAGAGTTCATTACTACTGGAGCTTGCCAAGTTTCACAAACTATTCAAAAGCGGCAGTCAGTGTCCGAATTCATTCACTCGTTTTCATTCACTCCCTCAAGTGAACTATATTAGTGGAGTAATGTGGGGAATAGTGAATGAGGGTATAGGGGGCGCAAGCATACACACACAGCCCAAGCATACTAGAAACTTCCAGGCAAGTTGGAGCCAAACTCTGCAGGACCGAATTTGGACACCCCTGATTTAACAAATATACTCAAAATCTTTAATATTCAACATAATGCAATGTCATAGATCACTATTTTTCAGAAACACAAAATTATAACCCGAATTCCAGAAAAGTTAGGACGTTTTTTAAATTTGAATAAAATGAAAACTAAAAGACTTTCGAATCACACGAGCCAATATTTTATTCACAATAGAACATAGATAACATAAAGGTTTAAACGGAGAAATTTTACACTTTTATCCACTAAATGAGCTCATTTCAAATTTGATGCCTGCTACAGGTCTCAAAAAAGTTGGCACGGGGGCAACAAATGGCTGAAAAAGCAAGAAATTTTGAAAAGATTCAGCTGGGAGAACATCTAGCAACTAATTAAGTGAATTGATATCAGGTCTGTAACATGATTAGCTATAAAAGGGATGTCTTAGAGAGGCAGAGTCTCTCAGAAGTAAAGATGGGCAGAGCTGTGAAAGAGTGCGTAAAAAGATTGTGGAATACTTTAAAAACAATGTTCCTCAACGTCAAATTGCAAAGGCTTCTCATCATCTACAGTGCATAACATCATCAAAAGATTCAGAGAAACTGGAGAAATCTCTGTGCGTAAGGGACAAGGCCGAAGACCTTTATTGGATGCCCGTGGTCTTTGGGCCCTCAGACGACACTGCATCACTCATCAGCATGATTGTGTCAATGACATTACTAAATGGGCCCAGGAATACTTCCAGAAACCACTGTCGGTAAACACAATCCGCCGTGCCATCTGCAGATGCCAACTAAAGCTCTATCATGCAAAAAGGAAGACATATGTGAACATGGTCCAGAAGCGCCGTCGTGTCCTGTGGGCCAAGGCTCATTTAAAATGGACTGTTTCAAAGTGGAAAAGTGTTCTATGGTCAGACGAGTCCGAATTTGACATTCTTGTTGGAAATCACGGACGCCGTGTGCTCCGGGCTAAAGAGGAGGGTGACCTTCCAGCGTGTTATCAGCGTTCAGTTCAAAAGCCAGCATCTCTGATGGTGTGGGGGTGCATAAGTGCATACAGTATGGGCAGCTTGCATGTTTTGGAAGGCACTATGAATGCTGAAAGGTATATAAAGGTTTTAGAGCAACATATGCTCCCCTCATGTGATTTTAAAGTCTTTTAGTTTTCATTTTATTCAAATTTAAAAAAACGTCCCAACTTTTCCGGAATTCAGGTTGTAGATGAATTACCTCGGAACTGTTTCAACTGACTAAATCTCACAAATGTTGATGTTCAGATGAAATGACACAATTAAAAATAGCGTAGCCATTCAATAAAAGTGCTGTTTCTCTTTTTGTCTGTGTAGGGTTTCCAATCCCTCTCTCTCTCTGGATCGTCAAAATTACCCAGAATAATCATCAGTTCTCTCATTTCTTTTGATGACTTTGGGAAATCTGTATCTAGATTCAGAGACAAAATGAACCAGTACTGCCTACAGCAGATACAGAACATAGCTGGTACAAGTGACATTCATTTATCCAAGTTCATGCAATATTAAAGGGTTAGTTCACCCAAAAATGAAAATTATGTCATTAATTACTCACCCTCATGTCGTTCCACACCCGTAAGACCTGCGTTCATCTTCAGAACACAAATTAAGATATTTTTGATGAAATCCGATGGCTCAGTGAGGCCTTCATTGACAGCAAGATAATTAACACTTTCAATGCCCAGAAAGCTACTAAAGACATATTTAAAACAGTTCATGTGACTACAGTGGTTCAACCTTAATGTTATGAAGCGACGAGAATACTTTCTGCGCGCCTAAAAAACAAAATAACGACTTTATTCAACAATATCTAGTGATGGGCTTCGAAGCTTTACAAATCATTTGTTTCGAATCAGTGGTTCGGATCGCATATTAAACTGCCAAAGTCACGTGAACAATTGAAAATTCGAAACACTTATGACGTAACAAAGCCTCGTTTACTGAAATCACGTGACTTTGGCGCTCCGAACCACTGATTCGAAACAAAAGATTCGTAAAGCTTCATGAAGCAGTGTTTTGAAATCGGCCATCACTAAATATTGTTGAATAAAGTCATTATTTTGTTTTTTTGGCGCACAAAAAGTATTCTCGTTGCTTTATAATATAATGGTTGAACCACTGTAGTCACATGAACTGTTTTAAATATGTCTTTAGTACCTTTCTGGGCATCTTAAAGTGTAAATTAACTTGCTGTCAATGGAGGCCTCACTGAGCCATCGGATTTCATCAAAAATATCTTAATTTGTGTTCTGAAGATGAACGCGACATGAGGGTGAGTACTTAATGACAGAAATTTCATTTTTGGGTGAACTAATCCTTTAATGAGATGTAGATTTAATTTTTCTCTTGACCTGAGAATTAAATATATCAAATGTTTTGTTTGTTTTCATATAGTGAAACACATTCAGATCATTCTTGGTCCTGAATATGAGACCAGAGAGGAATACCTCAGATGTAAGTGGCAGTTTCTGAAACAGTTCCATCTTAACCTATTAAAAAGATGTAAATAAGTAGTACACTGTAAAAAAAAAAACTCAATTTACTTTTACTTTTACTTTTACTGTTCTTTAGATTTCCGTCGGTTCACTCTGGATCCAAACACAACACATAACGACCTCCTTCTGTCTGATGGGAACACAGCGATTACTAGCACTCGTACGGTACAGTCGGATCCCGATCATCCGGACACATTTGATCAGTGGGTTCAGGTGTTGTGTAGAGAGAGAGTGTCTGGACGCTGTTACTGGGAGGTTGACTGGGGTCGTAGTGAAGGTGTTGGTGTATTAGTATCTTGCAGGAGCATCAGTCAGAAGGGACACGGTGACGAGTGTAGATTCGGATGTACTGATCAGTCTTGGAAATTATTCTGCTCTCCCTCCAGATGTTTATTCAGGAACAAAAGCATAGAGATGGAACTCCCTGGAGTGTCCAGCTCTAGAATAGGAGTGTATGTGGATCACAGCGCAGGGATTCTGTCCTTCTACAGCGTCTCTGACACAATGAGCCTCATTCACAGAGTCCACACTACATTCACTCAACCTCTCAATCCTGGGATTTTATTAGGTAAACACACAAATACAGTTAAATTGTGTCACCTAAAAGATTCGGTGAAATATTGCCAAATATGAGCTCCTTGAGAACTGATAATTATTGCTGCAAATGTGACTTTTATACCACGTTTCAGTCTTTTATAGGCCATATTGGATTTAACATGGATCGTCTTACAGTATAAAAAGGTCGTAGATCAATTAATTTTCACAACTCAGGACTTTCAAAGCTATTTTATGGAGTTTTTGTTCACCAGTGTTGGGGGTAACGCATGAAAAAAGTAATCCGATTACGTAACTCGGATTACTTGTCAAGTAATTAGCAAAGTAACACATTTTAAATTTACAACAAAGTTACTTTTTCAAACAAGTAACACAAGTTACTTTGTTTTTGAAGTTGATATCACAAAAATTGAAGTTCCTACGAGATTTTGTTTAGGCGCTGTACCAAAAATAGCCACCGGATGTCACCGACATTCTATTGAAATTTTTTTTATGCATTCTCCTGTTACAAATTGAAACATTTCTGTCCACATAGCACTTCTATCACAAAACAGTTGGCAAATATGGAACCGTGAGATTCAGACCTTTCCGTCGATAGGTGTTTTGTCAAGATTAGAAAAGGTTTTGACTATAAAGTAGCTAAAATAAATATTGTAATACGAAACCTGACACCACCCGCTAGGAGAGGAGCTTGCTAAAAGAAATTAAATTACTGTTTCCATGGTAACGCAACATCTGATTTCAAAACGATTTTCACAGGCTGAATCTTGAGTTCGTAAGCTTTTGAATGATACCTAATTTATGATGATTACTAAAATGTGTTATGAAAAAAGTAATCCGAGTTACGTAATCGGATTACTTTTTTCGAGTAACTAGTAAAGTAACACATTACTTTTAAATTTACAACAAAGTTACTTTTTCAAATAAGTAACAAGTTGCTTTGTTTTCCCTTTTTTTGACTGACAGCTCTCCTGTCGCCATGTTGAGAGAAATCGGCAGTAAGTTCAGTGGTGTTGTGTTCGCTGTGTGAACATGATGGTTATTGTAGTTCTAGACTAAATGTGAACATGCATTTACTCATCTCACTGGCACAAAAACAGATTCAGTATTCCTCAAAATGAATAAAAACAGACTCAGAATGTTACGCAAACCTGCAATAGTTAAATATGTTAAATAACACAAATATACTTTATGTATTTAATCTCACTTTATTAACCAATGTCGTTGCCATACTAATAAGCAAAAATGACTTTAGATAAACATCACATTTGTGTTTTTTTGTTTTGTTTTGTTTTTATTGCTGAAGTAAGTGTTGAACTTTCTTCTCCTGTCCTATTCTGCGATTCAGGTGAAAGGTTTGTTTGAGCTGCGCCCTCTACTGTACAGGCGTGAATATGCATTTCCTTCAGCTTGAGGCTTATTCATTTCACTTTTGGTGTGAAAGGGCCTTAACATTTGCCAAAAATAGAACTTTTTTTGTTGTTGTTATTATTAAAGGGTTAGTTCACCCAAAAATGAAATTTCTGTCATTAATTACTCACCCTCATGTTGTTCCATACCCGTAAGACCTTCGTTCATCTTCAAAACACAAATTAAGATATTTTTGATAAAATCCGATGGCTCAGTGAGGCCTCCATTGACAGCAAGACAATTAACAGTTACAATGCCCCGAAAGCTACTAAAGACATATTTAAATTAGTTCATGTGAGTTCAGTGGTTCAACCTTAAAGTTATGAAGCGACGAGAATACTTTTTGTGCGCCAAAAAAACAAAATAACGACTTTATTCAACAATATCTAGTGATGGGCGATTTCAAAACTCTGCTTCATGAAGCTTCGAAGCTTTACAAATCATTTGTTTTGAATCAGTGGTTCGGAGCACGTATCAAACTGCCAAAGTCACATGAACTATTAAATTTCGAAACGCTTATGATGTAACGAAGCCTCGTTTACTGAAATCACGTGACTTTGGCACTCCGAACCACTGATTCGAAACAAAAGATTCATAAAGCTTCGAAGCTTCATGAAATCGCCCATCACTGGATATTGTTGAAATGTCATTATTTTGTTTTTTTGGCACACAAAAAGTATTCTCGTCGCTTCATAACATGAAGGTTGAACCTCTGTAGTCACATGAACTGTTTTAAATATGTCTTTAGTAGCTTTCTGGGCATTTGAAAGTGTTAATTAACTTGCTGTCAATGGAGGCCTCACTGAGCCATTGGATTCCATCAAAAATATCTTAATTTGTGTGCCGAAGATGAATGAAGGTCTTACGGGTGTGGAACGACATGAGGGTGCATGAAAACCATATTCCATTTTTTGTACTGTGAAACAACTGATAAATTTCAATTCTCAGATTCAATGTGATAATGAGCTGTACTAGGTTATTTCTGTTTTATCACTAAACTCTCTATATCTGAAAATAAACAAATTATCACAGATAAATTGCATTTTTGTCCCTGGCAATCTCATTATTCTGAATTGTAAAAAAAGTAAATGAATTAATTTACACAGATATCCACTTGTGATGGAATAATTTATTCGACATTTGATTACTTTGTTCAATTCCTGTGGTATTTTTACCTGAATAGATAGACTGCATTTGTTCAACGTTTAAGAATTCTTAAATGACCTGTTCTCTAATGAAAAATCTGTTACAATGAGTTTTACCATGGCTGTAGTTTTTCCTCACCTGATTTATGAATGTACATACTGTATTTGCCACAAGGTGGCACAGTTTAGCCATTTCCAGCTGTTGTTCCTCATTTACCTAAAGACCCAAAGGTGAGGCATATACACAATCAGGCATAACATTATGACCACCTTCCTAATATTGTGTTGGTCCCCCTTTTGCTGCCAAAACCGCCCTGACCCGTCGAGGCATGGACTCCTCTAGACCCCTGAAGGTGTGCTGTGGGATCTGACACCAAGATGTTAGCAGCAGATCCTTTAAGTCCTGTAAGTTGCTAGATGGAGCCTCCATGGATCGGACTCGTTTGTTCAGCACATCCCACAGATGTTCGACTGGATTGAGATCTGGGGAATTTGGAGGCCAAGTCAATGCCTCAAACTCGTTGTGCTCCTCAAACCATTCCTGAACCATTTTTGCTTTGTGGCAGGGCGCATTATCCTGCTGAAAGAGGCCACAGCCACCAGGGAATACCGTTTCCATGAAAGGGAGTACATGGTCTGCAACAATGCTTAGGTAGGTGGTACGTGTGAAAGTAACATCCACATGGATGGCAGGACCCAAGGTTTCCCAGCAGAACATTGCCCAAAGCATCACACTGCCTCCGCCGGCTTGCCTTCTTCCCATAGTGCATCCTGGTGCCATGTGTTCTCCAGGTAAGCGACGCACACGCACCCGGCCATCCACGTGATGTAAAAGAAAACGTGATTCATCAGACCAGGCCACCTTCTTCCATTGCTCCGTGGTCCAGCTCTGATGCTCACATGCCCACTGTTGGCTCTTTCGGTGGTGGGCAGGGGTCAGTATGGGCACCCTGACTGGTCTGCAGCTATGCAGCCCCATACGCAACAAACTGTGATGCACTGTGTATTGTGACACCTTTCTATCAGAACCAGCGTTAACTTCTTAAGCAATTTGAGCTACAGTTTTGTTTTTTGATTTGTAAAGACTTGTTTTTATTGCACAGCAGCAGATGGTTTTCGCTTATATTTAAGTGTTCAATTCAAGCACATGAGTTAACTGACAGCAGGAAAATTAAGCAAAATTACACCATGTTTGAGAATACAAATGTAACAATGCCTAAAATGCAAACAGGCTTTTATTTTAGACAATGACATGCAGGTCATGACAGACAATACTGGACTCGCACTGACTTAGTGCATGTAACAAAGTTAATCTGTAGGATTGCAGATGACATTCCCATGATGCATCTGCCAGCTCTCAGTCCTGAATAAACATGCCAAAAGTCCACTACCTCGCTGGCATTGGGTGCATTTCAGTATGAACAGACAACTGATCAGTACTGGCGCAGCGATGAGAGAGAACATGCATAGATTCGCAACTTGATTCATAAAGATCAGGTTGAAATGCAGAAGCTCATCCCCGAACCAAAAGCAAAATAATACATTTCTCCTTTTAACATTTTAAACATTCCTCAGAAGCACTGTGACTCCAGTCACATGAGAAGCGTTAATGTACATGTAATACAGAGTACTGTACCTTTTTAAAACTAAAATTAAACCGACAGAGTCATATTCAATGTTAGCTGGTTTTCTGGGAACGGTGACTGAATTCTGCAGAGTTTTAAACCTCTATTAATTCAATCTTCCGCTCCTTCTCTTGCTTCGTCACGGACACCCGCTGCTTTTTCCGACTGCCTCTTCTTTTTTTCCTCCACACAGCTGGTAACCAGGAAAAGTCTGGATTAATGATACTTTGATTAGCTTGGTTCAGACGGCTTGTTTAGCTCCACCTTCACTCCTTTTTCGCCAGCACCTTTCCAAAAACAAAACCAGAAGGAAAGAATTTACTCTTTACAATTACCCTCAGAGTTTGACACAATTTCTGAGTCTCAAATAAGCACATGATGCTTTCTGTGAGGAAAAAACTAAATTTAAGTCATTATTTACTGATAATCTTCTATCCTCAAAGCTCTCAAATAACATACACTAGTGGCCAAAAGTGATGTACTGAGGAGATGTTTGTTTTTAATGACCCTACAAGTCCGATTAAACCATCAAAATATGAGGAAAATATTTTGTATTTTTTAAATATGATGGAAGAACAAAACTAAACTTGGTTAAGGTATTTATCTGACAAAATTATTTGGCAAAAAAGGCAAACTACAGCTACAGGTTTTTATCTTACTATGCATAGAAAAACAAAAAGCTCAGGAAAAAGCATACATTGACAACAACATAATCAGTTATTAATATTTCATTGGTTCTCTCGTTTTTGCATGTATTTATAATTTCTTAAAATGACAGCCTGGTCAACAATGACGTTGGCACAATTTGGCCTGTTTCATTGTGTTATTATCACAAATAAAACTACTGACTACACAATATGATTACAAAATATTTAACACATTTTTAACACTGGTGCTCTTCGCGTGGCGGTCAAAAATGACTGATTTTTTTTTTCTTTCTTTTTTTTCCAATGAAATAAATGTAGTATATTTTAATTTGATAATGTTTTTTGTTTAATATTTTGTATTTTATGGTACTAAATTATATTTATGCAGTAGTTATAATCCATTTATTCATTTTTGAGCATAGACCTGAAAATGAAATTTCCAACTTACACTGTCATAAATCTTGAAAGCTTTGGACTCTTTTTAAAGATGACACTTTGCAGATTTTTGCTGTAGTGAAAAAAAGTTTTAAAAGTAGATTTTTTTTTTAGTATTAGAATTTTACATTTGAAATGTATATTTTTCAAAACATGGTTTACTCTAAAACTGCAAGAAAATCAAAGCCATAATTCTAAACAAGTTGTTTTCCAAATTTGAAGTTGATATCTCAAAAAATGAGCTTTCAGTAAGACTTTGTTTGGGCGCTGTACCAAACGTTTCCACTAGATGGAATTCGTCTCCCATTCATTTCCAATGCGCTCATATTTGACCGCGAACAATACAAGTGTGACTATTTTTTCCAGGACCATTTAACCTTTCGAATCATGTTCGAATAATGTCCATGAGTTTTCACATGAGCTGCGTCCGAAATTTCATACTGTTGAGTAGGTACTACATTTGAATTTAAATTTACTTCATGACCATTGAAAAAGTATGTTCTATATAGTACGAATGCGTGCAGTATGAATGAAATCCGGACGTACTACATCCGCCATGTTGTTACTGTCACATGACCTACCAGCGTCAGTTAACTCCATTCACAAATCCTCTCCCTGGCCTCATGGGATAGTAAAGTGTCCATCGTATGCGCACTTCAGAATCTCGCCGGAAGTAGTAAGTCATCCGAGTACTTTTCGCCTACTGTTTTTCGAATACTATGAATTCGGACATACTACTCTGTTCGCATACTGTTTTTCACGTACTATATAGTAGAGAAGTATTCGATTTCGGACGCAGTGATACTAAGTGCCAAAACCTTTACCAAGTTTCGTACCATTCCGATGAAGAAAAAAATTCTAAAAATCCAAAACGTAGAATTATTCGCTCAAAAATGACCGAAGAGCACCAGAGGGTTAATAATATTTGAATAAAGGGTGACGATGTCAATTATCCTAGGCTGGACATCACTTTTGGTCACTATGTATGTGATGGCACCTCAACAGTTTTGATGTAATTCTCACACCAAAACATGTTCTCAGTTTGAATATTCAGGATAGAGAACAAGATTTGAAGGCGGATAGGAAGATATTGAGTGAATAATGAGTTAAATTTGAGTCTGTTCCTCACACAAATCTATCATATGACTTTAGAAGACTTGTAATAAAGCACACTGGCTGCACAGAGACTACTTTTACAAAAATTATACGGTCTTTTTTTGGAGCTCAACAGATGTGGTCACTCTGAACTGTTGTTATATTTAAAAGAAAAGCTGCTCAAACATCCTCCTAAATAACAGCATACAGGTTTGGAACGACTTCAGGGTGAGCGAATAATGACAGTTTTTTATTTTTGGCTGAGATTACCTGTTAAGTACTTTTCTTTAGCTCTGGCCCGCTCATCAGCATCAAAATACCACACGGTAATGGCATATCTATAAACAAAGGAAACAAAGATTATGAGTTATAAAGGAAAAGAAGAAAATGCATGGTGTGTGTGTGCTGTAGAGATGATGACCTTGTAGCGCGAGCAGGCTGGACCTCGTGAGGGTTTCGTCTGTCAGACCAGAATAAAAGCAAGCGGTCGAATTTGGGTTCGATGTCCGCAAACTGAGCTTTACCCTCTGGAAATATCCGCAGTATGCCTCCGTGTTCCTAAAGACACAAAATGAGATGAATCAGTTATGAGGTTTATTATTAAACAAAATACAATCTCAACTAGACAAAACTTTATTTTGGCTTGAAAAAGCCTGACCAGAAAGTTTGAGTTAGTTTTATGAGTTTGAAAATAGATTGCTAGGGTGTTACTATGCAGTTGCTAGGGTGCTCTGGGTGGTTGCTAGGGTGTTGCTCTGCATTTGCTAGGGTGTTCTAATTGGCAGATTGCATGAGTTTAAAAGGTTTCAATGTGTTTAGATTTGAATTTTTGACAGTTGGAGTTTAAAGGGCTTCAATGTATCTAGATTAGAATTTTTGACAGTTGGAGTTTAAGACAGTTGTCTTTACTCATTTGAACATTCCGTTAAGGTAAGTTGATTTTTCTGAGTTTTGATCGTCCATTTTAGGAAAATTAGATAAAACTTTATTTTGGCTTGAAAAACCCTGACCAGAAAGTTTGAGTCAGTTTTATGAGTTTGAAGATAGATGATTGCTAAGGTGTTACTATGCAGTTGCTAGGGTGTTGCTATGTGGTTACTAGGGTTTTCTACAGTGTTGCTATTCAGTGCTTAGGTTTTCTAGATGGTTGCTAGGGTGCTCTGGGTGGTTGCTAGGGTGTTCTAATTGGCAGATTACATGAGTTTAAAGGATTTCAATGTGTTTAGATTTAAATTTTTGACAGTTGGCGTTTAAAGGGCTTCAATGTGTTTAGATTTAAATTTTTGACAGTTGGCGTTTAAAGGGCTTCAATGTGTTTAGATTTGAATTTTTGACAGTTGGCGTTTAAAGGGCTTCAATGTGTTTAGATTTGAATTTTTGACAGTTGGGGTTTAAACGGTCTTGGCTCATTTGAACATTCCTTCAAGGTAAGTCGATCTTTCCGAGTTTTGATCGTCCATTTTAGGAAAACTGTACGTCAGATCTGATCCGACTTTCTCAAACCAACATAATTACTTAAAGTTCTTATTTTGAAAAATATCCAAAACAAACAATGAGTGTGATTACATGCACAGTGCTTATGTGTAAAAAACACAATGTTAATTACAGAAAACAAGGCTATGTTTTGGGATTGAAAACTGAATTTACTTACAGGTGCGAGTTTCTGTCCCATTCAACTAAGTTTTTCAACTAATATTTTTATTTTATTTCAGCTTTATTTATATTATAGAAATGTTTTGAATAGTTAACGATAATAACCTTGTCCGTTAACATTAAATGCACTGAAAACTAGCATGAACGAACATCAACATTTTTATTAACTGTCATTAACAAAGGTTAATAGATGCTACAAGAATACATTTCTCATTGTTAGTTCATGTTAGTTAATGCATTAACAAGTGAGACCTTATTGTAAAGTGTTCCCTCTAAAACAATATATCGCCCCTTTTATAAATGTGAATTGTCTCTGATACCGTTATCAATCTTAATAAACTCACGTGATATCATGCTAACGTGACTACTGACAATAAAGTCGACTCAGCAGTGCGTGACTGGAACTTTTTTAGTGATAATGATAAATTCCATTAGCGAAAATAACAGAGCAGCACAAACAATGAGAGGCCAGGTCTGGAGGAGGTTAGGATAGGAAACAGCAGCGGAGCGCGGCCTTCCTGAAAAGGGATGAGAGGAAAAGGCCACATGCTGAATAAAGGGACGTACGCTGAGTGCAGGGAAGCAGACTGCTGAGGGTGCGAGAATGAACCGTTCACACGTACGACACGCTACTCTCTCTCTCTCTCTCTCTCCAGGGAGCTGAGCACACGCTTTATGCAGGTACATAGTGAATACTCACGTATGCATGCGCATTCAAGCACAAAAGTGCAAAATCATCAGGGAAATACACTTTAAAATGCTGTGAAGTGCAGCGTTAGTGCAGGGTGTAACGATACACTCAGCTCACGATACGTATCACGATATTTTGAACAAAATTAAAAAATGAAACTGAAAGTCAAATTTCCAAGACATTAACAATTTTCAATAACTTTGTTGTACATACAACTTAATAAAGAATTTACAATATTTCAAGATTTAATTGAACTTTCTGTATGTAAATTAACAATTAGGTGTCACTGATCAATAAAACTAAATTTTAACATGAAATTAGAATTAGGATAGCTGAAACCTAAGAGAGAACTTCTTAAACAATGGTGACACCAGAATAAAAATATTCATGATTCTGAATCTGAAAGAACTATACTATACATAAAAATAGTGTAAGCCTTTTTTACTTGTAAAATCAGACATTTGGACCCACAAATATTGTCTCATTTTATTATTATATATTATATTCAACATTAAATTGAGTAGTGTTACTGAAACTTTCGTTTTTTTCTAACGCAGTACACTCGCGCTTTCAATGCAGTTATTCGTTGAATCTCTTACAGACAAGCCGCGTGCGCAGATTATACACTTACATGAAAGAATAAACAATCTAAAACGCTTTGAATCATCGTACTACCAAAACTAAAAACGCGATATAGTGAGTAAAATTATGCTTTCACTTCGAGGACTGCCGCTTTAAATGATGTTCGCGCTTTCACTTTGAGGAGAGCCGCTCCAGCGCGCATGCGCTTCAGATGATCAACGACAGTTAAAATCGCAAATCGCGTCAAAATGACTATTCCCGAACTTTATTAAAGTTCTCTCTTCATTTACTCACCCTCGCGTCATTTGAACGTCAAGTACATTTGAACGTCCGTGTTTACTACAGTAAGTGCGTTGTAAATCTGTTAATCATATAAAGCCATCGTGTCTCCTCAGAAGACTTGGATTTGGATTAGACTGCTCGATTTATTATTTTTTACGATGCCTTTATAACATTTATTTATTTATTTATTAGATCTTTTAAGTTTTAGGGGAATTGACTTAAAATGGAGTTACAGAAATCTCTCAGATTTCTTAATATCTTCATTTGTGTTTAGAAGATGAACAAAAATTCATATAATGAAGGTTTGAAACGACATGAGGGTGAGTACATGATGACAGAATTTACATTTATATCTCGAGTCATATAGTTTACATCAACAATACATATCGTCGCATTTTTATATCGCGATATCTCAATGTAACCGTTACACCCCCCAAAAAATTTTCTACACTGAAAAAAGTGGTAAATCAACTGGTTTAATTCAAGTGAAAAACATAATTTAATATCACTGAAGTTCTTTTTTTTTTTTTTTTTTTTTTAGCAAGAGCACATTAAATTGATCAAAAGTGACAGACATTTATAATGTTACGAAAGGTTTTTGTCAAATGAATGCTTTTCTTTTGAACTTTCTATTCGTCAAAAAATCCTGAAAAAAAGTATCATTAACTATAACTAGTCAATGAACAAGATAACGAGCATGGCATACAAAAACGTGTGATAGGACATTTATGCAATCTTTAAAGAAAGGTATATTGCATTAATTGCACGATTCGTGTGCGAGGAGCACCCATCGTTTTCTCTTTTAATGAGTCTCGTGCCTCATTTCCTTGACTCGGTAAGCTGTTTCAGTAACTCTCCTCCTGGTTTTCTCTGGAGATTACAATCTCTGAGGTTAATGGGATTAGGTCGAAATGAAGCAGGCCTACTGGCACGTATGCAGTCGCTTGCCATTCACGGTGACTGTCAGCAAAAGTCATGTCAAGTTTCTATAGCGCTTTATACAATACAGATTGTTTCAAAGCAGCTTTACAGTGATGAACAGAAAAATAATGATGCAAACAAAATTCAATTCGGCTGTAAAGCAGCTCTAAAAAGACAGTAGTAAATACAGTTATTATTGAGTTCAGTGTTGATTCAGTTTGGTTCAATAACTGTGTAAAGTTCAACAATTATGGAATGAGTTCAGCTGTGATGTCATCGTCCAGCTTAGTTCAGTTCTCATCCAATAGTGTCAGTGCATTCAAGTCAATAATATTGTCGAATAATCAGTGTTGGGGAGTAGCTAACAACAAGTAGCGACGCTACTAACTTAACCACATTTTTCAGTAGCTTTTAAAACATGTAGCTTTTCCAGTAGCTAAGTACTTTTTCCAGCAAGTAGGGGTGTAGCGCGACCAAAAAGCTACATTCCGTTTTGCGTTTTGACGAACATGCAATGCATTTAAGCCGTACTAGATCACAAACTAAAATTGTGCATTATGGCAATCTGTCGTTTCATCGCACATCTTGCGGCTTTACACTGAGAAGAGATTTTGTATGTAATTTATGCAAACCAAAGATTAAAATGCTGTCTATGTCGAAGATTTCAAGCACATGCAGGTGAATGCTAGCCTTTTTAAATTAAATAATCGTCCTGCTTTATTGCACTCTATATCAAATGTCTATTTCTGATTTTATGATGACCCATTAGAGTTGAATCTGTCCTGCCACAGTTTTATAATGAACCTGAAATATCACTAAAGTTGTTTTGCGTCATTGCTTTGGCGAAGCATCTGTCAATCGAACAGAAAATAAATTTGAGATATAGTTTAGGACGCTTATCTATGGAAGCTTGTTTTCACCATGAAATAAAAAATAAAAAAGGTAATTGCGACTTTTTCTCACAATTCTGACTTTTTTTTGCGAGATATAAACTCACAATTTCGAGTTATAAAGTCAGAATTGCGTGATATAAAGTCAGAATTGTAAGTTATAAAGTCAGAATTGCGAGATATAAAGTCAGAATTGCATGATATAAAGTCAGAATTGCAAGATATAAAGTCAGAATTGCGTGATATAAAGTCAGAATTGCGAGTTATAGTCAGAATTGCGTGATATAAAGTCAGAATTGCAAGTTATAAAGTCAGAATTGTTTATATCTCACAATTCTGACTTTATATCACAATTCTGACTTTTGATCACACAATTCTGACTTTATAACTCGCAATTCTGACTTTATAACTCACAATTCTCTTTATATCACAATTCTAACTATAACTCGCAATTCTGACTTTATATCATGCAATTCTGACTATAACTTGCAATTCTGACTTCATATCACAATTCTGACTTTTGATCACACAATTCTGACTTTATAACTCGCAATTCTGACTTTATAACTCGCAATTCTGACTTTATATCACGCAATTCTAACTTTATAACTCACAATTCTGACTTTATATCACGCAATTCTGATTTTATCACAATTCTGACTATAACTCACAATTCTGACTTTATATCATGCAATTCTGACTTTATATCATGCAATTCTGACTTTATATCCTGCAATTCTTACTTTATAACTCACAATTCTGACTTTATATCACACAATTCTGACTTTATCACAATTCTGACTATAACTCGCAATTCTGACTTTATATCCTGCAATTCTGACTTTATATCATGCAATTCTGACTTTATATCCTGCAATTCTGACTTTATATCACGCAATTCTAACTTTACAACTCGCAATTCTGACTTTATAACTCACAATTCTGACTTTATATCACAATTCTTACTTTATATCACAATTCTGACAATAACTCGCAATTCTGACAATAACTCGCAATTCTGACTTTATATCACGCAATTCTGACTTTGTATCATGCAATTCTGACTTTATATCACACAATTCTGACTTTATATCACAATTCTGACAATAACTCGCAATTCTGACTTTATATCATGCAATTCTGACTTTGTATCATGCAATTCTAACTTTATTACTTGCAATTCTGACTTTATATCACGTAATTCTGACTTTATATCACAATTCTGACTTTATAACTCACAATTCTGACTTTATATCACGCAATTCTGACTTTATAACTCACAATTCTGACTTTATTTCACGCAATTCTGACTTTATAACTCACAATTCTGACTTTATAATTCGCAATTGTGAGTTTAAAGTCAGAATTGTGAGATTAAAAGTCGCAATTACCTTTTTTATTTTTTTTATTTAGTGGCAGAAACAAGCTTCTAGTTTCACAGTAGCAGCTTTGTGAATAAGACATGCTTTAAACATGGCAAAGCCATACAATATTTCATATCAATCGTTCAACTCTTCAGAATAGGATGCAATGAATTACAGATGATCCACGTACCTTGGCATCCCAATTTTTATTAAGGTAATATATGCATGTGACACATCTCCCATCGCCATTTGGGTTGTCCACGTGGCGCACATATCCACTGCCTTTACCTGGATAACATGCCACCATTGCCTGTGAACAAAACAGGGAAAATGTCGTTTTTTGTTAATTTTGATATGCAAGCATCAGTAGTTGAAATCACAAACGCAACATTTATGAAAACAGTTCCAATATTGTGCAGCCTTAATAACACAAACTCATGTGATGTGGACTTCAGATAAAATGGTTTAGGTCAAAAGCAAGGGGAGGCTTTGGTGGACAGCTTCATATCACACATATTGTCAAATCAGAGCAGCGGCGTGTGGACGGGATGTGGCCAGATGCGATGATGTGGGACTTATCAAAGGGAATGTGTTGAGAGGGATGTTTTCAGCCCAAATCAGCATTGTCAAAGTCTCACATCAGAAATGAAGCGAGTTCTTCCACATTCTACACACATTATAGCAACAAACACCCCAGTCCTGTCCACGCTCTTGTGCCAAAGTGCAGAATGAAAACATACATCTGTTTCCTTCACTTTTGCTTTTGTTTACAATATGGACGGATTTAAGGTTGACTGAACGTTAATTTAATAGTTAACACTTGAGATCACATGAAGGCATCAGATTTGCTTGAGTAAAGACACAAGGGACAGACATGCTTCTTTATCATCTTTTACTTTTAACTCGTGGCTTACATATATTACCAGCTGATCTCTCTATTACAAACCGGCTAAGATTTTAGTGAAATTATTTGTGTTGCAATTTACCATTTTATTGTCCATAAAATTTACTTAATGAGTTTAAATGATTTTGAACTCATTTTTAATTTTCAGTTATTTGGGTGAATATTTTTTCTTAAAACAATAATAATTAAAAAAAAAAATCTTCAAACTTTTTTTTTTTTTAAATTCAATAAATTTAAGTCAGTACAAATACTACCAAAATGTATAAATACTTAAAGGTGCAATATGTAAGATTTTTGCAGTAAAATATCCAAAAACCACTAGACCAGTGTTATATATTTTGTTCACTTGAGTACTTACAATATCCCAAATGTTTCCAACTATTTGTAAATCATGAGAAAATTGCAATTTTAACCAAGGCTTCGGGGCGTGTGAGGAGTCGCCTGTCAATTGCGTCATACCCGCGTTACCTTCGGTTTCCGGTTTTATTTTGTAGAAACCATGGAAACACCAAAGACGCTTTAATATATTACATGTTTTAATAGACAAGGGAACAACTGTTTTGATATATTTATAGACAGAAAACTAATTATTGTTATATAGCCCAACACATTTAGTCTTTATTATTATTATTTATTATTTTGGGTGAATTAAAAAAATAATTAAATAAAAATATTTAACCCTAAAATAGAATTAAAAAATAAATAAATAAATTTAAGTCAACAAATACTACCAAAATGTACAAATACTTAACAATTTAAATAAAAATATCTCCCATAAATTTAATTTAATTACTTTATTGATGTTTAAATGATTAAAAACACACATTTTTTTAAATTTTTAATTATTTGAGTGAATTAAAATATTTAAGTGAACAAATACTACCAAAATGTACTAATACTTAATTTAAATAAAATATCTCCCATAAATGTAATTTAATTAGTTTATTGATGTTTAAATGATTAAAAATACACTTTTATTTATTTATTTATTTTTATTATTTGGGTGAATTAAAAAAAAATGAAATAGAATTTTAAAAAACATTCAATAAATTTAAGTCAACAAATACTACCAAAATGTACAAATACTACAATTTAAATAAAAATATCTCCCATAAATTTAATTTAAATTATTTTATTGATGTTTAAGTGATTAAAAAATACACTTTTTATTTATTTAAATTTTTAATAATTTGGGTGAATTAAAAAAATTAATTCAATAAAAATATTTAACCCTAAAATAGAATAAAAAATAAAAATCAATAAATTTAAGTCAACAAATACTACCAAAATGTACAAATACTTAAATAAAAATATCTCCCATAAATTTAATTTAATTAGTTTATTGATGTTTAAATGATTAAAAATACACTTTTTATTTATTTATATATTTTTTCGATTTTTAATTATTTGGGTAAATTAAAAAAAAAAATTCAATAAAAATATTTAAAAATATAAAATAGAATTTAAAAAAATCTACAAATACTACCAAAAAATATAAATAGTTACTTGACAAATTAAATGTTATAAATTTATTATTAATTTCATTTAACAAGTTTAATGATTTTTAAATGATTAAAGAGGACCTAGTATGCCCCATTTTACAAGATGTAAAATAAGTCTCTGATGTCCCCAGAGTGTGTATGTGAAGTTTCAGCTCAAAATAGATAATTTTTTATAGCATGTTAAAATTGCCACTTTTTGGGGTTGAGCAAAAACGCGCCGTTTCAGTGTGGGCCCTTTAAATGCAAATGAGCTGCTGCGCTCGGCCTAAGAGGGCGGAGCTTCAAGAGCTGATTCTCCCCTGTCAGGATTCAGTCAGGACGCACTATAATGTCAGAAACTGCGAATATATGCTGCATGGAGATAGAACAGGTATAGTTTAGTTCAATTACGGTTATAACTTATATTGTCTTCTTCCACTATATTAGTACAAGCCTGTTGTACCGGACCCCGTCCGAATGATGGCCAAAACTTTACAGATGAGTTTTATAACGTTTATTGTACTTCACACAAAATATGAAGCATCTGTTTTCACTCTAGAAAATCACTGTAAGAGCTTAATAAAACAGTGCATGTGTGCATTAAAATATTATCCATAAACTCTCTCTCTCCCTCTCTTGCATTATCATCAACATACAGCGAAGTCCACAGAAACACTCGTTACAACTAACAGTAAACAAATATATAAAGACCTTATGCCTTTTCGGGTGGTGCTTAATAAACTGGTAAACTTTATATCCGTAAATCAACTCCGAAGAACTGTAATAAAGTGCTCTCACCTTCATAACTGCCGTATCCGCTATCACTCTGGCTGGATCACGAACAGTTTGTACTGATCTATCCTTGAGTAACAACTTTTTAGCTCAACCTCTGTTTTGTATTGTCCCTTTGTATTGACATTTGTTCTCAAAGCAGTCCGGTGATGATGATTCGCGCAGACATAAACGGATTTCGGTAGAGTTGAGGGAGCATTTTCTTCGAAAACTGAGACACTGCTTATGATTTATGGGGATTAAAAAAAAAGGAGTGGTGATTTTTATCATTATAGGGTGGTTGTGTACACACACTGCCAACACACATTTATGTCCAAACACCATGCTAAAGTTAATTTTGCATAATAGGTCCTCTTTAAATAACAATTTTTTTTTTTTTGTTTTAGATTTTAATTATTTAGGTGAATATGAAAAATATTTTGACCTAAAAAATTTGTTATACAATATTTAAAAAAACAAAAAAACCTATTCAATTGTCACTTTATAAATACTGTATAAGTCAAGTTAAATTTAAAAAATTCCATTAATTTCATTTGAGTTTAATGTTTTTTTTAATGACTAATACATACTTTAAAAAAAAAAAACTAATTATTAGAGAAAATCATATTTTTTATACAATTTTTTTTTTTTAACTCAATAAATTTAAGTCAGTCCAACAAGTAGGCCTAATCATAGCCTATATATTGCAGATGGGCGCAGTTTCCTATGGTAAGCGCTGGTCTCTCACACTCCAGGAGGTCTGAAGGCCGGACCGGGCAGCTGCCTGGCGATTGTTTCCTGAGCGTCACAACATTTTGTGCTTTAACCCTCACGGAAGACTCTGTCTGAGGCTGCCAAACCTCCACCTCCACGAGTGAGCGCGAAAGACAGAGATGAACTGATCTGAACCCCGGATGCTTGGCCCGCTGCCAGAGGAAGCAGTATTTTAATGATCCTGCTACGTGCGGTGCGTGAGGGAGGCCACGGCCCGCGCTCGCTCTCTCCCGGCTCGAGGAGATGGGCTCAAGATGGGTAAACATATCTGTCACTGCCTAAGAAAGTGTGAGGTCTGGCACACAAAAGAACAGGATACTCGTGCTACAAAAACATGATAAATCACAGCTTTAGGTCGCTGTTGCTGAAATCTGTTCTTCTAGGCGTGGGTCAGTTACGGGACTTCAAAACCGAATGACTAAACAAAAACACATGGACCGTCCTCCCATCATGCCTTTCACTCACACTTCCCGTACACGCTCCTGAAAACAAAAGGATCCGAAGACGAGTTCAGCAGATAGTGCGCGCGTGTGTGTGTGTGTGTATACAGCGGGATGTTTCGGCTTCATCAACAAATTCACTTCATGAGCTTAATGATTTTTAAATATATTAAAAATGTGCATTTTTAAAACAAGATATTAAGGTGAATATAAAAATAAATAAATAAAAAAAAAATCAACAAATTTAATAAATTTAAGTCAGTACACATACTACCAAAATGTATAGATATTTACAATTTAAATAGAAATATCTCCCATAAATTTAATTTAATTAGTTTATTTTTTATTCATTTGTTTGTCACTTTATAAATACTGTATGTCAAGTTAAATTAAAAAAATTCCATTCATTTCATTTGAGTTTAATGATTTTTTTTTATGATTAATAAATACTTCAAAAAAAATAGAGTTTAATACTTTCTAAATTATTAAAAATACAATTTTTTTTCAAGATATGAATTATTTGGGTGAATATATAAAAAATAACTAAATCAACAAATTCCATAAATTTCACTTAATGAGTTTAATAATTTTTAAATGATTAAAATACACAAAAACATGATAAATTCAATAAATTTAAGTAAGTACAAATACTACTAAAATGTATAAATATTTACAATTTAAATAAAAATATCTCCCATAAATTTTATTTAATTAGTTTATTGATGTTTAAATGATTAAAAATACACTTTAATTTTTAATTCAATAAAAAATATTTAACCCTAAAATTTAATAAAAAAGGTCAACAAATACTACCACAAAATATAAACCATTACTTTACAAATTAAATGTTATTCATTTAATGTTAATTTCATTTAACAAGTTTAATGATTTTTAAATGACTGAATACATGTTTTAACTAATTTTTCTTTTATTTTAATTATTTAGACCAAAATATTTTGACCAAAAAAAAAAAATGCAACATTTAATTTTTTTAATTCATTTAAGTCACTTTATAAATACTGTCAAGTTAAGTCAAGTTAATTAAAAAAAAAAAAAAAATTATGATTAATAAATACTTAAAAAAAAAATACTAATGAGTAATGAGTTTAATACTTTCTAAATTATTAAAAAAAAAATTTTTTTTTAAACAAGATAGTAATTAGTTGGGTGAATATATAAAAAATAACCAAATCAACAAATTCCATAAATTTCACTTAATGAGTTTAATAATTTTAAATGATTGAAAATAGACATTTTTAAAATGAGATATTATTTTTTGGGTGAATATAAAAAACTAAATCAACAAATTCCATAAATTTTACGTAATGAGTTTAATACTTTCTAAATTAATATAAATACAATTTTCTTTTAAAACAAGATATTAATTATTTGGGTGAATATAAAAAAAAAAACTAAATTAGCAATTTCCATAAATTTCACTTAATGACTTTAATAATTTTTAAATGATTAAAAATACACATTTTTAAAACAAGATATCACTTTTTTGTGGGGGTGAATATAAAAAACTAAATCAACAAATTCCATAAATTTTCCGTAATGGGTTTAATACTTTCTAATTTAATACAATTTCTTTAAACAAGATATTATTTATTTGGGTGAACTAAATCAGCAAATTCCATAAATTTCACTTAATGAGTTTAATAATTTTTAAATGATAAAAAAATGCACATTTTTAAAACAAGATATTAAGGTGAATATAAAAAAAATTAAAAAAAATCAGCAAATTCATAATTCCAAGAATTAATAATAAATAAAAAAATAATATCTTATTTCACAATTCCATAGATTTCCCCTAATAATTTTTAAATGATTACAAATACACTTTTTTAAAAACAAGATATTAATTATTTGGATGAATATAAAAAACAAAATCATCAAATTCACAATTCAATAAATTTCAAATAATGAGTTTAATATGTTTTAAAAAAAAATTAATAGCTTAGTCAACAAATTCACAGTGTGCTTTTTCTAAACTCACACTAAAGTCTGGAATACTTGATTCTGATTGGTCAAACAAGGCGTTCTGTTTTCAAATATTTCTGTAATGAATTTTATACTTCAGCTCAAATCAGTATTTCATGTTCATGCATTCATTTATCTGGTAAGGTATTTTTCAGTTAAAGCATTTTTACTTTTATAACCTTTTCAAAAAACGAGGTTCTTTTGACCATCGGAAAAGCCTCATGCTCTACTCTTCGGATCAGACTTTTTTGTACAAAACTGGGGATTTCTGCTGTTTGTGGTCCGATACCACAGCTCTGACTCACACGGGTGAACGTGCCGGATCTCTTCAGCAGCTGGCTCTCATACAGTAGATGTGTATGTTAGATAGCGTACGCTTCAGCCCTTACTGTAAATGTGTTTATGTGGGTGTAGAGGCCATTGCCTTATGCTAGCGGTGTCATTCTTCCGCATTCCTTTACGGCCTCATTAACAGGCCGATCCGGCCTCTGAGGGCCTTTGTTTACATTCCTGCCGGTTCGAGCCTATGTCGGAATATTAACAGAGTTCCTGCCCTCCGGACCATAAAAACCACAACAGCAGGATCCCTCATTAGTGAGGAGCTGTTCACACATACATGTAGAGCAGCCTATTGGTCAAAATACATATATTTACCACAGACGTCAAAACACCACAGGTGGTCTCTAAAATGGCTCCGAATCAACACAAGCATCGAGTGCTGCTTTGACGCTGCAGAGAGAGTCATAGAAAAAGGTGATTTTACAAGAGCGACGCTGCGTTGTTTTATTGTTTTATAATGTTTCCTGGGGTGCTCTTATAATGTTAGTATGCTTTTTACATCAAACATGGTCATAATTTAGAAATAAAAGGCATTTTTTCCTACTCTGATTATATTTGAACGCTCTGTTTTAAGGGGCGTGTCTGCTGTGAGACTTCAGTGTAAACGTCCACTGCTGTGATTGGCTGACATCTTTGCATAGGAAATAACTAAGTATTACTCTCGAAAACTTTTAGCACGTTTTTACTATTACAGCTCTCAAGGTGAATTAATCGTGAAAAGTGTTGATTATAGCATTACATTTAGATTGTGGCATGAAAGGTTGCAGTGATGAACATTGTAGCCCGATCACAGACATGTTGTTGAGCGCATGAAAGCAGTGATCTCGTCAATTTCTGCACACTAACGAATGCTTTCATCATAACTAACAGTGCAAATGCGATGAAACTAAGAGATTCGTTGAATAAAACGGGAGTTTTGGCGCGAGTCCAGAACTCAGTCTCTGATAAACTAATGCTGTTTGATTGACAGCTCCAGCGATTGTAAAGGGAGCGTTCTTTGATCGTTTTCTATATATAATTTTGATATGTAAGAGGTCATTGTACTATAAGAATATCCTGTAAGTTTCAGAACTGAAAACTTCCTTGTTAGTCCAATAAAAGCTTTTATTGACACCAGGTCCGGCGAACGACTCGTCCTGGAATGTGCCTATCTATCATAAGCTGCGTTATCCTTCATATTGCACAAATTGTAATTGCGAATTGAAAATACGCTCAATGGAAACACGTCAATTTCGCAGAAACTCCCAAATATCGCAAAAAAGTTTTTACGCTCGCATGAGGTGGTTTTTCAGGCAATTCGAAAAAGGAATATTTCACAAAACTGCAATGGAATCAGTTTTTTCGCATTTAGGTCACCTGACGTACAGTCACATCATCATTCTTTAAAGATAGCGCGGTATGTTTTTACAGAAGACGAGACGGGGTGCTTTTCTTATTTATGCATCTCTTTCCCCGCGCCTCAGCTTCACCAGATGCAACAGGAGGATGCAAGAAAAGAAAACAAGGACGGGGTAATTGAAGGAAATCTTATTTGTATATTGGAATATTCTTGATCCCTCGAGCTTCAGTTTAAAGTGTCATCAGCTGCACTCGAGCCTCGAGGGATCTTATGTTATTGAAGTTTGACATCTAATACTAATAGTATTAATCTATTAACAATTAATAATTAACATAATAGAAACTAATAGTATTAGATGTCTATGCACCTGTGCATCCTCACTCATAGCTCCTCAGGTAGCTCACTCCTCGTGGTACATTTATAGAATTGAAATGGCCTTCGAGATTTTCTTTGATCAGTTTCCAGGTCACAGGCTGGAGGATGGAGGAGCGAAGAAATGAGGAAGCATCCATTGGAGTATTGAAAAGCACCCAGGGAAGCATATGAGGGAGAAGGGCTTCTAGAAGCCGTGGCAAATATTACGCTCCAAATAAAGCTCTCAGAAAGAAGTAAATGACTTATCGCGAGAGGAAAATGACTCATCGCATAACTTCGGTTAATGGAAACGCCATCATTTCGCAATAGTTTTTTAATCGACATTTAGAAAGTATCACAAAAGTTTTGCGCAAATCTGTAATGGAAACGCGGCTATAGATAGGTGAAACGCCGCCTCTGCAGAAGAAATCAACACCTACTTTATTATTGCAACGTTAGCCCCGCCCACTGGAGTGTTAGTGAGATGAGGAGGAGAGAAGAGCGATACAGGACTAAAATAACATTACCTTTCAAAGGATCCCAATGCTAGGAACATGGTTATTTATTTTCAACAATGTGAATGTCTCAGTTGAGCTTTATTTATTTGTATTCGGTACATTTCACTGTGGATTCTTTGGTAAATCAAACGCATTTCGGCGCAGGCTTTGCAAACAGACTTTTACGATATGGACTCGATAGTTACTTACATGTTGTTGCATTACTGTGTTCATTCTAATGCCTGATCTGATATGTAATGATTCATGTACGGTCACATGTTCTTTGTCTGTGTGTCAGTAAATCAAACCAGTGACTAAACGCTCAACTTCACGTTGTTTCTCTTAGTAGGATGAAAATAATCTGTTATTTAAATGGTGATTAAATTATATATAGAAAGCGATCAAAGAACGCTCCCTTTACAATCACTGGAGCTGTCAATCAAACAGCGTGAGTTTATCAGTGACTGAGTTCTGGACTCGCGCCAAAACTCCCGTTTTATTCAACAAATCTCTTAGTTATGTTGCGTTTGCACTGTTAGTTATGATGAAAGCATTCGTTAGTGTGCAGAAATTGAGTTGCAATGACGAGATCACTGCTTTCATGAGCTCATCAACATGTCTGTGATCGGCTACAATGTTCATCACTGCAACCTTTCATGCCACGATCTAAATATAATGCTATAATCAACACTTTACACGATTAGACAACCTTGAGAGCTGTAATATTAAAAACGTGCTAAAAGTTTTCGAGAGAGTAATACTGAGATATTTCATATGCAAAGATGTCAGCCAATCACAGCAGTGGGCGTTTACACTGAAGTCTCACAGCAGACACGCCCCTTAAAACAGAGCGTTCAAATCAGAGGGCTAAAATCAGGGTAGGAAAAATGCCTTTTATTTCTAAATTATGACAATTTTTGATGTAAAAAGCATACTAACATTATAAGTGCACCCCAGGAAACATTGTAAAATAATAAAACAACCCCTTTAAAGGTTCTTCATGGAATCATAAATGCCAATAAAGAACCTTTATTTTTAAAGTGCATGTAGCAAGAAAGCAGGGAGTGCACATAATAAACAGTAAAAAGCAGCAAACATTACATGTTTGAGATTAGAACAGAAAAAACTGATGCAGAAAAAAGATGCTTTTTTCTCAAAATACGCTTTGTTTGCATGTCACGATATGCCTTGAACTCACATGCATCCAGGATCAGTGTTTCTTCCATCTTGCATTAATTTTCACAGCAAATGGGGTCAGAGTTAAAATTGCTGTGTGGTGCAATGCTGCGGGAAATGCTGTAGCTTGACATTTCAACTGCTGACATGAGCCTTGAAATGTTATAGGAAAAGATCTTATTGAACAAACACTGACAAATTCATTTAGGAAGTAAAAAAAAAAATCCAGAAAGCAGAACCTTACTGGGAAATGACTCATCATTATCAAGTCTGCACAGATCCTTCACATATATGCATTTGGAAGACTTGGTCATTCAAAGCGACATTCAAACTCGACTTGGTTTCACCAAACTAAACCAACATTGTGTCAATGTTCAACAAATGAAATAAATATATGACTTGACGTTATTAATCTGAAAAACAGCTGCCAGATGAAAAAATCTGTTTTGCCAATAAACCATTTTATGGACAATCACAGCTTTCAGGCTGCTCCAAAACAACTGACTAGTGAAACAATAATATTTAGTTTGATTGTTTGATAAGAGAAGTTTAACAGTCGGAGCCTCATGCCACTGTTTATTTTTGTGTCCGATATGAACCACAGTCTCAGCTAACCTTCGCTGACTAAAAAACAAAACTCCAAAAATAAATCAAGTAAACGTAATAGTAATAAATAAATAAATAAACTGAGAAACTTAGCCTCAAAAGTCAGTGGGGGTGCTGGATACATTTTCAGATTATAATAAGTTTCCTTGTATAAAACAAATAACAGTAATTTTATTAGTTTATTTTTAATAATGCAACTTAACTGATGCATATTATTTGTATATTTTATTTTTTTAAGTTTAGGACAAAACTTGGAGGCCTGAGGAAAATAAATAAACTGAGCCTTAGTGCTTGAAGGGAACAATTTTACTCATTCTCATTCCCAAAACTGTATCTATATCATGTATCATAGTATCATACAATCCCTAACCCTCATCTAGCCCTGAAATCAGAGGGAAGATTGTTATTCCTTTGTCCTATATTTTTATATATATATGTGTGTGTGTGTGTATGTATATAATTTTTTACTTTATTGGAATAATACAAAACTTGGTTCTTACTGAAAGCTCTTTTTTTTTAGATATCAACCTCAACTTTGGAATTCAACTTGTTTAGATTTATGGCTTCGATTTTCTCACATTTGTTTTGGAAAATATATATTTTCAAATAACAATTTTGTGCATTTTTCACTTTTTTAAAACTTTTTTCACTTCAGCAATAATCTGCCAAGTGTCATCTTTAAAAAGAGACCAAATGTAAGTCTGTGATCCAAAGCATTCAAGATTTATGAAATTTAAGTTGGAAATTTCATTTCAGGTCTATGCTCAAAAAGTGAAGAAATGGATTATAACTACTGCATAAATATAATTTAGTACCATAAAATCCCATTATTTTGATGAGTTCTGTTGACATAATCAACATCAACTTAATGCTGTGTGTAATTTAGGGTACATTTACATGATAACGATGTACTAAAAATGGAAAAGTATTTCCTTTGTGTTTTTCGCGTATAGATGCAAAATAATCCCCGTACACAGATTCGCGAAAATGACTAAAAACGCTGTATTATTCATGCCAGGCCAGTAGGTGGCGATGTCACTTTGTAAAGAAACTACGCGCCTATAGACTGAACACGTAATACGCATGACTTCACTGTTTTCACAAATTCTAAATTTTTAGTTTACACGGAGACGATAACGGTATCGCTTTCAAAAACTTGCACTTTGAAACCCATTTTTCAAAGTTGGCGTTTTCAGGCCCCCAAAACGCCGTTGTCATGTAAATGAGCGTCCAAAAAAAAGTTTTTAAAAAAAAAGTTTTCCAGTTTTAGTTGAAAACGGTGTTGTGTAAACAGCCCCTTAAACGTTAATTGATTTTTTTTAAATTAAGGGTATGTTTACACAACAATGATGTTCTAAAAATCGGAAAAGTTTTTCCTTTGCTTTTTTTTTTACATACAGACGACACCATTATCAAAAAGATCCTGGTTCACACGGATCCGCTAAAACGACTAAAAATGCTGTATTCTGCTGCCAGGCCAGTAGTTGGCAATGTCACTTTTTAAAGAAACACTTGCGCGCCTATAGACTGAACACGTAACACGCATGACGTCACTGTTTTCACAAATTCACGTTTTTGTAGTTTACATGAAGACGATAAAAGTATCATTTTCAAAAACTTGCACTTTGAATCCCGATTTCAAAAGTTTGTGTTTTCAGGCTGCCAAAACGCCATTGTCGTGTAAATTAATGGCCAAAAAGTTTTCCGTTTTAGTTGTTACTTACAACTCAAATTTCAGTTAATTGATTTTTTTAAACTAAGTTGTAAGTTAATGAAATTCCTTTGAAAATGTAGCTGTTAGCTGTTGATTTTAACTGAAATAATAAAAAAAACACAACCCAAAAAATTTTAAAAATAAAACATTTTACAACTAAATATTATTTCAGTTTTTCTACATTGAAATTTCACATTTAATTCAATGTCGTTGTTGCTTTTTGTTATTGTTTGTGAAAATTAAAGTGAAAATTGTTTATACACTTAATGAACTTAAAAATTGTTACAAATTAAGTTCCTCTAACTCAATGTAGTTTGTTGGTTTGAACTTAATTCCATACAAAGTGCATATAAATAATGATCGTCTACACATGCTGTTCTGAAAAGAAGGAAAAAAAGGGAAAAAGAAATGAAATGCCATTTCAAATCTCAGCCACATGTCAGTTCAGAGCCAGTGAATTCTTGCCAACTTAATTAACACCTCTAACACAAATGTGTTTTCTGAGGTCGTAACCCCAGACCTAGACAAAAAAAGTTATATTTTGAGACCCAGGCAACTTTTATGTTGGCTCCTGAGACTCCAACACTGAATACTGATCGTATTTGATGGCCAACCGTAAGACAGCCATTTCTCTCTGAAACCCTCTGTTAACCGTACACGTACGTGATCTTTGAAGGCTGGCTGATACCATCTACATAAGCATCAGTCTAGACATTAAGTCAGAAGGGCTTTGGCTCTACCTTTCTATTAACTGGAGAAAGTTGAGTGATTATGCTTTAACATGTTTGGCATTCCCATGACACCACCACCTCCGGCATCCTCTTTTCCTATTCGGCCTTTACAGCTGCAAACTGCCAAAACAACAGTCTCTTTTCTCAAGACGGATATTGGACCTCTGCCTGGGGAGCTCGCAACCAAGCAGCTTAATATGCAAAAGACATTTAAACAATGCATTAGATAACCAAACCTATCAGGGTTTCGCAGTGATGCCACAGAAGAACCATTTTTGGTTCCCCAAAGAACCAAGCAGTTCTGAAAAGAGTGTGAAGAACATTTGAATAATCTAAAGAGCCTGTTATTACTATAAAGAAGCTTTTGGATGTTAAAGGTTCTTCATGGAACCATAAATGCCAATAAATAACCTTTATTTTTAAGACTGTATGATTAAAAGTCTTCTTTCATGGACTGTTGTGAAATTGGTCTCAATGTAGCCACATGCAGAAAAAAGCCTTCTGAAGCCAAATCCACATGATTTCCTCTTTGCACAAACCAGCAAATTGGGTCAAAAGTCAGTAAAAGCAGGACTCTCTCCATATGCATTGTTTGCATAGATCCACTCATACAAACTATGTAGTGTACAAAAAGGCTATTGTAAAGCTGCATACCATTAAAGCAGGTCTCGTTACAGTAGAGGCTGACAGCATCATTAACTAAGCTCATGTCGTTTCAAACCCATATGACATTCTTTCTTCTGTGGACCTCAAAAGGACCAGTTTTAATGAACGTTTACACTGCTTTTGCTTCATTGATAAAGTCAATGATGCCCAACACCATTGGTTCTCGTGCATCTCGTATCCGAAGGGACGTGCAAGTTTAAATGAGATTTGAGAGCAAAAGACTATCAGTGAATAATGACCTAAATATCAATCTGTTTCTCACACAAAGCTATCATATGATTTCAGAAGACTTGGATGAAGCGCACAAGTCATTTGGTAAAAAATGTAATGTGTCCATCCGTCAATTTTCGGTATATATTTTTAAAAAATGAGTGCTTCATAAGCGTGAGAAAGAAAACGCTTCATTGAGGAAGACAGCTACTCATACAAGTCAATGCATGGTTGATACTTCTGCTTGACCTTCGTCAGTGTAACAAAATGCATAAAGTTGGCTAAGATATGCTGTAAAATATCAGACTCATGAAATGTGATGAAACATTTCACGGTCAAAGAGCAGAGAGCGAGAAGACCAATAGTTACTCGTGTCGTCCTTGGAAATCAAGGCAAAATGTGAGAACATCATTAGTAGCACTTAATCTCATTTTCATTGATCTTTTGAATTAAAACTGTGATAAACTACGAGTAGAGCTGGGTATCGAATTCGATACTTTTTAGGTACCGACCGAATTGCCTCGATACTATCGAGTATCGAAAAGTGTCTTGTCATTTGGTACCAAATGCGAGCAGCCGGTTCACTACAATCACTCCAGATACTGTGAACAGCAAAACAGAAGTGCCGCACTGCCTGCACAAACAGCGGGACGCGCAATGTTTTTTAGACTAGTTATGGGCAGGTACAACACACAGCAGTGTTACATCAGCTTCGGTTTGTTCCTCAAGTCTATGGAAACACACGACCGGTTCGTGACGGCCTCTAGTTCGCCTGTACGAGCACAGGATCTGGCTCCAGAACGCGAACAAATCTGGTGGAAAAGGGGTATTAGCGTCCTCCTGATACTGCCACTGTGTGCAAGCATCAACCACACCCTCAGAGCGGACATTTTCAAACGGTTGTGTCCTGAAAAAGCATATACTGTATATATAATGTTTATGATCTGCGGGTCGGGCCAAGTAATAAAAAATAACATTCCAATTAATTGCGGGTGGATGAGAGATAAATCATTAATGTGCTGATTTTAATAAAGACACAGAGCACTCATTTCACGGCAAGGCGCAATGAACGTGCGTCACTCTTTTATTTTCGTTTTCAACAGAACATATTTCTCTTTAGAGAAAACCAATCAAGGAAAGTATGTGCCTAGAGCACCTCCTAGTGGTCATTATATAAAACACAAAGGAAAACCCTACATGAGATATTGCTTTATAACTTAACAGCTTTAACTAAAAATATACACAAGCTTAACTAACAGAAATGATATAATTATATATTATATATAATTATATATCCAACAATGATGTAAGGAAACAGTGGCAAAATATAAGTTTGAAGGGAGTAAAGCCTGTGTTTAAAGGCTATTAAGGAAGTGTAATTTAGCCAAATAAGAACTTTAATTTTAAATAAATGTTCATTTATAAGCAGCTTTTTTTATTCCTTTGTGCAGTGGCTCAGGAGATGAGTCTTTTAGTCTGTAAAAAAAAAAAAGTCAAACATAAAACCAAGTCAAAAAAATATAAAACCAACGATTTTTTGAGGTAATGTAATCTTGTTAAAACAGATTTTATAAAATTCGTATCGATAAAGGTATCGTTCAGGAATTGGTATCGAAGTCAAGGTATCGGTATCGAAAATTTTTGAACGATACCCAGCCCTACACACGAGCTACTAGAAATATATTTTAACTGCCCAATCCTTCAAAAAAAAAAAAAAAAGTTAATGTATGACATCAGAAAGACCTTAACTTGATGTACTAAAATAACAGCAACTAAAACTAAAATATAAATAACTAAAAACTTTATAGACTATATATTTGAAAAATATAGCTGCATGCAGCAATTATCAGGGCCAAACACAAAGAGCATGATAAGCCATGCCAACATGGCTGTGAGCATCAGACAAGCTGCAACAACAAGCAAGTAAGGACATTTTAAGATGATTTTAGGCAAATTGGCTGAAAAATCATAAATACAGTCATTAGAAATATGATTGAAAGGTTTATCACAGTTGACCAATAGGTGTCGCTGTGACCAAATTGACGTGGCATGGTCGGAGTGAGGTGACAATGACACATGCAAAGTTTGGTGTCAATATGCCAAAGCATTGCAGAGAAACAGCTTCAAGAGTCGTTTTTGCATCATGCCTCAACTTCGTTGCTGCGGAATATGAAAACGGTTTGACGAATTGACTTGAATTCCAAAAGTTTTTGTTGACATGGTCTGAAGATGATATTCGATTTTGGTGAAAATCTGAGCAACGGTCTAGGAGGAGTTTGAAAAAGTATGTTTTTAAAGAAAAACAAAATGGTGGACAGGAAGCTTGGCCGACTATTGCAAAATTGGCATCTATGTTGTCGGCATGACCCAAGGAATCTATTGAGACATTTGTTCATTACAAAAAATTAATATAGTCAAAAGTTATTAGCATTTTTGTAAATTTCATTATAACTTTTGACCACAAGGTGGCGCTGCCCCAAAACTTTTTGAGTACTGTCAGGGCATGGTGCCGAAGACCCATACCGAGTTTTGTAAGGATACGCTAATGTGTTCATAAAATACAGCATTTTACGACATTATTCAAAATGGCTGACGCCCAAAATGGCCGATATGGGAAAACTGGATCTCATTCAACTCGGCATGACATCCTGAATCTAAAGAGACCACATTTTTTGACAATTTTTGGACAATCCTTTCAGAGGTTATAAGCCAAAAAAGCCATTTTTTGTATCTCCAAACCAGTAGGTGGCGCTGCGCCAAAACGTAGCACGTAACCTCAGGTCATTCTTGTGATAACATGTACCAAGTTCGGTCTGAATACAATAAAGTGTTGAGGAGATACAGCCTTACATCAATTTTCACAAGCGCTACGTAAAATTCGTTCGCACGTTTTTCAAAAACGATTAGACAAATTGACTTGAATTCCATAACTTTTTGTTAGCATGGTCTGAAGATGATCTGGTTCAATTTTCGTGAAAATCGGAAAAAGAGGAGTTTGATAAAGTAGGTTTTTCAGAAAAGTAAAAATGGTGGGGAAAAAATTAGCATAAACGTGAGTGCAAATTTGGACAGATGGTGGCGCTAGAGGGATTGAGTTAGAGACTCAAAATTTGCTATAGTGATAGTTTAGACTGTCCTCTATCTGTATGCCAAATTTCAAATTTCTTTCCCGCAAGCGGTTCTATACGCTGCCATAGAGTTCCAGAGCAGAAGAATTGGAAGAAGAAGAACGCCAACGGATAAAATAGGTGCCTACGCACCTTCTGTGCTTGGCCCCTAAAAAAACTAATATAAATCACAAAAATGCACAAAGAATTACTAAAACTTTAAAATTTAAATAAAAAGGTAAAATATTAAAAATGAAAATATTATTAAAAATTACAACTATAATAGAAAACTGTGATTTGGTAAAGCTAAAGAGCACCTCTTTTTAATCAAGTTAAAGACGTAGAAACATGCATTTGTAACGTAGAAACTGGCATTTTCAAAGCTGCTTTGAAACTATGTATTGTGCAAAGTGCTAAAAAATAAATGTGCAATAGAAACTTGACTTGCTCAATTCAATAAACACATCAACAGACCTATGAAAGATCTTGGTTACAACAACAAAACTTAATTGTGTGCTTACTTTGAGTGACTTCACAGTAAGCAGTGCAGCTGAGACCGCTAAACATCAAGGTAGCTTGCATGATAATTTGTAATCCTCGAATATGAAAGAGAGGGTGGGTTAACGGGGGCTGGATGAGCCCGTCCTCCTGCGACTCAGTGTCTGTGGGTCCCGTGGTGGAGCTGAGGGTCAGTCGCTCTGATATGCACAGGGACAGTGAGAGGGAGGGCGAGATCTGAGGTCACACGCAAGGCCAAAGTTATGCTGAGGCCTTAAAGAGGCTTAGATGCACAAAAAACAGGGACATACAAATGCAAATGTGGCCTTAACACACACTCACTTTATACTTGCTCTTTGCCACAATTTAGACTAAAAGTGAAACTCTTACAGAAATGGAAGTATGAGAATCATGTGATACTTTTAAACAGCTGAAGGTGTTCATGTATGCTGTACATTTGATGATGCTTTTCCTTTACTATCTGCTCCAACTCATTGTTTATATGTGAAATATAAACATATATTTAATAATTTAAGCATAATCATTTATGAAAGTTTTTAGGACCATGAAAAATATTCAGTCGAGTGTTTTTAGACTTTAAAGTGGTAGAATATCATCTTGCGAGCCCAGAAAAACTAAAAAGACTTGCACTGTGCAAAACTGCTTTATCTGAGAAATAATCTTCTTTATTATTATTATTATCGCACCGGCTGTCATGGTGAGTTTAGAGGTAGAACACAGAAACAGGTACTAATTTAGAGTAAACTTCAAGGAAAAAAAAAAAAAAAAAATGCTGGGTTAAAAACAACCCAAGTTGGGTTGAAAATGGACAAACTCAGCGGTTGGGTTAAATGTTTGCCAAACGTGCTGGTTAGTTTTATTAAACTCAACTATTGTTTAAAAATGACTATATGACTGACTTAAAATGAACCCAAAATAGGTTGGAAATTAAAAATCAGACACATAATTACTAGAGGCAACAATAATAATCAAAAGGTGAACATTTATTAATAAGCAATTTAATAAATGTTTATTATTTAATTATTATTCATTAAACTTACTGATAAACGTTAATTTCCAACATATTTTGGGGTTCATTTTAAGCAAGCAATACAGTAATTTTTAAACAAAAGTTGAGTTAAATAAAGCCCGGCAGGTTGGGCAAACATTTAACCCAACAGCTGGGTTAAAACAACCCAATTGTTGGGTTTGTCCATTTTCAATTGTTCAATTGTTGTTTTTAACCCAGCATTTTTTAGAGTGTACAGTCATCTGTAAATATTTTTATTTTCTCAGGGTTTTTTTCATTTATTTTCTCAAAGTGACAACTAACAGAGCCCCTAAATATATATATATATATATACAGACTTTTGCATGCACACAAGAAACTTTTTCAAGCCCTCAGGAAACTATTCACATGCAAACAGGAATTGCTTACGTGCCTGCGCGTTACAATTTCTAGTTTTATATTTATACTATATATACTATTTATACTATTTCCTTTGCGTGTCACTGCCATCTTACTATGAAGAAAACGAGAGCATGGATGCACAGGAATTAATAGAGATCTATTTGCTCAGAATTTGGCTTTCCTTAGGGTAGCACCTCAAATATCAAGGCCCAATTTCCAATTAAATGCATCCTCTGTGGTGGCGGAGAAATTATGACACGAAATGGGCTGATGGCACAAAACGGCTGTGTGCATTGTCCTATTTGCCAAGTTCAAGGGTCTATAAAAAAGACTGGTAATGTAAATAAGTGTTCAAAATTTGGCTTTCGTTAAGGCAGTATGGCATATTTTCAAGGCCTTAGGTCTGCTTTAACGCATACTCTGTGGCGGCCAACAAACCACACCACGAAATGGGCTGACGGTGCAATAGGTGACTCACTGTCCAATATGCTAAGATTATTATCCTATACGCAAGTCTTTATGTTTTTGCAAAGGTCCTTTTCGTGGCTCTGTAATATGGTGCAAAGAATATCGTGAGAAGAAACCCAAAATGCTTATAACCTGCATTTTTGCATAATGAAAAAGTGCATCTTGAATTCATTCAGTCGTACTAAACAGCTGCCATGAAAACACACTTCTTTATTTATTATTAATTTATTTTCATTAAATTCTTAATTTTCTATTATAGAAAACTAAATTGGGGCAATAGTCTGGAAATGCAAATATTTTTCCATACTCTGCTTTCTTTTTTCCATATGTTTCCAGACCTGGAAATGACTCAAATCAAATTCCATACTTTTCCAAACTGCATAGGATCCCTGTGCATTAGTTTCATCAAAACAGGTGTGGTTCAATTTGCAGATTGAACGGACGATGCAGTATCTGCAAGCAGACAGTGAAGCCTTCAAAACAATGACATGAGGAGTCAGTGTTAGTAAAGCATCATTGGCACATACTTACTTTAGTCCTTCCATTTATTGAGTAGTTTCCCAGTTTTCCATTACAATTCCTGACCAGGTCATCCATGCGACTCATCAAGAAGCGGATCTTCTCGCATCCAGGCTCCTTCCCCTCGATCCAAGTGATTTGATCCCCCCTTATGTCCTTAGAAGAGTCACTTTTCTGACTCACCAGCTGTCCGTCAGTGAATTTACCAGTCTGGTGAAGAGCTTTCACATCCTCCAGTATGGACAGTCCGATGTCTTCACCCAGAAAGTTGTCCACGACACAGATGCCATGTTTGTTCATACATGGGATTATATACTCAGTGGCCAGTTTTTGTGTTTGAGGTTTGGGTTTTGTGTTACTGCTGTCAGTTTCTGAGCTGATCAGTTTTGGATCAGCTGGTTTCTCCAGCTGCTGTGGAGTTTGAGGCACAATCTCGGTCTTGTCAGCCTCTCTGCAGGTGAGTTTATGTTTTTTCCAGTGCTGTTTCTGATGTTCTTTGCTGCAGTAGAAGGAGATCCGGCACCGACCGCACTTTAAAAGGTTTTCCATCTTGCCACACAGCTCGCAATACTGTTTATCCCGGTCCTGGTCCAAAACAGTAGCGCATCGCTCCATGTTCTCGTTTGCGAGCTGCTGGCCCTTTAAATCTCGTCCTTCCCCACGCGTTCCTGCAGATAACTTTCACGTTGATCCACGCGCAACGCGTCAGCCTCAACAAACGCAAACGAATAACCGTGTCCGTTTCATCACATAGGAATATCCCCCCTCTCTCCGTTAAATAAACGGCTGGGTCTTGGGATCGTGCCGCGCGAGCTCCATCCTGCTGGCGCGCGCCTCCTTGCGCGTGGTTGTGTTGGTCTGAGTTCTGCACGTCGCCAGTACAAACCAAACCTCTGACGTCAGATACGAGGGGCGTGACCAACGGTTTCAGACCTGTTAAATGCGCCCCGCCTTATTTCATTCAGACACACTGAAGGCGGGATAATTGAGTTACTGTGTTCGCGTACGATCTGTCGCATTCAGAAGGATCTTAAAATGTTAATGTCTTTGTTAGTAGTAGGTAGGTGGCCTAATTAGCGAGAATTTGGAGAACTAAGACATAAGCTTCAGGTTTTAGTTCAGGTCGACGAGGGTCCGCGCGAACCGATTCGTTCAAATGAGTCGGATTCAGTTTTATTTGATTCAGTTGCAAAAATGACTTTTATTGTGTTAGCATTAGCTAACTTAATTGAACTCGACCTGCTGCACAAAAACTATATTTAGCCTATTTTTTTTTCTTTGTACTTGAACATTAATCACCATAGTGGTGATCATAAAAACTGTCTATTCTTAGTTATTATTAAAAGCTGAGTTAATGAAGAACAAACTGCTCTTTTTAATTAACATTAAACAAAGACAGCAGATCTATTTTCAATGCATTGTTTTGTAATGTCATTAATGTAAATTGGTTGTTATATTAAGTTGGTAAAAACATCTGATAAATAGCTACTATAGGCTACATATTCTCACTTTTATCGGTCAAAATCAGGGGTTTTCAAACTGGGGTCCGTGGAAAAGTTTAGAGAAAAACAGATTTTAAAAAAATCAAAAATAAATAAATGATGAAAAATAAAATTAAAATAGGCAAAAACTTTGATTACAATATTAAATAATAATAAAAAATATCACTATTAACCTACTATTAACTGCAACTTTTGCTTCAATAAACCCCTAATTACTGCTTATTAATAATTAGTAAGGTAGTTAAGTTTAGGTATTGGGTAGGATTATGGGATGTCGAATAAGACATTATTATGTGCTTTATAAGTACTAATAAACAGCCAATATGCTCTTAAAATGCATGCTAAGAAACTTAATAGTGGGAATTGGAGCCTAAACTAAAGTGTTACCAAAAAATTATTTAAATAAATACAGTACATTATTACAGTGAGTAGGAAAAAAACGTAATATGTAACAAAATAGAAAATTAATTTTTTACACATATTAATATTATAAGATTTGGGGGTCTTAAAGACTGAAAACCTGTGATCTAAATGACTTCGTCGCTGTATTTGTACAAGTTGCTAAGCAAGCAAATATATTATGGGAGCTCAATAAAATGCACAGAAATGTAATTTCATCATTAGACATGTTTATTTTGTTGTCCACTGCCCCCTGTAGGAACACGCTGGCACTCATTCAGACAGTGAGGAGGCACTGGGCGGCACGTACACAGTTGGCATGAATCCTTCAGGCAAAAATTCATGGAGAAGAACAGTAATCTGATATACTGTATGTGCAATCAAAGGAGAGAACCTCCCTCTTTCTCTATCACTCTATGTATGTGTATATATATATAGAGAGAGAGAGAGAGAGAGAGAGAGAGTAGTACCCTTGTATTCTTTTAACTACTTTGAGGAAACATGATGTAGCCTAAATATCATTGTATATGAATATGGAATAGGTTATGGTAATTATTCAATCACTCAGTGCATGGTATTATCATTTCATACCATTTTTGTACAATGGTACCGCCATTCATTCATTCATTCATTCATTCATATGTTCTGTAGGATTGGTTCCACATTGGGACTTTAGAAGAAAATTATTTGAAAATTACTTTGACATAAAACAGTATGAATATATATTATTTCCAAATTATTTAATCGAAATTTGAGTACCTTTTAAAGAATTTAAAGAAGACCACTTTTACTACTGTACTAACAATATAATCGGAAGTCAATGGACCAAGCTAAACTACATTACCCAGAATGACTTGCGGTGGCACGCAATTAATACGCGCAGGTCCCGTGTAAACAATGGAAGTCCGTTCGCGTGCCAGCCTTCAAATTAAACCGAATCGCACGTAATTCGCTGCATTTACAACAAACGCACGATTTGATTACACATTTACAAAATAATTTGTTTCTAGGTTTAATACCTATTTGCGGAAGTACGTAATCATACAGGCACACGTGTAAATCCACGATAAAGGCGTTCAGCTGGATTTACACGCACTAAAATCACAATCAGCTGGTTAAATAAAATCAGTTTACTGTCCATTCATGAACACACGTGTCCAGTGAAATATATTTTACTACAGAGATGAGTAAACGAGAAGGTAAAGCCTGACACCGTCTTTCGCTTTATGGATGCGGTTTAAGATCATTTGATGTTCATGCAGAAATCCTCATGCTATTGTCGTGATGGTGAGTTGTGTGCTTGTTTATGTAAATATATGCTTTTAATGTTCTTCTCAGACGAGGGATGCGCCCGAAAACGAAGGACCGAAGTTGGACAGAAATCGGAGGACTGTATGAACCCAGATTCAGCTGTCATTGCTGCTTTCAAAGGTGAGAGAGTCGTGCAGTATGTGTTCAGTGCACCAGATGAATGAATCTGATATATTTACTGGTTTCTCTGACAGTATTCCAGCAAGAACTTGACACCAAACACGATAAATATGAGCGTTTGGTGAAAATCAGCCGAGATGTCACCATTGAGAGCAAACGGACCATATTCCTCCTGCACAGAGTGACCAGGTGAGATTCATTCAAGAGCTTGCATATGTACATATACAGTATATTTTATATATATATATATATATATATATATATTTTTTTTTTTTCTATATAATATATATTTGAGAAAATAGTAAAGTGAATAGATGTGCCGAAATACAGTTAGTAGAGAGAGATAGATAGATAGTATAAATAGATAGATAGAATGATAGAAAGACAGATAGATAGAAAGAAAGAAAGATAGACTGACAGAATAGATAGACAGAGAGATAGATAGAATGATAGACTGACAGAATGATAGATAGATGGATAGATAGATGAACAGATAGATAGATAAATAGATAGATACTGTAGATAGAAAGATAGATAGATACTATAGATAGAAAGATAGATAGAATTATAGATAGATACTATAGATAGATGGATAGATACTGTAGATAGATAGATACTGTAGATAGAATGATAGAAAAACAGATAGATAGATAGATAGATAGACTGACAGAATAGAGAGATAGAAAGATAGATGGACAGACAGATAGACAGATAGATAGATAGATAGATACTGTAGATAGATAGATATAGATAGATAGATATAGATAGATAGATAGAAAGACAGATAGATAGATAGACTGACAGAATAGATAGATAGAGATAGATAGAATGATAGAAAAACAGATAGATGGATAGATACTGTAGATAGAATGATAGAAAAACAGATAGATAGATAGACTGACAGAATAGACAGAGAGATAGATAGATAGATGGACAGAGATAGATAGAATGATAGAAAGACAGATAGATAGGTAGATAGATAGATAGATAGATAGACTGACAGAATAGAGAGATAGATAGATAGATAGATCGAATTATAGATAGATGGACAGAGATAGATAGAATGATAGAAAGACAGATAGATAGGTAGATAGATAGATAGATAGACTGACAGAATAGAGAGATAGATAGATAGATACTGTAGATAGAATGATAGAAAGACAGATAGATAGATAGACTGACAGGATAGATAGATAGATAGAATGATAGATAGATAGATAGATAGATAGATAGATACTGTAGATAGAATGATAGAAAAACAGATAGATAGATAGATAGATAGACTGACAGAATAGATAGAGAGATAGAAAGATAGATGGACATACAGATAGACAGATAGATATATAGATAGATAGATAGATAGATAGAAAGACAGATAGATAGATAGACTGACAGAATAGATAGAGATAGATAGAATGATAGAAAAACAGATAGATAGATAGATAGATAGATACTGTAGATAGAATGATAGAAAAACAGATAGATAGATAGATAGATAGACTGACAGAATAGACAGAGAGATAGATAGATGGACAGATAGATAGATAGATAGATAGATAGATAGATAGATAGATAGATAGATAGATAGATAGATAGATAGACTGACAGAATAGACAGAGAGATAGATAGATAGATGGACAGATAGATAGATAGATAGATAGATAGATAGATAGAATGATAGAAAGACAGATAGATAGGTAGATAGATAGATAGACTGACAGAATAGATAGACAGAGATAGATAGATAGATAGATAGATAGATAGATAGATCGAATGATAGATGGACAGAGATAGATAGATACTGTAGATAGATAGATAGATAGATAGAATGATAGAAAGACAGATAGATAGACTGACAGAATAGAGAGATAGATAGATACTGTAGATAGATAGAATGATAGAAAGACAGATATATAGATAGACTGACAGGATAGATAGATAGATAGATAGATAGATGGACATACAGATAGATACTGTAGATAGATAGATAGGTAGATACTGTAGAGAGATAGATAGATACTGTAGATAGATAGATAGATAGATGACAGAATGATAGATAGACAGACAGATAGATAGATGGTCAAGGTTAGATAGAGAAATAGAGAGAGAGATAGTTGTTTCTGTTTTAGTAAATTGGTTGATTTAGAATCTGATAAATGATAAAAAGGGAAGAAACGAAGGATAACCTCATCAGTACAGTGTAACTTTAGAGTTGTATGTCATTATACTGTATGATGAGTTTTACACGTGTAAGAGCATCTGCTCAGTGCTTACCTGTAAATAAGCGTTAGTGTATTTTTCTTCGGACTGCGTCAGTGTTCCAGATGTTGAGGAGATCCTGAACGAGGCAGATGTGAAACTGGACAGTGTGAGGCAGAAGATCGGACAGATAGCAGAAGAACTGAGAGGAGAAGATTTACACCAGTTCCACCGAGCGTTTACTCCAGGTACGGCCACGGCAAACGCGTTCAGTGGACAGCTGATGTGTCATGTGACTCAAGAACATTTGTATTACAGTGCAATACATTTGCAGTTAAGATAAATAAGTGCATAAGTAGATAAGTAAGGAATAATTGAATTCGTTGAATTCTTAGAAAATAATGCACACCAGAGGTGGTAATGCGGACACGACGTGAAGCGGGTGTGTGTTATTTTCTAATAATTCAACGGCCCAGAGTCAATTATTCCGCTTATACTACGGTAACCACACCTCAAGACACTGTTCCGATGGTGTATTTCAAGACATTTGTCAGGTTTCTGTCCTTAAAACACTCTTGTGTGTGGGACTAATTTCTCACGCATCTCATCTCAAGCCTCCGTTGCTAATTCCAAAACTTCATTTCAGAAATAGTAACGGAGGCTTGAGCCTTGATAGCAGAATAATACAGTTATTAATGCAGTTATTAACGGTGTCTCTACTAACAACAAAGTTTATTATATTTAAAAATACCACAGCTGTAACTTTTTCCCTTATTGCACCCTTAAACCTACCCATAACAAACCTGGGTTACAATTTATTTTAAGGTGTATTTGTTACAATGTAATTATACATTTATGTACTGAGTAATTTTAAGTAACTGCATATAGGGTTAGGATTAGGGTTTGGTTTGATTTAGGGTTAGTTGCATGTAATTATGCATAATTTATAGTTATTACTGGAGTAACTACATGTAACATATGTAACAATGACACTGTAAAATAAAGTGTCTCTAACCTTACCCATATCCCACCTCTGTAGCAGCAATACAACATGAACACAATAAGTACAGTGTTATTATGTTTTTATTATAGTTTTATTAATATTTTGAATTCTGTTTTTATATTTTTAGTTTTCATGTTTATTTTATTTATTTATTTTTTAAATATTGCTATTTAGATTTAATTTAATTTATTTTTATTTTAGTTTTTATTCATTTCCAGTTAATAAAACTTCAACTTATTTCAGTTTATCGGCAAGGCAACATTTCTAATTTTTTTTAAAAACTAATACTTATATTTTATTTTATTTCAGCTTTATTTCAATTAACAGAAAGGTTTTAATAGTTTTAGGTAACAATAATAACCCTGATTGTACCTCACAATTAATTTTTTGATGCAAGTGCATAGTAGTTATGAACACTATTACACTGCCCTCCAAAAGTTTGGAAACGCCCTAGAAAAGTGGGGTTTTGGACAATATTGGCATGAATCCTTTTTAATTTGTGATAATTTTGCACTGATAAGGGACAACACAAACTACGAAAACATATTTTATTACATAAACAGTTTATACACCACCATTAGCAGCTATCTGACCTAAACTGGGTTCTAATTGGTTCATTGTATTCTAAACTTAATTGGCAATCAATTGTTGAAGCTATTAAGGTGTGCTGACCCAAAGATCTTTTACAAACCTGGGCCAAGTTTAAACCAGTAACCAGGCATCACAGCTGGCAAAGGGGCATGTCTGACTTTGACATGTATATATTGCCATTATTATGTAATCAAAATGAAAATGATTATTGCTGGTCTTCAATGATAATGTCAAGTTACTTTAATGTATTTGCACCAAAAAATGATAAGGATTTATGCTGATATCGTCCAAAACCACACTTTGCCAGGGGTGTTTCCAAACTTTTGGAGGGCAGTGTATATTTTATTATATTATATTATATTTATTATATTATTAGACCCCATGATATGATTGTAAAGCGCTTTGAGTACCCAGAATAGTACTATATAAATGTAACAAATTATTTATTATTATTATTATACAATTTAATGGTCACGCTTTCTATTATATAATATCTTATTTTTCCAGCTAATAGATTAAGTTGTTCTGACGATGTATTCCTATAAATGTTTCACTTGGGGTTTATCTTGTAATTCTGTGCCAGTCTTATAAGAACTGATGATGATGATGATAAAATGACAACATTTAGTCTGATATCTGGTTCTAATGATAATTTCATGTGTTACGGATGTTCAGTTTATATGAAACCTTAGCGTTGTATTTTAAGATTTTTGGACCGCCGTGTTGTTGGTCTGCACTTTACGCCACTACATAATATCTCATCTTGCTTAATGTTCCCAAGAGCGGTCACCATGCTTTTCCAGCCATTATTATTTTTGTCTTTCATAAGAGGAGAGAGGGCAGACACAATGTCTGCAAACTTCTGAGGAAAACATGGATAAGGGAGGGAGGGGACCTACCAAATTCTGTGGTTATCTAGCGGTAAGGGGAAGTCATTTTTAGATTATGGTCGCAGAGAAATCATCGGGGTCTTTCTTGAGACGTGACCGAGGTCAGATCCTGTCAATTAGGTTTCTATTTTTCTTTTTGTTTGAAGAGCTTTATTGGGTTGTGAGGGGCAAGCAGACGCTCACCCACGGGCCCAAGCATTGAGAAAGTCTCGCGTTTAATGGGCTTGTTTTCGCACAAAAGCCATTAAAGGCTAAATTTGACACTAATTGCATCAAGTAAGTTCACGCTGCAGAATCTTTTAACACAACTGGCATTGGTGACCTGCTTAATTGTTAGATAAGCTGCTTCAAAGTCACGTCACAATCATCATATTTATGAGATGAGTGCACTCAAATGCCACTATAAATATTCTAATCAGCATTTACCTTAAGTACAGATTTCATGTGTTGTGGTTGTGTTGATTTAGGAATAATAGTGGAAATAAACTGATAAATTTTAATTGTGAATGCTGGTTAGTTTTTTTGCATTTTGTGTTCATGTTGGTGAGAACTATAATTCATAATTTCCCATAGATAAAGCACAAATTATGCACCTAATGCACATTTGCTCTTTCTTTTTGTTGTAGTAGCACTAAACAACGTAGTATTTTTGTTAGGATTTATACTGTGAAGAATGATTTTTAAAAGTTAATAGCAAAGAAAACAAAGATTATTGGTGTATGTTTACCAAACTTAAGTCTGTGTTCCCAAGCTTCAAATTTTTATGACAGTTTTTTTACATTTTTGTCCTCTATGGACCTGTATTTATCTATTTTTGGTTTGGTTTTTACTCTTATTGTATTGATGCAACTCTTGTATAACTTGTAACTTGCCAAGAAAATAGACTCAGTTGCTGACATATACTGTATCTACTACTGTACCAAAATACTTGAGCTTAAAATGTGCTGAAATAAATGTGCTTCATATAATTATAATTCATAATTACGACTTTCGAGGTTTTAAGTTATAAAATCATCAGCATCAAAGGGAGGCACCATTAAATCATTCCCTTTTTTGAACTAGAAAACATTTATTTCTTCACTAGTCTTGGTACTGTCTGTATTTAAGCAGCAATTTTTTGTAACACTTTATTTTAGGGTCTTTTAACTAGTTGCTTATTAGTATGCATATTACTAGAATATTGGCTATTTATTAGTACTTATAAAGCAGATATTAATGCCTTATTCTACATTCTTAATCCTACCCAATACCTAAACTTAACAACTACCTTACTAACTATTAATAAGCAGTAATTAGGAGTTTATTTAGGGAAAAGTCGTAGTTAATAGTGAATATGTGTTCCCTATACTAAAGTGTTACCCCATTTTTTCTTCTTCAGTATTTATGACAGCATGTTTGCATGAAGAATTTCCTGGCTTTTCTCAGACAAACGCACATTTTATTTACCACCTGAACCGTGTCTTTTCTGCTGGATTTCGATTGTCACACACTGTACCTGATAGAAATGAAGATAATCCTTTGCCCGTATTAAAAACAGTGCTTTTCTTTCATGCCTGGCATCAAACTCCTGCATAGCACAGCGTTTAGACCATCATCTCTATTCACTGACACACAAACACACTCTTATGTTTTCAGCGTTTGGCTCACTGAAAGCCCAATTATCTGTTTCCTTTTGGCTCAGAAGGCTTGGTGAAGGGTACACAAGACACACTGGCACAATTCATCAGCGTCTGATCTGGGTACAGAGATGGACGATATATAATGTAGCTCTATTATTGTTACAAAATGCATTGAGCGTTTCATTTTTGACCATCAGAGATGAAGAGGTCAGTGGGTTACAAACTGCAGATTGGCCTGGACTCATCTGTGTAGTCGGCCAGAGATGGTTTGTGATCTTGTTTGATGCTGTAGTAGTTTTGTCTGTCTCCGTCTGTTAATCACATCCTCCTGCACCCAATATTGAGCCCTGAGTCCATCTCTTTGTCATAATACAATATTTGCAAATATTAAACAAGACTTTGAATAGAAGGATCTTATGAAGCTATTCACATTTTTCTTCATTTGTTTGTGTGTTCGTTGTTTTATTTGTTTTTAAAAATATAATTATATATACACTTATATACTTAAAATATATATTTAAAGGGTTACTTCACCCAAAAATTAAAATTATGTCATTTATTACTCACGCTCATGTCGTCCCACATCCGTAAGACCTTCATTGATCTTCGGAACACAACTTAAGATATTTTTAATCAGTAAGGCCTCCATTGACAGCAATAACACTCCCTTTTCAATGCCCAGAAAGCTACTAAAAACATATTTAAAACAGTTCATGTGACTACAGTGTTTCAACCTTAATATTATAAAGCGACGAGAATACTTTTTGTGCACCAGAAATAACAAAATAGCGACTTTATTCCACAATATCCAGTGAAGGGCGATTTCAAAACACTGCTTCATGAAGCTTCGAAGCTTTACGAATCATTTGTTTTGAATCAGTGGTTCAGAGCGCCAAAATCACATGATTTCAGTAAACGAGGCTTCGTTACGTCATAAGTGTTTTGAAACTTCAATAGTTCACGTGACTGTGGCAGTTTGATACACGCTCCGAACGACTGATTCAAAACCTATGATTCGTAAAGCTTCGAAGCTTCATGAAGCAGTGTTTTAAAATCGCTCTTCACTGGATATTGTGGAATAAAGTCGCTATTTTGTTATTTTTGGCGCACAAAAAGTATTCTCGTCGCTTTATAATATTAAGGTTGAAACACTGTAGTCACATGAACTGTTTTAAGTACGTTTTTAGTAGCTTTCTGGGCAATGAAGAAGGGAGTGTTATTGCTGTCTATGGAGGCCTCACTGAGCCATCGGATTTTGATCAAAAATATCTTAATTTGTGTTCTAAAGACCAGCGAAGGTCTTACAGGTGTGGAACGACATGAGGGTGAGTAATTAATGATATAATTTTCATTTTTGGGTGAACTAACCCTTTAAGGCTTCTCCTGTATATCTCTTTTTTTTTTTTTTTTTTAACGGTAGTATATGTGAATTGCTTACAAATACAATCACTGTAATATGATTAACTTGCTTGTCACTTTTGACCAATAGGTGGTGCTGTTATCATATTATTATGGTGTGGTCAGTGTGAGGTAACAATGAAACATAAGTTTGGTGTCAATATACCGAAGTGTTGCAGAGTTACAGCCTCAGAATCAGTTTGGCATCATGCCAACAAATTAGTTGATGCGTTATTCAAGAACGGTTTGGTCTATTGGAAAGCTTTTGATAACATTTTGTCTGAAGATGATCTAAGCCAATTTTGGTGAAAATCGGACCAATGGTCTCGGAGGAGTTCAAAAAAGTAGGTTTTTTAAAAAAATTCAAAATGGCGCACAAGTTCGACCCAATATGGTATAATTGTTCTCGATGTGACTCAAGGAATCTATCAAGACCAGTTTCAATAAATAGGCAAAATTAATCAAAAGCTATTAGCATTTTTTTTTTTTTAAATTTCATTATAAGTTCCAACACTTTCTGAGTTCCTTCAGGGCATGGTCCTGATGACACATACAGAGTTTCATAATGATACGCCAATGTGTTCATAAAATACAGCATTTTAGGGCAAAATTCAAAATGGCCGACGGCCAGAATGGCCGATATAGGAAAATTGGGTATCATTCGACTCTGTATGTGGCACTGAATTAGAAGAGTGAAGAGAGTTTTAAGATTTTTTGCCAAACCATTCAGAAGTTATAAGCAAAAATAGCCATTTTTCATATCTCCTGACCAGTAGGTGGCGCTGTGCCGAAACGCTGCATGTCGCCTCTTGTCATGCTTGTGATGGCATGTACCAAGTTTGGTCTGAATATGCTAAATGCAGAGATATGGCCTCGTGTCTAATTTGGCAGGCTCTTCATCAGATTTGTTTGCGTGTTTGAGAACGATTGGGTTTATCAAAAAGCTTTTTGCCAGCATTGTCTGAAGGTGATCTGATTCAATTTTCGTGAAAATTGGACAAACCATCTAGAAGGAGTTGGGAAAAGTAGAATTGAATCGCCTTGAATCAAGGAATCAGAGGAAAGGGGAATTTTGTTTCTAGCCCTTAAGGTTCAAAAGTTATTAGCATAAACGTAAGTGCAAATTTGGACAGTTGGTGGCGCTAGAGGGATTGAGTTAGAGAGTCCTAATTTGCTGTGGTTAATGTTGGGACTGTCCTCTATCTGTGTGCCAAATTTCACAACTTTTTACCATACGGTTCTGTGGGCTGCCATAGACTTGTAGAGAGGAAGAAGAATAATAAGAAAACTAACGGATACAATAGATGCCATAGCACCTTTGGTGCTTGGCCCCTAATAATACCCATAAGTCAGAATAATTAAAATTAGAGAAAAAGAGTAGAAAAACCCCTATGTTTCAGATTCTAACAGCTGGACAGGTGTTGCAATTTTATGTTTTGCTCTAGTTAGTGATTTTGACTAGTAGCCTCAGTGTGTTTACATCCAGTAAGGTGACTGTTCTGTCAAATTAACCTCCAAAGAAATGTCTTGAGAGGGAGTCTCCAATCTCATGCCTGATAACGTTATCTCACTTCCTGCTGAGCCTGAGAGAAGACAACAAACCCTTCAGTACGTTCAGCTTTTGTGGGAACCGCGACGCGCTGCTCTCTATCACGAGCATAGCTTCATAAAGAGCTGCTGCGTTTTGGGCCGATTGGGTTTTTGTTTTCATTTTTATGTTGAACATTGTCACACTGCATGTAAATCTGTGCCCAGGGAGCGACAGATAAGAACGTCTTTGATGTTAATTGCCACTCCAAAAGTAAAGCTTAATCACAAAGTCTTCCGTCCTGTCATTATTGGCCTGATGTTTACACAAGAGCTGGACACAAATACAGCGGTCAGTCGCACAGCTCAGTTAAACATCATCTACTGACTGAGACTGTTTGAATGCCAGAAAAACTTCACATTATGACATCTTAGGGCCGTTTCACACAGAAGACATTTTGCTGTTAAAAATGCAAGACGCGGGTCAGTTTAACGAAATAAAAGCACAAGGTGTAGAGATGCGTCGAGTGCTGCGTTTTCAGAATGCAAGACGCAAGCGCAATGATCTATGGAACACCAAACAGGTCATACCGTCAAAGTCCGCCTAGTGCACGTTTACTAGGGATGGGCATTTTTGGCAATGTTTCATTTCGATCATCGATAGGTTTCAAAAACGAGTAATCAAGTACTCGGGGGGGCAGGGCGTGTGCGGGGCATGGCCGTCATGGAGATAATGAAAATATCTGAAGACTGTTATGAAAATGAATGTTAAAAATAAAAATATGACATGAAAACTTGTTTATGAAAACATGAACATGTGATTAGAACACTGTTAGATTATGATTAAGATGCAGCAATGTTATTAATAAAGAAGCATCTGAAAGGTATAGCTGCCTGAGGTGAAGAGTGACTTTAGGCCAATAAACTGAAGCCCGTTCTATGACACATCCTATGATATTAATCAGATAACTTCGATACATAACATAGACGTAACATTACAACTGGAATCTGCAAAAAAGGATGCAAATGCCAGTGAGCTTTAAAGAAACACTCCACTTTTTTTGAAAATAGGCTCATTTTCCAACTCCCCTAGAGTTAAACAGTTGAGTTTTACCGTTTTCGAATCAATTCAGCCGATCTCCGGGTCTGGCGGAACCACTTTTAGCATAGCTTAGCATAGTTCATTGAATCTGATTAGACCGTTAGCATCTCGCTCAAAAATGACCAAAGAGTTTCGATATGTTTCCTATTTAAAACTTGACTCTTCTGTAGTTACGTCGTGTACTAAGACCGATGGAAAATGAAAAGTTGCTATTTTCTAGGCCGATATGGCTAGGAACTATACTCTTATTCCAGCGTAATAATCAAGGAACTTTGCTGCCGTACCATGGGTGCAGCAGGCGCAATGATATTACGCAGCGCCTGTGACCCCCTGCTTGCACAGGGAGCGTGCCTTGCAACCATGGAGAAATTTGTGAGAGACGCTGCGTAATATCATTGCGCCTGCTGCAGCCATGGTACGGCAGCAAAGTTCCTTGATTATTACGCCGGAATGAGAGTATAGTTCCTAGCCATATCAGCCTAGAAAATCGCAACTTTTCATTTTCCGTCGGTCTTAGTACACGATGTAACTACAGAAGAGTCAAGTTTTAAATAGGAAAAATATCGAAACTCTTTGGTCATTTTTGAGCGAGATGCTAACGGTCTAATCAGATTCAATGAACTATGCTAAGCTATGCTAAAAGTGATACCACCAGACCCGGAGATCGGCTGAATGGATTCGAAAACGGTAAAACTCAACTGTTTAACTCTAGGGGAGTTGGAAAATGAGCCTATTTTCAAAAAAAGTGGAGTGTTTCTTTAAGTTACGCGCTATAGCGAGAGTGAGAGAGAGAGAGAGAGAGAGCTCCCGCCGTGATGCGCTTTCATGACAGCGCGCTGAAACGTGCTGAATTCACTATAGATTTCTATAATGTTCTCATTATAATGCTATGTTTATGGCAGATTTGTGCTTTATTTTCATCTACATTATTACGTGATTCCATAAATCGCCTGCGCGTTTTCGAAGCCATACAAATTGCCATTGAACAAATATGACTAAAAAAGCACTGCTGCATTATTACAACATCGGTTTTTTTATTTATTTATTTATTTATTTATTTTTTTTTTTTAAAAGAAACATCTAAAAGCAATATGACCGTCTCAAATAACTCAGATATCAGGCATTGCATTGATATGCAGCGCATTCAGCATGTTAGGCTAATAGATGTTGATATCCCAACGCATCCTATATTAGATTAATCAGATGTAGCTATTACAACTTTCATCTGCAAAAAGTTCACGAATGCAAACGTGAGCTTGACCGAAAGTGTAACTCTGATTGCGCTTTAAAAACATAGCCAACAAACGAAAGCACAACAAATTCACATTCTTTTAGGCTACATTAGTGTCACTTGTAATTTTTTATTTATTCTAATATTTCAGCAATATTTTGGATTCAATTTGCACTTTCTGATCAACCAAAATGTTATTTTACAGTATGAAAATCACTGATGATTATTGCTAAATTAATTATGAATAGAATTTAAAGGATATTTTCAGCGCAAGATAAAAGTTTGGCGCTGCACAGCTTGCATTGAACTGTATTTTCATCTATCTTGTCAAAGTGAAGCCAGACATCACTACGTGACTTCGAGGCCATTCTCTCTCACATCTTTTGGCGCATGCTGTGGCAAGCTAAACAATCAGAGCTCAGAACGCCACCCAAAGTGCTGCTAACCAATCAGGAGAAGGAAAAAAAAACAACATTTCGATCATCGTTCACATGATCGAGCGTCACTGTCACGGTCGAGTACTCGAGTACTCGATCGCTGTTGCACATCCCTAATGTTTACATTGAAAAACAATGGAAAAGTAGTACAGTTCTATATGAACAGCCCCTTAGTTTACAAATCAGTACAAACTAAGTGTCTTAAAGGGTTAGTTCATCTAAAAATTAAAATTCTGTCATCATTTACTCACCCTCGTGTTGTTTCAAACCTGTAAGACTTTCGTTCATCTTCGGAACACAAATGAAGATATTTGTAATGAAGTCTGAGAGATTTCTGTTCCTCCATTGACAGCTACGCAACTGACACTTTGATGCTTCAAAAAGTAAAACTAATCCATATGAATTGAGTGGTTTAGTCAAAATTTTCTGACGAGACAATCACTCAATATGATGAACAGATTTAATTTTAGGCTTTTATTCACATAAACATTGATCAGTAAACACATACAGAAGCTCAACCGTACTTGCTTGACACGTTACGTGCTGCGTAACACGAGAATGAACCTCATTGGTTCTTGCTGAAGCTCAAACGTGCTGCGTAACACGAGAATGAACCTCATTGATTCTTGCAGAAGCTCAAACGTATGTTGTGAAATGATCAAATGAAAGCTTTGTGTTGAAGAATCGTAGTAATGGAGAGTTGTTTTCTTTTCAGGGATTCAGGAGTATGTGGAGGCCGTTTCCTTTCATCACTTCATCAGACATCGCACACTGATCAGCCTGGAGGAAATCAACGCTCGGCTGGTCTTCATGAGAGAAAATAAGGTATGATATCGTATCCTAAAGTCAACCTGAACCACATGTCTGCATCTGTCCTAATATAAACATGACCTCTTTAATGTTGTCTTGCCAAAATAGACAGGCTACGTTCTCAAGAGCGCATTCATCAGGTTTATCAGATCAGTGACAATCACTCCATCTTTTGCAGTTATTTTTAGTAAGCTGTGAAGACTGCCTGCTTTGCACGTCTCTCTTGTCAGAGATATTTTTAGATGCATTGGTCTTGTTTGAGGGTAAACATGTGGCTATTGGTTTCTGTGTGCTTTTATAGTTTTTTAGTTATTTTGTTTGTGAATAAACTTTTAGATAGTGGTGTTTGCTAAGGAAGCATCACTACACTCAAAAAATATTTAGGCCTAAATTTAAGATTTATATATTTGATGTATTTGCATATAAAATTTCGATCCTTTTGCATTACACATTTTTAACATAAACTAATAAACTAAATGAGATGCATATTTGTCAGTCATACCTAAATGAAAACGGGCACTAGAAAAATTTATTATAACAATTTGTATCTCTTTGCTGAAGGGTGTAGGTGAGGTCACGTGTCCCGGTCCGTGCGTTCTGACCTTCCAGATAACGCCGACCGACTACCTGCTGGGCGTAGCCGACCTGACGGGCGAGCTGATGCGCATGTGCATAAGCAGCGTGGGCAACGGTGACATGGACACGCCATTCCAGCTCGGCGGCTTCCTGCGGGAAATCCATGACGGCTTCTCCTACATCGGCAACACGGGACCCTACGAAGTCTCCAAGAAACTGCACACGCTGCGGCAGAGCCTGGGAAAGGTGGAGGATGCGTGCTACACCCTGCGCGTGCGCGGCTCTGAGATTCCCAAACACATGCTGGCCGATGTGTTCTCCAGCAGGGCGGCGCACTTGGACCCGGATGACGCAATGGCGTGATGCGATGTGCGTCTTTTCATGTGCATGTTGGACTTGGCAAATAGACTGGGCATATTGTGAGAGTATTTTTAGTTTAAAGACTCATATCTCTCTCTATCAATCTGTATTTGTTTCAATGGTTGCATGTTGTTATCATGCCTTGTTCTTCAATTTTGAGCACGATGTTTAACTGATCTTGCTCCTTCTATTCTACCTAAAAGTTATAAACATGTTTACCACGGTTTTGAAATCAAATGGCCTCAGAAATGTCAATAAAACTTGTTTTTGGTACAAACTTAGCCCTCTTAATTTATCTTTGGTTACGTCTCAACAGATCACACCAGGGTCATCATTTTATAATGGGTTAATTATTTATTTCTCAAAAACACAATAGTTTTACCCATCTGCACTTAGTTTTTGTTTATTTTGATGTATTAATTGATTTTTTTTTTACTCAAGAAACAAACTTTGTTTTCCTACTAAAAATATTAGTTTGATAATGAAGACCCAGAAATTGATTAAATTTCTGATTACATTTAAAGCTGCAGTCTGTAAGTTTTGCCTCTTTGTCGCCATCTCTGTTTGAAACCTGCAATTGCAGTGATTTGCGGAATTATCTTCTTTACGTGGGTTGTGCATCAGCACGGCTCCTCAGCGCGGATCAATCTAATGTTTTGAGGTGTATGTCAGTCAACGCATCAGTGTGAATATTCACTGTACTTCGGAATTACAAATACTATGTCTTGGAAATATGTCCAAAATAATACGTTTCACCGGAAAATGTCACCTGAAAAAGCAAGTAACATGTCTGCCACTTTTGTTATGACCAACTGAAAAAAAAAAAAAATCACGCTGCCAATGGTGAATAAATCTAATGATTGCAAAGTTAGCTCAGATCACGTCAAACAGTGCAAATTATTGTTATACTTTGTTCTCAAATTGTTAATGTTAACAGTGACTGTGTATTTAGTGTATCAGCGTTATCTGTAGATTTCAATTTCCATATAGTCTAATCTCTAATCGTCATTAGAATTTCATCTAAAGAAATTGTTCTTTTAACCTCAAAATCAATTTAATGTTCCTTTAGAACTCGTCCTCTTTGAAATACAAATCTTTTGTAAATACAGTGTAATCCCACGTATCTGTAATCAGAAAAACTGGAATATAATAATATAGGTATTATATTATTAATATAGGTATAATATAGGTATTATTCAGCTGATAATACCTAGAATATCAAAATCAACCGCAGGCGGTAGATCCTTCTCCTATTTGGCACCTAAACTCTGGAACAATCTTCCTAGCATTGTTCGGGAAGCAGACACACTCTGTCAGTTTAAATCTAGACTAAAAACGCATTTCTTTAACCTGGCATACACATAACACATTACCAATTTATATTTTCAAATCCGTTAAAGGATTATTAGGCTGCATAAATTAGGTCAGCTGGAACCGGGAACACTTCCTATAACACCTGATGTACTCGTTACATCAGAAGAAGAATGGCATCTACGCTAATATTAGTCTTTCTGGTTATCCCGAGGTTCACCGTAGTCAACCGGATCCGGGCCGTATCCAGGTGAGACCAAGGACCTGCGCCTTGACACGACCACAACGCAGCCCTGAAGTATCAGCAGAGATTGAGTCAACTAGATCATCCACTGTGAGGGCCTCATCGACACGACAGCCACGACACAGTTCCTCAACAACCGTCCATACCGGCGTGATGAATACGATCCTCAATTGGATGGAACTGGAATAAATACTTTGAATGTTGCGATCCTATCGGACTTATGATAGCTACCTGAATTGTAACAAATGACTCTTGGCCAGAGGAGAACTGGCCCCCCGACTAAGCCTGGTTTCTCCCAAGGTTTTTTTCTCCATTTAAACACCTATTTGCCACTTGTCTGCCACCTGATGTCACCTGATGGAGTTTGGGTTCCTTGCTGCTGTCGCCTTTGGCTTGCTTAGTTGGGGACACTTGACATTTGACTTGACATTTGATATTCAACAGTGCTTTGATCTGCCTGCATTGACACTATTCTTTAAGAGCTGCTGTGCAGCCAAATAATGTACCAGTTATCAATGTAAAGCTGCTTTGACACAATCTACATTGTAAAAAGCGCTATATAAATAAAGGTGACTTGACTTGACTTGATAATCTAATTTCAGTCACCAGTTGTCAATGATGATTGTAGTTTTGAACTTTCTTGATTACAAGCCTCCATCAAAATGACACATTTAATTATTCCAGCTGCCACAAGAAGAGACTACAAATGATCCGTCACCTGCAGCATCCACATCCGAGTGATTCTAGCCGGGACGCCTTCTTCATCTATACAGACGTGACGTAATGACGCAAAGACGAACGGCGGCAAACTCGTATTTCCCACGGAAACCGACCCGAACCACGCAAATTAGAAAACATTATTACAAGCTTACCATTGTGAATCGGCTAAGGTAAGGAGATAGTTTTGAACACTGATTGGTTATGTTCTTGCTCAATAATAGACCCTTTTGTTTCACAGACTGTGATGACGCGTTTTAACGCGTTTAAATCCTGCAAAGTTTTTTTATATTTTCATTTTTTTTTTTTTTTTTTTAAATGTATGTACATTTATAACACTATACTTAGTATTATATTACCGTTGCACCAAATTACAAAAAAAAATAGTTAATGCTGCTGTGAGGGTGTTTCTAATACAGCGGCTATGGAAGTGACGGTAAAAATGACATCTTTCTCTCTTCTGACTGCCGTTATCAATCGCTCTCTATTTTTCCTCTTTTTGAAAGTTATGAAAACACTATTGTGGAGTTTTTCTTTTGATATTTGTGCAAATGGAAACGCAAAAAAATATATTTAACGAAGTCTCTCATTCACCGCTATAATATTTTACCCAACTATGACGACTTCCGCTTCTGAGAAACGTATTTGCAAGCTTTGATGACAAACAACAAGATCAAGCTTTTCTCTTTCCGTTAGCAGCCGTTAAATACTTTTGAAGGATATAAATGCCCCTGAGATGAATGGGTATGAATTAATGTAAAAGAAAACCTCATTTTAAAAATACATTCAGTTGTTGATCACTATGATATTCTCAGGCTTTAGTGTTTTCATCGTTTCGACACAGCTCCCCTCTGAGAGCTCGAGATTTATGAAGTTGTACAATACTGACACATGGTGGCTGTCTCCAGTAATTGCAGGTAACGGCTACTAGCATTTACTTGTTCAGGAGAGATGCAGTATGACGGCTAAATATAACAAATATATTCAGATCTCAAGCCAGGATGATGTTTTGAAGTAAACAGTCCTGGAGCTGGAATATAGACAATGTAAATATAAAATAGTTTTACATTTTTGGTCAGTATATAGGCCTACCAATCTAACAAAAACATTATCTTAAAACATGTTTTGCTAACTTTCGTATTAAGTTATGAAAACTTTATTTCTGAACAAACGTCCAGTTTTTAAATGTTTCAAAAAGTTATTTTATTGGTTATGCAAACATTCCGTTTTAGAATTTTGCAAACAATTGTTACCTTTGAATGTTCTCTGAACGTTCTGAAACAAATAGTAGCATTTAAAAAATTAAACTAAAACATTTCAGGAACAAAAAGTTTAATGAATGATGTATAAAGAACGTTTTGTTCCCTGTTAGCTGGGTAGTTCATATCACACCATATGGTAGGTCTATATCGTGCCATATTTCATAGTTTCGATGACTTTACCATTATTATAAAACATGCAAAATAGTGATAGTGTACTTTGACTTTCATGTGTCAGCAAAAGTCATGTGAAAGTCATGAGCATCCTTTATCTTACACCTCAAAATCTTATTCTAACTGTGTGTCAGATATTCTCCTTGACATACACTGACAACAGAAAAAACGTTGTTTGGTTCAGTGGTTCACATTGGGACTTAAAGTCACAAGATCAGATGTTAATTTGATTTAGCTGCTTACTAAGAGACTTTGATTCTGACACTCTGATCGGTTTAGCTCAATTAAACCATTATGAGACAAGCACAGGCCTCAAATGAGACTTTCCACTGTCTATACAGCACAACACAAAGAGCGGCACTGTTCATCTGACCGAGGCTAACAGAGCCCAGTTCAGCTGAAAGAGAGAAAGACACACAACAGGAGCACTCTGTGTGTCCGCATTACGCCTGGGAAGCGGATCAGATGTCTTATTATTCCAGACTGCTTATTATTCCAGTTCGTACTTCATGATAACAATGAAAATCTCTGAGTTAAACTATGTAAAAATATATATACATAAGTACATTTATTAAGAGTACTTATATAGGGAAAAATCAACAGAACAGGTTCAACCCAGACAATATCTGTTAAACACAGCTTGAACTACTAAAATCTGCTTTGAAACTTTAAATATAGGCCTACTGATAACCAACATAAAAATCTTGGGTTATTTTTTCTACCCAAGTCCTGGGTTGAGCCTTTTGGGTCACTTTTTGGGTTACTTTTCCAGTGTTTGGGTAGTTTTTGTGTTACCCAGCTCCTGGGTCAGACGTAACAACCCGGTGTTTGGGTAGTTTTTGTGTTACCCAGCTCCTGGGTCAGACGTAACAACCCGGTGTTTGGGTAGTTTTTGTGTTACCCAGCTCCTGGGTCAGACGTAACAACCCGGTGTTTGGGTAGTTTTTGTGTCACCCAGCTCCTGGGTCAGACGTAACAACCCGGTGTTTGGGTAGTTTTTGTGTTACCCAGCTCCTGGGTCAGACGTAACAACCCAGTGTTTGGGTAGTTTTTGTGTTACTCAGCTCCTGGGTCAGACGTAACAACCCGGTGTTTGGGTAGTTTTTGTGTTACCCAGCTCCTGGGTCAGACGTAACAACCCGGTGTTTGGGTAGTTTTTGTGTTACCCAGATCCTGGGTCAGACGTTTATGATCCTGGGTCATACGTAACAACCCGGTGTTTGGGTAGTTTTTGTGTTACCCAGATCCTGGGTCAGACGTAACAACCTGGTGTTTGGGTAGTTTTTGTGTTACCCAGCTCCTGGGTCAGATGTAACAACCCGGTGTTTGGGTAGTTTTTGTGTTACCCAGATCCTGGGTCAGACGTTTATGATCCTGGGTCATACGTAACAACCCGGTGTTTGGGTAGTTTTTGTGTTACCCAGATCCTGGGTCAGACGTTTGTCAGACGATTTTGATCCTGGGTCAGACGTAACAACCCGGTGTTTGGGTAGTTTTTGTGTTACCCAGCTTCTGGGTCAGACGTAACAACCTGGTGTTTGGGTAGTTTTTGTGTTACCCAGATCCTGGGTCAGACATAACAACCCGGTGTTTGGGTAGTTTTTGTGTTACCCAGATCCTGGGTCAGACATAACAACCTGGTGTTTGGGTAGTTTTTGTGTTACTCAGCTCCTGGGTCAGACGTAACAACCTGGTGTTTGGGTAGTTTTTGTGTTACTCAGCTCTTGGGTCAGACGTAACAACCCGGTGTTTGGGTAGTTTTTGTGTTACTCAGCTCCTGGGTCAGACGTTTATGATCCTGGGTCATACGTAACAACCCGGTGTTTGGGTAGTTTTTGTGTTACCCAGATCCTGGGTCAGACGTTTGTCAGACATTTATGATCCTGGGTCAGACGTAACAACCCGGTGTTTGGGTAGTTTTTGTGTTACCCAGCTCCTGGGTCAGACGTAACAACCCGGTGTTTGGGTAGTTTTTGTGTTACCCAGCTCCTGGGTCAGACGTAACAACCCGGTGTTTGGGTAGTTTTTGTGTTACTCAGCTCCTGGGTCAGACGTTTATGATCCTGGGTCATACGTAACAACCCGGTGTTTGGGTAGTTTTTGTGTTACCCAGATCCTGGGTCAGACGTTTGTCAGACGTTTATGATCCTGGGTCAGACGTAACAACCCGGTGTTTGGGTAGTTTTTGTGTTACCCAGCTCCTGGGTCAGACGTAACAACCCGGTGTTTGGGTAGTTTTTGTGTTACCCAGCTCCTGGGTCAGACGTAACAACCCAGTGTTTGGGTAGTTTTTGTGTTACCCAGCTCCTGGGTCAGACGTAACAACCCAGTGTTTGGGTAGTTTTTGTGTTACCCAGCTCCTGGGTCAGACATAACAACCCGGTGTTTGGGTAGTTTTTGTGTTACTCAGCTCCTGGGTCAGACGTAACAACCTGGTGTTTGGGTAGTTTTTGTGTTACTCAGCTCCTGGGTCAGACGTTTATGATCCTGGGTCATACGTAACAACCCGGTGTTTGGGTAGTTTTTGTGTTACCCAGATCCTGGGTCAGACGTTTGTCAGACGTTTATGATCCTGGGTCAGACGTAACAACCCGGTGTTTGGGTAGTTTTTGTGTTACCCAGCTCCTGGGTCAGACGTAACAACCCGGTGTTTGGGTAGTTTTTGTGTTACTCAGCTCCTGGGTCAGACGTTTATGATCCTGGGTCATACGTAACAACCCGGTGTTTGGGTAGTTTTTGTGTTACCCAGATCCTGGGTCAGACGTTTGTCAGACGTTTATGATCCTGGGTCAGACGTAACAACCCGGTGTTTGGGTAGTTTTTGTGTTACCCAGCTCCTGGGTCAGACGTAACAACCCGGTGTTTGGGTAGTTTTTGTGTTACCCAGCTCCTGGGTCAGACGTAACAACCCGGTGTTTGGGTAGTTTTTGTGTTACCCAGCTCCTGGGTCAGACGTAACAACCCAGTGTTTGGGTAGTTTTTGTGTTACCCAGCTCCTGGGTCAGACGTAACAACCCAGCGTTTGGGTAGTTTTTGTGTTACCCAGCTCCTGGGTCAGACGTAACAACCCAGTGTTTGGGTAGTTTTTGTGTTACCCAGCTCCTGGGTCAGACATAACAACCCGGTGTTTGGGTAGTTTTTGTGTTACTCAGCTCCTGGGTCAGACGTAACAACCCGGTGTTTGGGTAGTTTTTGTGTTACCCAGATCCTGGGTCAGACGTAACAACCCGGTGTTTGGGTAGTTTTTGTGTTACCCAGATCCTGGGTGAGACGTTTGTCAGACGTTTATGATCCTGGGTCATACGTAACAACCCGGTGTTTGGGTAGTTTTCGTGTTACCCAGCTCCTGGGTCAGACGTAACAACCCGGTGTTTGGGTAGTTTTTGTGTTACCCAGATCCTGGGTCAGACGTAACAACCCGGTGTTTGGGTAGTTTTTGTGTTACTCAGCTCCTGGGTCAGACGTTTATGATCCTGGGTCATACGTAACAACCCGGTGTTTGGGTAGTTTTTGTGTTACCCAGATCCTGGGTCAGACGTTTGTCAGACGTTTATGATCCTGGGTCAGACGTAACAACCCGGTGTTTGGGTAGTTTTTGTGTTACCCAGCTCCTGGGTCAGACGTAACAACCCGGTGTTTGGGTAGTTTTTGTGTTACCCAGCTCCTGGGTCAGACGTAACAACCCGGTGTTTGGGTAGTTTTTGTGTTACCCAGCTCCTGGGTCAGACGTAACAACCCAGTGTTTGGGTAGTTTTTGTGTTACCCAGCTCCTGGGTCAGACGTAACAACCCAGCGTTTGGGTAGTTTTTGTGTTACCCAGCTCCTGGGTGAGACGTAACAACCCAGTGTTTGGGTAGTTTTTGTGTTACCCAGCTCCTGGGTCAGACGTAACAACCCAGTGTTTGGGTAGTTTTTGTGTTACCCAGCTCCTGGGTCAGACATAATAACCCAGGGGTTGAGTTATTTATCGCAGGCTTCTTGCGCCCTCTTCAGGAGAGAGCAGTGCAGCTCCGTCAAATTGGTGCATGTCTTCGGTAAAATACAGGTTTGTGTACGTTTTATTGTATCTAAAAATTTGTTATTGTTCTGTATATCATTTAATTTTATACAAAGCAACATACAGGGGCGCAATGTGAGTCACCTAAAGGATTTTTGCGTGATTGAAACGCCTGATGCCTTGCATAAAATGTTACGATTTTATTCAAAAAGATACAGAATATAAATACTTAGGTTGTTAAAATATGTTCTCAGAATTGTACACTGATTATTTATGGACAGGTTATGGAGTCAGTCGCAGCATTTTTCGGCTACGAGTGAAACTCAGGCGGCGGTCTGAAGTTATGAGTTCCCCCGCCGAACGCGAGTCATCTCCGGCACGAGATCCAGCGCCGTCACAGTGGAAACAGGACAACAGAGACTGGTCGATTAAACTTGAATTACTTCTAAATGTTTCATTTTTACTTCTAATATTTGTTAAACAAGCTTAAATGTAGGCAATATGTATTAAAACTATATGCTATACTATAAAATATGATCGAAAATAAAGGAATTATCATGCAAACCAGTGGTTGTGTGGAGTGTTTAAGAAAAGTTTAGAGGATTTAAGTTAATCCGTAAACATTAATTCATGTATGAACTAAAAAACAACAACTATATTATAGTAAAAATGACATAACTGTAACAATATTTTAGTACATATTGTCTTGTTTAAATATATAGCATAGATTTGACATTTGAATGTCCTGTTAAATCTAAATGTCGTACAAATCAAGAATCTGTTTCAAACGCTGCAGGATCTTTTCTCCTCACTAACTTTATTTTTCTTCATCATGTTTTTGAATCAGCTGGTGTTTTTTAGTGGATGACGTCAAGTTCACACATGTAAGGTGCATTTCAGATATATCATTTTCAAGGCTATTTATTGCATATTCACACTTCTGATTTATCTACTGCATATTTATTTGCAATAATTGCCGGTTTGATGTTTTGTAATGACATTCAGACATTTTAAACGTGTCCAAATGTGAAGCCCGTCCAGTTCATGTAGCTGATGGGAGTTTTGCTTTAGTGTGAATCAGAGAATCGGAGGAGTCAAATTCCAGCAGACGTCACAGAAGCTCGTTCACAACGCGCCACATAACGGGACAAAGTGCGGCTGTTATCCGGCTCTCGTCTGCTTCTTGACAACCATGTACCGTGGCTTCGTTTTTCACCCGGAAACAGGAAATAAAATAAAGAACCTTGAGCTATTTGATATGTATTAAACAGAGGGACACAAAGGCGAACTTTCTTCAGGTTTCCCGACAGCCTTTTCCTCTCACAGGAAACTCGCCATTTAAATCGCGATTGTTATTTTTTTTCGTGGATCTGTTTTTCCTCAAGCATCGATTGAGATTACATATTTGACAACCCCTCTATCTGCGGACTATTATGTGGAAAGTGTGAAGTAATATTTCGTATTTCTCTGGGAAAGTGAACGGCGTCGGGTTCACGCGCAATAGCGCACACGCCGCCCATCGGAGGATGGCACGCACGGCGTTTGGAGTTTAACTTACCGCAACTACTGCCGTGGATTTACCGGTTTTAAACCACCATGATGTTCGCCGGGATGATAAGGGTGGAGAACAACCCAAAAACACACAACATGGACACTGAATCCACTTGTTACCGGTGCGCTGTGACGACAGGTAAGGCAAAATACCATGGTATTTCTTGATATACATAGGCAGTGCATGAAAACAACGAAGTTCAAAATAAAACAAAGGTCAGTGGAGTAAGTTTTACAAGAAAATACTATTTCAGTCTTTCTACTTAAAAATATCACGTTTAATTCGATCTGTTAGTGTCGTTTCTTTGTAATGGCCTAATTTGTAAAATTAGCAAAACTAGCAATTTCTTAGTGAAAATGGTTTCAAATCCTCTTTTTATTATATATGTTAATCATTCATCTAATGTAATAAATTGTAAAAAAAAAGTACCAAAAGTTACCATGATATTATGTTTTATTGGACATAATATGATGTAAATGCTAGTTTTAAGTGAATACCATGGTATATACAGTTGTCATGGTGTATTATCAATGTCCCATGATGATATTACCATGTTTTTGAACGTTATATTGCTGCTGTTTGACATATACCATGGTAATTCATTAAGCACCATGATATATTGTGAATTTAGGTTGATTGGGACACCTTTTCCCAGTCATTTCAATGGCAAAAAGTGTCCAAATCACCCTATATAAAATACCACGCTGTTACCATCTGAAACAATCACTGAACTTCAAGCTTCATGTCTTGATATTTCTAATGTGAAATATGATCTTTGGGAACACATTCTTTCCCTTTATTCCTCTCTTCCCACATCAAAGTTCACCAAACAGTGTCAGAATACATGAGCAGCTGGAGGTTTGGTGGTTGAATTATTTTTAAACATCCATCAGAAGGCTTTCACAAGTAACCGTGATGCGAGAAAGATCCTTTCCCATCATAACAGCCCTTTGCAATTCAGATCTCGCTTTCAGACATAATATTGTTGGTACCCACAGGCAGGCGGCTCTAGAGAAACGTGAAACTCATGTAAACACACTCGCAGAATACAAGATCAAGATGTGGGCGAGCAAACAGCATTTCAAATAGACTTTTACTATCAGACTTGCAATGTCACAATCTGTATAGTAAAATACTTACAAAAGCATTTGTGAGTGGCAGTGCGGTAATGAGCAGTTGGCATGTTACTAATTGGCATGGCAAAGATTAGAGTCAATAGAAGCTACTTAGATGGATGCATCTGTGTTGTCAATCTGTCAAAGTCTCTGTTCTGCTCTTACATGCATGATTCTAATCTTCAGGGCAGTTTGAGCATCTTTATCTGTTTGTCAGATTGAAAAATAAGTTTACAGCCTTGGAATGCATGGAAGATTTTTAAAGAATGTGTATCAAAAAATGAAAATATTATCATTATTCATTCACCCTCATGTCATTCCGAAGCTGTATGACATTTCCTTCTTCTGTGAAACACAAAATAAGGTAGTTATTTAGCAGAAGTTCACGCTGCTCCGTTCAGCATCATTCATTTCAAACAAATGGGTTTGGAATGACATAATTTTCCATATTGGAATTTTCCTGTAACAGTGTGTTGTTTAGATTCATTTTCTGTTACATTTTCATAGTTCTAGTTCTCCTTTATCATCGGAATTGTTTATGTTCAGATAGTTTCCTAGGTCACATAGTTTAGTGTGTGTGTGTGTGTGTGTGTGTGTGTGGTCATTTTCAGCTGGCTTGAGTCTCTCTGTGAGTGAACAGGAAGTGCATCGAAACCTTTCGCCAGAACTTCAGCAGAACTGCAGCTGGTAAATTTAAATGCAGTACGGAGGGATTATTTTGTTTGTCAAATTCCCCTGTGCAGGAGTCCCTAACTTAACAAACTACACCAGAAAACAATCCTGTGCTCTGAGAATCTATCTATCTATCTATCTATCTATCTATCTATCTATCGTTCCATCATCCATCCACCCGTCCATCCACCCATCCATATTCTATCTATCTATCTATCTATCTATCTATCTATCTATCTATCTATCTATCTATCCTCCGTCCCTTCATCCATCCTTCCTCTATCTATCTATCTATCTATCTATCTATCTATCTATCTATCTATCTATCGTTCCATCATCCATCCACCTGTCCATCCACCCATCCATCATCCATCCATCCATATTCTATCTATCTATCTATCTATCGTTCCATCATCCATCCACCCGTTCATCCATCCATCCATCCATCCACCCATCCATCGTCCATCCATCCATATTCTATCTATCTATCTATCTATCTATCTATCTATCGTTCCATCATCCATCCACCCGTCCATCCACCCATCCATCATCCATCCATCCATATTCTATCTATCTATCTATCTATCTATCTATCTATCTATCTATCTATCTATCTATCTATCTATCTATCTATCTATCTATCTATCTATCGTTCCATCATCCATCCACCTGTCCATCCACCCATCCATCATCCATCCATCCATATTCTATCTATCTATCTATCTATCTATCTATCATCCGTCCCTTCATCCATCCATCCTCTATATATCTATCTAACTATCTATCTATCTATCTATCTATCTATCTATCTATCTATCTATCTATCTATCGTTCCATCATCCATCCACCCGTTCATCCATCCATCCATCCATCCACCCATCCATCGTCCATCCATCCATATTCTATCTATCTATCTATCTATCTATCTATCTATCTATCTATCTATCTATCTATCTATCTATCATCCATCCATCCACCCATCCATCCATCCATCCGACCGTCCATCCATCCATATTCTATCTATCTATCTATCTATCTATCTATCTATCTATCTATCTATCTATCTATCTATCTATCATCCATCCATCCACCCATCCGTCCATCCATCCGACCGTCCATCCATCCACCCGACCGTCCATCCACCCGACCGTCCATCCACCCGACCGTCCATCCATCCACCCGACCGTCCATCCACCCGACCGTCCATCCATCCACCCGTCCATCCATCCATCCGACTGTCCATCCATCCACCCGACCGTCCATCCATCCACCCGACCGTCCATCCATCCGACCGTCCATCCATCCACCCGACCGTCCATCCATCCACCCGACCGTCCATCCATCCACCCAACCGTCCATCCACCCATCCGTCCGTCCATCCATCCATCCAACCGACCGTCCATCCATCCACCCGACCGTCCATCCTCCATCCATCCGACCGTCCATCCACCCGACCGTCCATCCATCCACCCAACCGTCCATCCATCCACCCATCCGTCCGTCCATCCATCCATCCATCCACCCATCCGTCCATCCATCCATCCATCCACCCATCCGTCCGTCCATCATCCACCCATCCGACCGTCCATCCATCCGACCGTCCATCCATCCACCCGACCGTCCATCCACCCGACCGTCCATCCATCCGACCGTCCATCCATCCATCCATCCACCCGACCGTCCATCCATCCACCCGACCGTCCATCCATCCACCCGACCGTCCATCCATCCACCCAACCGTCCATCCATCCACCCATCCGTCCGTCCACCCATCCGTCCGTCCATCCATCCATCCATCCACCCATCCGTCCATCCATCATCCACCCATCCGTCCGTCCATCCATCCATCCATCCACCCATCCGTCCGTCCATCATCCACCCATCCGTCCGTCCATCCATCCATCCATCCATCCACCCATCCGTCCGTCTGTCGGTCCGTCCACCCATCCGTCCGTCCATCATCCACCCATCCGTCCGTCCATCATCCACCCATCCGTCCGTCCATCCATCCATCCATCCATCCCATCCGTCCATCCATCCATCCATCCCATCCGTCCATCCATCCATCCACCCATCTGTCCACCTGTCCGTCCGTCCGTCCGTCCATCCATCCATCCATCCATTTTTTTGTGCTTTTGTAATTTTATTAGTTTTATAAATATTTCAAATTAGTCATAAATTATTTTTAGTGCTGTCAATCAATTAAAACAATTAACTAATCACACATTTTTTTCTGTAATTAATCGTGATTAAAAAATTTGGAGTTTTTAATATTTTTATATTGTAATAATTTCAGTTACTCTCAAAATTAATGTAGACACAACATAAAGACAGTGTATTTTAAATGTTTGTTTAATGGCTGCCACTGCCGAACATGACGCGGATCTGACGCGCATCTCATTTTAAGACATTATTTAACTCATTTAAGACTGCTCTTATGAGGATACTCCACAAAACGGGCATTTTGGCATAATTCTGTGTGTTATTGTTTGTTCAAGTACGAAAGAGAACTCAATACTGGCGCGCGTCTTTCTATGTGTCACATGACACGACATTCACAGACAGCACGTTCTCATTTGTCTTGTGGCGCTTGAATGGTTTAAAAGCATTTGTGTGAGTAAGAGCGTGATCAAATACTGTAACGCTAGCCAAATTGGGGGAAAAACGGATGCTAAATATTTTTAACGCAATTAAACTGAAAAAATTAATCGCATGCGTTAATGTGCTAATTTTGACAGCACTTTATTTTATTTCAGTTAGTAATTTTAGTACTTCAGATTTCAACTACTTTCTTTTCAATTGTATTTTTTTCAGCTTTATTTTATTTGGCAAAAATGCTTTGCTTTTAGATTTAGTTGCCGATAACGGCACTGGTGTGAACAACATGTTCCTCCTGAAGGTCGTTGTGGGCGCAGAGAGAGCTGAGCTTTTTCTCACCATCATCTTAGCTGTTGTGTTAAAAAGGAGAGAGGAAAAGACTTGTCCATCGAACTTTCACTTCCTCAAACCCTCTGCCGTCACTGGACGAGTCACACCATACTTGCATGTGTAAGCGTGGTGAAACGTCTCCAGAGGAGAGTCTGAAGCGGATTGCTGTACTCCTCCTCACATTCCCTTTTCCTCTTTATGAGCTCCTCAGCATTCGGCCGTGTGTGTAAAGCGCTCGTGAGCGGCCAATGGGAGGCCGAGTAAAGCAGAAGTGTGTTTGGAGAGGGCCTCTCTAATCGACAAAGGTAAACACATGTTTCTCTCAGGGACACTTGAAAACTGGCTTTTTAATATTGATTGAAGGCTATGTGGTGTTTAACCTGTTTATCAGTAATTAGTGGTGTTTGCAAAGTCAAGCATTTGTTACTATTGCACATACTTGGTGTTTTTCAGACCAATTTATGCTCCAGACATGAATGATTCCTCAAGTCTTGTTGAGAAAAGATGTGCTGTTACTTAACTTAAAACTGATTAGATGCACCATTTTCACCTGCTGGAACATAAAACAGATATTTCCCGTATACATACTACTTTTTCCCCCCTCTACTTGATCGTTTCATCTTTTCTTTTAGGGAATTGTAACAAGCATGTGTCTTTAAAGATACTTGCGACCGTTTCCTTCCCTTTTGAGGGGAAAGCAGACCTTTAGTGTTTTCTATCGTGTGGTATCTAGTCGAGCTGAACTAGACGGTGTTCATGACAGATGGTGGATGGTGAGTCTCAGTTGTGGTTGTAATTGGAGTGCAGGTGTGAACGGTGATGGGCTCGTGTTTGTACAGTCATTGCAAAGATGTTTTCATTCATGCTGCCATTCTTCATTCTAAACATCTTCTTTAAAAAGAATCTTCTTTCAATCTGTGCAAAAGATTAACATGACGGCACATGCTAGTCGATGAGTTGAATCAACTCCACAGCAACTACATAAATTTATCCACTAACCATTCAGAAACGTCTAAAAGTTGTAACTTCTTCCTGAGTCTCTCCATAAGTGTCGACTCCGGTTTGAACAATGTAAGGCTGAACACCGTCGTCATTTTGGCTGTGTGAGATTCTCCAGCTTTGTTGTTGTTGAGCTGTTAAAGCTCCGCCCTCTTCTGGAAAGGGGGCCGGGAGCAGCGGCTCATTTGCATTTAAAGGGACACACACAAAACCGGCGTGTTTTGCTCACATCCAAATAGAGGCAAATTTGACAAGCTATAATAAATGATCTGTGGGGTATTTTGAGCTGAAACTTCACAGACACATTCTGGGGACACCAGAGACTTATATTACATCTTGTGAAAAGAGGATCAGATTTTTATTCGTTTTGCGGAGACACATTTGTGTGATCAAGTGTAAATGTTAAAATTTCCTGATAATTTACTCACCCCCATGTCATCCAAGATGTTCATGTCTTTCTTTCTTCAGTCAAAAAGAAATGAAGGTTTTTGAGGAAAACATTCCAGGATTTTTCTCCATATAGTGGAGGTTCAACAGGTTGAAGGTCAAAATGTCAGTTTCAGTGCAGTAGTGTTGTCACGGTACCAAAATTCCAGTAGTCGGTACCAATTTCGGTACCACAGGAAAATCTGTTGGAACTATTTTACTATTTTATTTAACTAGCCTATTTTAAAAACATATTAAATATGATGGTAATCATACATATAAATATTTGGAGCGTGTGTGTGTATATATACCTCAATGAAATAAATTATGAAATGTAAAAAAATAAATAAACAAATGCTTAAACATCTATTTTGTAATAGACGTGCGCTTATTTTAACTATTCCGTCAGTGAAACGACACACTACAGCCTGTAAAACTATGAAATAAATATCAGTAAATAATGGTAACCTAAAAAATTAAGTTAGATATTATTTTAAAAAAACATTCATTTTTTTATTTCCATACAAAGATATGTCATATCCTGCCGCTCTGCGTTTTGAGAGGGATGTGGGACACGAGCAGAAAAGAGACCATTTCTCTTTTATAATATCTTCATGTTATCTCCTGATGTTACAAGCAACTGACACTTGTTGTAAAAGGTCTGAAGAGCGAGTTTTATCTTCAGACATTTAGGCTATGTTTGATTTTGCGCTGCCAGAGAAAGCAAAACTAAAAATCACCAGCGTGTGAAACACACTATACAAATAAACTTGACATGCCTTATAAAGTCTAATAACAAGCGCAAACTGTGTTAAATAGAAACTGACGTGCAAGCAAAAAGGTTTCTGTCCTACGGTGTTTTTTCTACTTTACCACAGTAAAGAATGCAAATATAATAGGCCTAAAAGCGAACGAAAGGAAGAAACGTTTATAATTCCCTGCGTAAGTGAAGATTTGGGAAAATAAACAGAGATTACAAGTTCAGTGGAATAACTAATGGAATATTGTTAAATTCTCTGATAATCAGGTGACCAGATCGCGATTCGCAAAACAGAATACAAACCCGACAAAGCTTAAATTTATGGACTCGCGTACCTCTCTCATTCGGCATGAACCAAAATGTTTCCATGGCTGCGATGTCACATTTAATTGCTAACCTATTATTTATTCATAAACAAAGCTTTGTGCTTCACTCGTGTCATATTCACGTAAATACTGCCACAGTCCTATCAGTGGGTACCGAATATACCCGGATACTCGGTACTACCGGTACTACAGAAATGCTGGTATCGTCACATTTTCAAAATTTCAGTACCGACTTGGTACCAAAGTACCGGTACTTTTGACAACACTACAGTGCAGCTTCAAAGAGCTCTACACGATCCCAGACGAGGAATAAGGGTCTTATCTAGTGAAACGATCAGTCATTTTCTAAGAAAAATAAAATTATATACTTTTTAACCACAAATGCTCGTCTTGCACTGCTCTGCGATATGCCACACATTACGTAATCATGTTAGAAAGGTCATGCGTGACGTAGGTCCCAAGTGTTTACAAAGCGTACGTGCAACAATTAAGTCAAACGGCCTTTACAAAAAAAGGTAAAACAATGATGTTGGACGATTTTGAAGTTGGAGGAGAAAATGAGATGGAGTACTTCCGCCTACGTCACGCGTGACCTTTCCAACGTGATTACATAATGTGAGGCGCATCGCAGAGCAGTGCAAGACGAGCATTTGTGGTTAAAAAGTATATAATTTTTATTTTTTTTAGAAAACGACCGATCAAGCCCTTTGAAGCTGCACTGAAACTGACAACCCGTTGAACCCCAGTGAAGTCCACTATATGGAGAAAAATCCTGGAATGTTTTCCTCAAAAACCTTAATTTCTTTTCGACTGAAGAAAGAAAGACATAAACATCTTGGATGACATGGGGGTGAGTAAATTATCAGGAAATTTTAATTCTGAAGTGAACTAATCCTTTAACAAATCAGGCACATTGAAATATTCAAGTAAATATCTTGTCAAAAGGGGTCGGGTGACAAAAAAGTTTGGAAATCCCTGCTCTAGTCGAGTGCTTGATAATGTGCTTTTGTCAGCGTCGCTCGAGCAGCTCTTCCTTTCTCTCTAGAAAACATTCTTCAGCCGTGACTTCATCTGCTCTTCATTAGCTCAGTGTAATTTATGGGGAAAGACCGAAATGTTAGAAGATAAAAAGAGAGTCTTTGGCATCATTTTCTTGCCTTACAATATGTGCACACCATTTCAGACTATAGAAATCAGTGATATAAACTTTCGATTTCCCTCCTTTTTCAGAGGTCAGGTTTTGTCGAGGTCTAATCTGTGCTCTCGGCTCTCACAGTCCTGTGAATGGACTCACTGTTATTTCTCCCATGTGAGTTTGTGTGTTTATGTTTGAAAGATCTGCGAGAGACGTGTTTAACGGTGCTGCAGCTGTTCTCGCTCTGTACACTGGATGGATTCTGCATTCGTTGCAGTGAGGGTTTGTGGGAAACGCGTTTAAATGAAGAGCCAATCACAGCTGCGGACAAAGAGTTCATTTGAGTGTTTCCACTGATCCGTCCCCTTCACCCACAGAACAGACCAGTGTGTTTTGTTGACTTGAAATGTAGAGGTTTTGGTTTTATACTTGTATTCTCTTTGGTGTTTTGAGGCTTGTGATTTTTATGATGGCTTGTCGTTTATGCATTTGAACTCATTTCAGCTAATCTTGCAGTCAGTGTCACTCGGTCAGAGGAACGTTTCATTGCTCAGATGTGGCTCTTTCATAGCTCAGAAGATTAATGTTGCTCAATGAAGTATCAATCCTTTTAAATGCATTGTGTAATTTATTATAAAACAACTTTTTAGGGTTCCTGCAAATAATACTTATTTAATTTAATTTATATATTTAAAATTTACTTTTTGATTTAATATTTATATTTCATACAGTAAGGACATACAGCAAGGATAATATTTTATATACATCTGTTACAATCGTAGTTTTGTGTAAAATTTAAGTGTAAAATGCACAAAAATGTACATTTTAAATGTAAAAAAGTACAATATTTACTTATATTTACAGTATGTACTGAAATGTACAAAAATTACAATTCAAATGATAATAAATAATGTACAATATTTACTGATATATAATTTATTAAAATTTGAAAGCTGTTTTTGTGCATTTCCTGATGTGCCCATTAGTTTTAAATTTAAATATTTTTTTAAATTAAAGTGTTCAGCTATTTTAAAAAAAAATACATTCAAGTTTTGTGTAAAATGTTCAAAAAATGTACAATTTAAATGTTAATAAATAAATACTGTACAATATTTACTGATATATAATTTACTAAACTCTTAAAATTGTTTTCATTGTGCATTTCCTGATGTGCCCATTAGTTTTAAATTCAAATATATATTTTTAAATTAAAGTTTTGTGTAAAATTAAAGTGTACAATGCTCAAAAATGTACATTTTAAATGTAAAAAATACAATATTTACTGATATATAATTGATTAAACTCTTAAAGTTGTTTTTATTGTGCATTTCCTGATATGCCCATTAGTTTTAAATTCATCTATTTAAAAAATTAAAAAAAAATAAACTGTAAAATTAAAGTGTAAAATGTACAAAAAATGTACAATTTAAATGTAAGTAAATAATGTACAATATTTACAGATATATAATTTATCAAACTGTTTTAAATTCAAATATTTTTATTTTTTTAAATTTCATTGAAGGTTTGTGTAAAATTAAAGTGTAAAATGCACAAAAAGTGTATATTTTAAATGTAAAAAAGTACAATATTTACTGATATATAATTTATTAAACTTTTAAATTCAAATATTAATTTTTTTTAATTACATTAAAGTTTTGTGTCAAATTAAAGTGTAAAATGCACAAAAAAAAATTATATTTTAAATGTAAAAAAGTACAATATTTACTGATAGTTGTTTTTACTGTGCATTTCCTGATGTGCCCGTTAGTTTCATTTCTCAACAGCTGTATTGCATTTGACAGACACACTGATCACAGGGAGATTTTACAGCTGAACCACATGACTGCAGCTGTCATGGGTCATTATTTGTTTACAAAAATGCCATTGTGAAAGTTTGCATGTCAGATGTCCAAGTACCTCTCATGGTTTATTATCAAGACTAAGACGTTTAATCGGTAATCCGTTCTCAACAGGTGGTGCAACAGCGTCGGGAAGCCATCGCAGGTGGAGTTTCAGACGGCCGGGATACATGCGGTCAGAGCCGCTTAACCAGGTGGACGCTGCCAGAACGTCATGTGATTCTGAACGAGAACATTCCAAAACTCCCATTGGCTCGTCTACTAATGAGAACACTCAGAAGAGCGCTTCTAAGCGCCCCAGTGAGAAATGGCATAAGGATGTTTTCGAGAAAGACAACTCTTCGGATTCTTCCAAAACTCAAGAGGAAAATTCTCTAATGCAATCGTGTGACGTTTTCAATTCGAGCTTTAGTTTCATTCAGCAGTCGTTAGAAACTAGTGATTTTTTAGATGCGAGCACAAACGGTTCATCCAAATCTGTAAACAAACAATCTGAATCGACTTCATGGGACCAACTGAAGTCTGAAACTTCAAACTCAGGTGTTTTAAAACCTCACGCTCCTTTAGTAAATCACTCAGAGATCAGCTCTGTTCCAATTAGCCAATCAGGACATGAGGGTTTCACATTAAGACATTTGCCTTGCTCGATTGGTCAGGCGGTGCCACAAAAAGGGCTGTTATTGGACCGAGATCTGTGGCTAGCGGACCTGGACATGCAGACCTCGTCCTCCATGACGTCTTATGCGAAAGGAAACATCCAGGACTCCGACTCTGGCTCTCTGGACCCCGAAGTCACGTCTTCGATCTCGATTGACTCGTCAGACTCGACCTCGGCCTCGTCGGTCACCTCTGGCTATGACAGCGCCACCCCGTCCTCAGACCAGAGTCGGGACGGCCTGATAAAGAAGTACGAGGATGTTCTGCAAGACTGTCTTCAGAACAATCGCACAAACACCAAGGTCAGTACAACACAACAATGTTTAAGATATCTCCATAATTATATTATACAGTTTATTAATATTTAATAATGTTTGCAAAGTCAACTATTGCTCATAACACTGCAAAAAATGCTAAAAGACCTTTTACTTGCTAAAAAAGTCCAAAGATTGCATGCAACAGTTTTTAGTGGGCTTAATATGTACATTGTTTTCCCTTTTTAGATCGAGTCCATAATGACGAAGCTTCAGAGATTACAGCACAAAGCGGTTTTGGACGACGACTATGACACAGGTCAGACGTATTACATGCTCACTTCTTGTTTGATTTATTATTATTATTATTATTATTATAATGAAAGTGTGATTTTCTCGAGCTAATAGTATGTGTATATTTAGTATAAATACTGAAACAGAATTGATTTCTTCTAAAATATAATTAAAGGTGCAGTAAGTGATTTCTGAGAAATGATGTTGAAAGTGGATCAGACCAAGTGCCACAACAAACTTCAGCAGTCAGCAGCAGGGGGCGTGTCCACTTATGATGAGGGAGGAGAGAGAGCAAGTCAGCAGTAGGGGGCGTGTCCACTTATGATGAGGGAAGAGAGTGAGCCAGTCAGCAGTAGAGGGCGTGTCCACTTATGATGAGGGAAGAGAGAAAGCCAATCAGCAGTAGGGGGTGTGTCCACTCATGATGAGGATGGAAAGTGAGCCAATCAGCAGTAGGGGGGGGTGTCCACTCATGATGGTGGAGGAGAGTGAGCCAATTAGCAGTAGGGGGTGTGTCCACTCATGATGAGGGAGGAGAGAGTGAGCCAATCAGCAATAGGGGGCGTGTCCACTCATGATGGGGGAGGAGAGAGAGTGAGCCAATCAGCAGTAGGGGACGTGTCCACTTATGATGAGGGAAGAGAGTGAGCCAATCAGCAGTAGGGGGCATGTCCACTCATGATGAGGGAGGAGAGAGAGTGAGCCAGTCAGCAATAGGGGGCGCGTCTACTCATGATGAGGGAGGAGAGAGAGTGAGCCAGTCAGTAGTAGAGGGCGTGTCCACTTATGATGAGGGAAGAGAGAAAGCCAATCAGCAGTAGGGGGCGTGTCCACTCATGATGAGGGAGGAGAGAGAGTAAGCCAGTTAGCAGTAGGGGACATATCCACTCATGATAAGGGAGGAAAGTGAGCCAATCAGCATTAGGGGGTGTGTCCACTCATGATGAGGGTGGAAAGTGAGCCTATCAGCAGTAGGGGGCGTGTCCTCGCATGATGAGGGAGGAGAGAGTGAGCCAATCAGCAGCAGGGGGTGCGTCTACTCATGATGAGGGAGGAGTAAGCCAATCAGCAGTAGGGGGCGTGTCCACTCATGATGGGGGAGGAGAGAGAGTGAGCCAGTCAGCAGTAGGGGGCGTGTCCACTCATGATGGGGGAGGAGAGAGAGTGAGCCAGTCAGCAATACGAGGCGCGTCCACTCATGATGAGGGAGGAGAGAGAGTGAGCCAGTCAGCAATAGGGGGCGCGTCTACTCATGATGAGGGAGGAGAGAGAGTGAGCCAGTCAGCAATAGGGGGCGCGTCTACTCATGATGAGGGAGGAGAGAGAGTGAGCCAATCAGCAGTAGGGGGCGTGTCCACTCATGATGAGGGAGGAGAGAGAGTAAGCCAGTTAGCAGTAGGGGACATATCCACTCATGATAAGGGAGGAAAGTGAGCCAATCAGCATTAGGGGGTGTGTCCACTCATGATGAGGGTGGAAAGTGAGCCTATCAGCAGTAGGGGGCGTGTCCTCGCATGATGAGGGAGGAGAGAGTGAGCCAATCAGCAGCAGGGGGTGCGTCTACTCATGATGAGGGAGGAGTAAGCCAATCAGCAGTAGGGGGCGTGTCCACTCATGATGGGGGAGGAGAGAGAGTAAGCCAACTTTTTGTTCTTGTCGTTCGTTCGTCATCTTCGCTTTATTTTTCGCACAGCTTTATTTTCTGTTATGATAAAGAGACATCCACTCTTGCATTGCGTGTTCGTGTATTTTGGGGGAGGAGCAGTGAAGGGAGGGGTGTGTTTGTTTGAGCTGATTTCATATATCAACAGTGTTCAACAATGATTCTCAGAAATCGTGTACTGCACCTTTAATGCACCATCAAAAAGAACTTGTCATTGCTTCACATTTTAATCTTAAAGGATGTTCCTACTCCATACCATATCTGTGAATTTCAGCTCAGTTTAAGTCCACAGCTGATGACAGAAGACAAAAACAGTTTCAACACATTTATGTGGCGTGCTAACACACCCAAACACTCCCAGCTGATTGTCTATACTCAGCAATGATGACCTCAAACCAGACCAGAAACATTAACTTGTGATTGCTCACTTGAGAGCAAGAATATTTACACCTGTCACATGAAGTTTGTGCTTACGATTAATTGTCACACAAATAATTGCGATTAACCATTTAATTCTGTTTTGTTCCTTACAGTGTAAGTCTAATATGTTATTTTTTACTCAGAATCGTATATAATATAATAATAAAAGTTATAATTAAAATAGGCCCTCATGAATCATGATTGACTTTAATGCTGGGAAAATAAAGATTTATTATAATATTTTTTTTCTGAGTAGGATACCATTTGACGTTTATCTTTGCATGTGTGCTGTTTCACATGCTATTTTTAAACAGTATTAGACAGTACACTGTATTTACTGTACAGTATGTAGTACATTATTAATAGTCCATAACTTTGAGACAGTTCTGTGATTCTTAGTCAAACAGCGCCATCTGCTGGTCATCATACAGTACCAATCTTTTCATGGAGTCATGACTTGTATGGATTTATTTTATTGTGGAAAGAAAATAGTCTTAATTTCTATATCTCTTGCTTCATTAGTTACCCAAAAGAGTCCCTCTACATCTTCACCATGTGATCTTGTAAAACTGCTTCTTCAATTAGATCAGATGATTGACCTACATTTGACAGCTGGAAGCCTTTTTCCCTTCTTTTGAGCCCAACAAACCTTGTGACTTACATAACTGGACTTTTCCCAGACTCTGATCTCTCTGTGTGTGTAAAGTGGGTCAGTTGTGTTTGTTTTGTGCTGTCTTATACTCTCAAACACACACAGACATTTCCTGCAGCGCCGATTTAAATGAAGGTATTTGGCTGTTTTTAAAATTAAATAGCAAGTAAGTAGAATTTATTTATATAGCATTTCTAAACATGGCTAAGCTGATAAAAGTGCTGTACAAAGTAAATACATATCATACATAATATAAAGCAACATAAAATAATTAGAGATGCACCGATATGAAAATTTTGGCCGATAACGATAACCGATAATTCTTTATATTTGAAAGCCGATAACCGATATATTGGCCGATAAATCTCTGTCATGTTTGTTATGAATATTTATTTTGACACAGGATGAGTTTAGCATTTTTATAATGTTTTTTGTATTGAGTTTGACCTAAACTGACCAGAAACGGGTGTACATTTGTGTTTGGCTTTAGCTTTACTCCATCAAAGAAATCTAAATTGTGTTTGTGTGTTCAGCCGAGCATTTTGGGAAGAAATTAGAGGAACTGCGGAGAGAGAGAGCGACACTTAAGCCTGGTCTCCCGTCCAGACATCCTGAGGTCACTGGATTTCTGGAGCGTCTCAGGACAGCCGTGCACAGCGCCCTCCGCAGGACAGACACGGACTGCAGGTTTGGAAACATGAAAACACTTTATGCCTTCATTCATTTTGAGAACTTTTTTAACTGTTCAAATGTTTGGTAATGGCAAGATGCATTTATTTCAGCAAAAAATACAGTAAAAAAATAAACATTCCAAATTAAAATCACTGTTTTCATACTTTTTTAAATTGTGATTTATGATCAAAGCTGAATTTTCAGCATCATTACTCCAGTCTTCAGGGTCACATGATCCTTCAGAAATCATTCTAATATGAAGATTTGCTGCTCAAGAAACATTTCTGAATATCAATGTTGAAAACAGCTTCATATTTTTGTGGAAACCGTGATACATTTTATTTTTCAGGATTCTCTGATGAATAGAAAGTTCAAAAGAACAGCATTTATTTGACATAGAAATCTTTTGTAACATTATACATTTCTTTTGATCAATTTAGTGCATTCTTGCTGAATAAAAGGATCAATTCCTCTAAAACTTGATGTTCTCTAATACTATACTTCACTATATTGTATTTAAAGGCTGGTTAGATGATGGTAGTTTCAGAAATAACCCTTTAGAACAGGAAAACAAACAGGTGGGGCGGCAGTACTAGAGGAATGTCTAAACAGCACTTCCTGTTGCGTATTGTTTCCAAATGTTAATCTTTGTACAGTTTGGCGGCTGTAGCTCAGAGACACTCATCAAAGAAACGACACTAGAGTAATAATGCTTAAAGGTTTAGTTCACTTCAGAATTAAAATTTCCTGATAATTTACTCACCCCCATGTCATCCAAGATGTTCATGTCTTTCTTTCTTCAGTCGAAAAGAAATGAAGGTTTTTGAGGAAAACATTCCAGGATTTTTCTCCATATAGTGGACTTCACAGGGGTTCAACGGGTTGAAGGTCCAAATGTCAGTTTCAGTGCAGCTTCAAAGAGCTCTACACGATCCCAGACGAGGAATAAGGGTCTTATCTAGAGAAACCATCGGCCATTTTCTAAAAAATAATAAAAATTATATACATTTTAACCACAAATGCTCGTCTTGCACTGCACCACGCATTACGTAATCACGTTGGAAAGGTCACGCGTGAATTCATAATATATTTAACCAGCTGTAAAAACAAATTAATTCACTAAAATCATAGAGACACTGATTAGAAGTGACACATATTTAGTGTTATTTTAATATTATTTATGTGCTATTATAGTATTTATTTATATTTTGAATTGGCTTTTATTTTTATATATACAGATTTCATTTTATAATAAAGAATTAGTATTATTATTATTCATAACAACTGTATATATATTAAATATAATTGATTAACATATATTATAATACTTATATATTAATTATTTAAATATATTATAATACATTTGTTATTTTGTTACAGTATATTTCATTTGTTTACATTTTAGTAGTTTTATGTGCTTTTGTCATTTTTATTAGTTTTTAAAAAATATTTCTATATAACTTTTATGCATTTTTAATTCAGTTTTAGTAAATTTAGTACTTCTACTTATTTTATTATCTGTTAGTTGCCATTTTCTCAATTATTTCTTTCAGTTTTTAAAGTTTGTTTTTCATGTAATATTTACATTTTAATTTATGTCAGCTTTATTTCAGTTACCAAACATTATTTTAAATGGTTTTAGTTAACGATAACAAGACGTTTCTACTCATGTGGGTGATTATAAACATGTTTTCAAACAGGCAAAATGATGAAGTGAGTGACGATCAGGGATCAGGCAGCTCTCAGATTCGACCTCAAACACGGGAGAAGCTGTTGGAGAAAAAACAGAGGATTCAGGTGAACACAAATATATGATCATCACTGACACATAACATATGCATATTAACTTATTGCTTGAATAAGAAGTATGCATTGCTGTTCAAGACTTTGTAATAGGTTGTAAGTTGAAGTATGTGTTGTGCTTGAACAGAAGGAGATGTGTGAGCTTCAGCGGCGGCTGGAGGAGCTGCAGGAGCAGAGCAGAGCTGTGGAGGTGCAGCTGGAGGTGGAGGAGCTCGAGGGGCCCGTCCTGAGAGCCTGTGATTCGGCTCAGCTGCGTCTGACGGGTCGAGCGCTGGACGACATGATCAGCTCTGAACATCGGCCTCTGATCAGCTTGTCTCCACCAGCAGAGATCATCAGGTGAGGGGAAATATGGGAAAGTGATTGAGGAGCAAATATTTAGTGTGTGCGTGAAACACTCTTTTAGGGTTTATTTACTCACACATCTGGAAGTTGAGCATCATTTATTGGAGTCTGGAGTCATTATGAGCTGAACTTTTTCCCCTCAGCTGGTCTCATACCTCGTTTACACACATTCAAACCTGACACGTCACTAATGGACCACAATGCATTTTAAGGCACCATATTTGAAAAAGTGCACATGGAAATGAGGTTTGCGAGCTGCAAGGGAGTGGGTGATTTTCAGCAAATCATGCAGGTTTAGAAAGTGAATTAATAATAATAATAATAATAGTAATAATAATAATTTATTTTATTAATATTGTTGATAATAATAACAAAACAACAACAGAAATAATAATAATGATTTTTGTTGTTATCAATAACAGCAAGAATAATAATAGTTATTGTTTATTATTATTAAAATGATTTGATATTGATTGGTTATTTTTATTATTGATGATGATTATAATTATAATAATACTAATAAAGAATAATTTATTATGATTTACTATCAATTTACTAATTATTATTATAGATAATTGTATTTATTATAATTTATTAAAATATATTATAATATTTTCATACATTTGATGATGATGATAACAGTAATAATAATAATAACACTAATAAAGAATGATTTATTATACTTTACTATTGAATTATTACTACTACTACTATTATTATTATTATTATTATTATTATTATTTGATTATTATAGATAATATTGTATTTAATATAATTGTATTATAATATTTTCATAAATTTGATGATGATAATAATAGTAATAATAACAACAACAACACTAATAAAGAATGATTTATGCTTTACTGTTGATTTACTACTATTATCATGATTATAGATAATAATTGTATTTATTTAATATAATTTATTAAAATATTTTATAATATAATATTTTCTTAAATTTGATAATGATAACAGTAATAATAACACTAATAAAGAATAATTTATTATGCTTTACTACTTGATTTACTACTACTACTGTTATTATTATAGATAATAATTTTATTTATTTAATATAATTATTAAAATATTTTATAATATTTTAATAAATTTGATTATGATAATAATAGTAATAATAATAATACTAATAAAGAATGATTTATGCTTTACAATTGATTTACTATTAAATATTTTATTATTATTATTACAGATAATTGTATTGATTTCATATAATCTATTAAAATATATTATAATATCATAATAAATTTGATGATGATGATTATGATAATAATAGTAATAATAATAACACTAATAAATAATGACTTATGATTCACTATTGATTTAATACCATTATTGTTATTATTATAGATAATAATTGTACTCATTTAATATAATCTATTACAATATATTATAATATTTTAATGTATTTAAATACGAATCATGATTTACTGTTGATTTACTATTATTATTGTTATTATTATTATTGATAACAGTGATTATTTATGATTTACTATTGATTTATTATTATTATTATTGATAATAATAATAATTTTATATAATAATAATAATAATAATAATATAATTTATTTTTAATATAATGTATTAAAATATATTTTAAGAATTAAAATTAAAAATTAAATATATGTATTATTATTATTTACATGTATTATTATTATTGTTATTGATGTGCATTCATAGATATATCAGCTGACTCATGACGAGGCACATTCAATCAGGTGTAAGATCTAGAGCTATGTGCTTTATTAATGTCATTATGCCATCAGGTTTATTAAAGAATTATATAATTATAAGTGGAAGGTTGAGTATATAATCTGATACCTTTGTGATACCATCAGTGAGAGCCGGTAATATTAAAAACTCTTCTTTTTGACCTCTTTGTTCTTCTGTCCATCTGGTCAGGGCAGAACAGAAACGACAGGTGACATTTTAAGTCAAATGAATGTGTACAGTACAGTTCACTATCACGACGTTAGATGTGCCAGTCAGTATCCACCAGCCGTGACATTTTGAGATTGACGTGCTGCAGTCGAATCTCATCTTCAGTGACTTTAGTTTTTGGAGGAGTTTCAGGGAGACTTTCTGGTGAAAGAACAAAGGGCATTGAAATGTCTGCCTCCGAGCAGAGAAATATTGAACTCTAGATTGCATGAGTCTGTTTGGTCTCTCATAGATTGATTTTGATGCATATGTAGATTTATTGGAGGTACGGTGCAGATTGAGGTCATAACATTGAGCTGAGCTAAACAAACCCTGCTGAGAGATTGATTTATTTTCTCCTGCGAGGGCCGATTTTAAAGCGAGTTTTGAGGAGAAGCAGCTGAGTCCACATGGACTCTTCAGTGCTGTTTTTGCTCATGCAATCCTCTCTCCCTACATCTCTCTTTTATTGTGTTTTTACCTCGGCCTTCTGGAAATGAGACGCACTTTTCAGCACGGTTATGAATTTTTATTGCTTTCAGGATCCACAGATGCTTGTCCAAAACCTGCACGTAATGTTTAAGAAGAATAGCTGACATTTTAAACCTTTTCTTAGTCTGAGATGTGTTACTGATATCTTATTAATCTGAAGAGGGATCTGTATATAACCAGCAGGAGGCGCTTTATGCACTTATGTTTAATGCTTTATTCAAACACTCACAACCTGTATTACAATAGTACTTGCTTACTTGTATTTATTAGTTGTGTTTGCTAAATCAAGGACCATTATTACTATTTGGCATCATTTTATTATGGTAAAATGTATGACTTTAATGTTCAAATCTCATTATTTCATTTTATTTTACTTTATTTTATGTTATTTTTTTATTTTACTTTAATTTTTATTATTTTATTTTATATAATCTCTTAACAGAAAAGTAAAATAAAATAAAAAATACAATACAATAAAATAAAAAATCTTAAATAAAATACATGCACATTTTTTTGTTAAGAGTATCTTAAATAAAGTAAAACATAAATGGAAAAAATATAAATAAATAAATAATAAATTGAATAAAAATAATATAAATCCTACATACAACATAAATTTGTGTCACAGTGTCTTAAATAAAATAAAATACAACATACATTTGTGCCACATTTTATTTTATAAGATATTCTCTTAAAACATTTTATGTGGCACAGTTATTTTATTTTATTTTATTTTATTTTAATAAGATGTTCTCCTAACAAATGAATTATGTGGCACAAATGTATGTTGTATTTAAGATTTTAATTTAATTTAATTTATTTTATTATTTTTTTATTTTGTTTACTTTTAACAAAGAAACTTTATGAAAAACAAATGTGTTGTATTTAAGATTTTTATTTTATCTTATATATTATCTTAACAGAAAAGTAAAATAAAAAAAAATACAATAAATAAAATAAAATTACATATATATATATATATATATATATATATATATATATATAATACATAATACAATTAAATTAAATACAACATACATTTGTGCCACTTTTTTTGTGAAGAGTATCTTAAATAAAATAAAATAAATAATATATTAATAAATACATAAAAATCCTAAATACAGCATAAATTTGTGCCACATAAACTTTTTAAGAAAATATCTTACATGAAATAAAATAACAAAATAAAATACATCATATTTTATTTTATTTTTATTATATTATTAGATTTATTAGAAGAAAAATTATGTGGCACAAATATATTGTCATATTTCAGATTTTTATTTAATTAACTTTTTTTACTTTTTTTATTCTCAATAAAAAAACGCAGCTGCTGGCCCTCCACAATGGCATTATTAATTATTGTAAAATATATGACTTTACTGTTTAAATCTCATTATTTTCAGCATTACTGACATGGATTATTTACCTTTCAGACTTCAGGAGCAGGAGCGAACGCTGAGTTTCTCCATCAAAGAGGCAACGGCTAAAGTAAGTCCAGATCTTAATCATCTGTTCGTGACCTAGCCTGTGTACTAACCAGTCAACACTACATTTAACAAGATTCAGTTAAAGGTGCAGTAAGTGATTTCTGAGAAGCACTGTTGACATTTGAAATCACCAAAACAAACACGCCCCTATCTTGATAGCTCCGCCCCCAGATTCTATGCAGCACAGGCACCTCCCCCCTCATGAGTGGACACGCCCCTTAAATGCGCTATACACCTAAACTTGGGCTCACGTACCTCTCTCATTCGGGACAATGCACTGTTAATTGCATTATATAAGTCGCATTTAAATAGAAGTCACAGCACGTTTCAGGTGATAAAAAACTGACTATTTTTGGAAAATACTGTACTGGTGTCAATCCAAAACCAAAGTCACCAGTTCCTGTAGCAATAAATTGTGATGTGTGTGTGTGTGTGTGTGTGTGTGAGTTTGGTTAGTTAGCATGTGTCGGCGCTCCCACCACAATCTGAGACAAAATGAGCTGCTTTCCTCCTGTGAGCAGCATGGGAAATTGTCATTTAGCTCTCAGAGAGTGTGTGTGTGTGTGTGTGTGTGTGTGTGTGTGTGTGTGAGCTGGTGTCAGTGGGATCGGTGTGGCTGCAGTGTGAGCCTCAGGCTCAGAGTGTGTGTTGGCACCGCGGGTGGATCTGAGAGGAGATGAGCTGCCTGAAAAATGGCACAGTGTGACTTTGCCCTCTGGTACACCATTATCTGATGGCACAGCCGTGGCACGTCTGGCTGCGTCTCACAACCGCTTTCACGTCGGGAGGTCCGTTGTGTCTACTGTGGCATCTGGTCCATGATTACCGGCTTCCAGAATGTTCTGTGGCATGTTCGGTGTGTGCTGCATTTAAGATTTGATTTATTTTATTTTATTTTATTTTTTATTTTATATATTCTCTTAACAGAAAAGTAAAATAAAATAAAAAACAGTAAAATAAAATAAATAACAATATATGCACCTTTTTTTTATTAAGAATATCTTAAATAAAAAAAAATAAAATAAAACAAAAATGAAAAAAAATAAATAAATAAATAGAATAAAAATAATAAAAATCCTACATACAACATAAATTTGTGTCACATAAACTTTTTTTAAATAAAAAATAATCTTAAATAAAATAATAAAATAAAATACAACATACATTTGTGCCACATTTTATTTTATTTAATTTTACAAGATATTCTCTTAACAAAACATTTTATGTGGCACAAATATGTTATTTTGTTTTATTTATTTTATTTTTATTAAGTTGTTCACAAATGTATGTTGTATTTAAGGTTTTAATTTAATTTTATGTTATTTTTTTTAATTTTGTTTACTTTTAACAAAGAAACTTTATGCAAAACAAATGTATGTTGTATTTTAGATTTTTATTTTATTTTATATATTATCTTAACAGAAAAGTAAAATAAATAAAAAAAAAACAATAAATAAAATAAAAATACATATATATAATATAATTAAATTACATACAACATACATTTGTGCCACATTTTTTTTTTTTGTGAAGAGTATCTTAAATAAAATAAAACATAAATTAAATAAATAAATAAATCCTAAATACAAAGTACATTTGTGCCACATATTTTTTTTATTTTATTTTATTTTTATTAGATGTTCTCTTACAAAAAAAAATATATGGCACAAATATATGTTGTATTTAATATTTTATATATTATATAATATAATATTTTTTTTACTCTTAACAACGAAACTTTATGCAAAACAAATGTATTTTGTATTTTAGATTTTTATTTTATTTTATGCAAGACATTCTCTTAACAGAAAAATGTTGTGTGTCCTATATAAAATTTTATTTTAGATATTATAAATATGAATTAGAGGCAAGAAGCTCTCACCCTTATTAGAAAAGAGTCACACTTCTTATGAAATAAGAAACTACAATCATCCAATGTGAGACTGTTGACAGAAGTCCTTGTGAAACTCTAACCTCTGCGTGCCCTTTGCTTTCTGAACGTTTTAGCAGCATAATTTATTGAGTTTTCCGCATGAATAAATATCAGAATATTAACAGCTGTCATGCATTAGCATGCAGTATTCATGATGTGAAATGAGAGGAAATGAAAAATGTCACATTTCGTATTTTCAACACAATTTAAAGTTATTTTTAACTTTTTGTGACTGCTCCTTTCCTCCAGGTGTGTAACTTCTCTTTCTCTTCGTTCAGGTGGTGATGAGTCAGAGATTGGCCGGCAGTCTGCGGCGGAAGGTCAGCGAGAGTGAAACGCAGCTGCTGGCCCTCCACGAGGCGAAGCTCGCGGCCATCTCAGGTACCACCGCCGTACCTGTGATATTTCTAGGAACTCATGACTGATAGTACTGCCTATAAAAGTCTCTTCTGCTCACCAAGGCTGGATTTATTTGATCAAAAATACAGTTAAAAAATTGTGAAATATTATTTCAAATTAAATTAGCTGTTTTCAATGTGAATATATTGTAAAGTGTAATTTATTCCTGTGATCAAAGCTGGATTTTCTTCATCATTACTCCAGTCTTCATTCTAATATGATGATTTGCTGCTCAAGAAACATTTCTTATATATGGGTCAATGACGTGACGGGTCATTTTTTTTGTCCAAAGGCCTTGATAATAATAATAAAACACAAAGATATGACATCCAAAGTATGTAAGGAAGTTCAACTTCATCTATTTTATTGAATCCAAAAGGTTTTAATTATATTTTGCTACATATAAAGGTATTTTAAATATTTTGAAGTGTCAAAAGGTCATTCGGTTTAACCGTTCATTTATTATTAAAATATCTTAAAATGTAATAAATGTATATATTTTTTATTCTGGCATGATTTTATATCATCATATATCAACATAGTGCAAAATGGTGTTAAAATTATGTGTAGAAGTCGTTGCTTTCTTATGAGAAAGAATGTCCGGAAAAATTAATTTCATTGATGTCATTCGGAGTAACCAATATAAAGGGACCATTTTGGATCAAGTCATGCAGTCAATATCATGTGACAGGATGTGACATCATTCAGACCCCTGCAAAGGACCACATGGTCATGAAGCAAAGTAACTAACTCTCTTTTAACTATTTGTTTTCTCTTGCTCATACGCATGTCCTGAAACATCAGGTCATTCGGTACAACCGCTATAAAACATGGAAAATGTTGTAATATTTAAAAACTTGTACTAAATATAAAATGTTTGATTTTCCTTTTGCTAGCTAGCTAGATATCAACCTGTTAGCATTGTTTGAAAATATTGTCATTCTGTAAAACCAAAAGTGTCATTCGGTAAAACTGAAATTTTGGTTAAAACCGAATGACAAATTTTGTCCATCTTGTAAAAAATGACAAAAGCAGTGTTAATTGATTATAAAAACCAGATAATCTCATTGTTAACACTTAATAAACCTTCAAAATTAATCATCTCCATTATATTATTTGACACTTTTAAAAACCTTGCTCGTCAGTGACCCAGTCACATTTATTCAGCTTTTATCCAAAGTGACTTAAAAATTAGGAATTTCTTATTATAATCAATGTTGAAAACAGTTGTGCTGCTTAATATTTTTGTGTAAACCATGATACTATTTTTATTTCAGGATTCTTTGATGAATAGAAAGTTCAAAAGAACAGTATTTATTTGATATTAGAATATTTTGGAATATTATAAATGTCTAATTAGAAATTACCGTCACTTTTGCTCAATTTAATGCATCATTGCTGGATAAAAATATTAAAGCGGACCTATAATGCTCCTTTTACAAGATGTAATATAAGTCTCTGGTGTCCACAGAATGTGTCTGTGAAGTTTCAGCTCAAAATACCCCACAGATCATTTATTATAGCTTGTCAAATTTGCCCCTATTAGGGTGTGAGCAAAAACACGCCGTGTTTGTGTGTGTCCCTTTAAATGCAAATGAGCTGATGCTCCCGGCCCCCTTTCCAGAAGAGGGCGGAGCTTTAACAGCTCGCGCTTCGGTTGCTCAACAACAACAAAGCTGGAGAATCTCACGCAGCCAAAATGAGGATTGTCAGTAACGGTGTTCAGGTGACTGCATCCCGATTTGCATGCTATCTGTATTATGTAGTATGCGAGTTTGTGTCCCAAATCATAGTACGCTGAATATGAGATGACAAAGTTGCCTATTTCTGGTGGCTTTTCGCACTTTTGATGTTTTTTTAACTATTATGATGTACATTTGCATGCATCTTTTTCTTTTGTTCTTGCTTCAGGAAATGACTTCGGCAGTGCAAAAGAGCTGAAGGCAGAAATCAGGAGCGTGTACGGAGAGAGAGATCGTCTGGAGGGGCTGGTGAGGAAACTGCAGGCGCTGAGCACAGGAAGTGGAGACGATCTGACCTGCATGAAGGAGCAACACAACCAGATCAAACTGGAGCTGCAGGAGAGGGAAGCCCAGTACGGTGAGTAACACCGTAACGCAAATGACACACAGGATAGACGATATTAATGAGATTGAGACCTTGAAGAGTCGCAGTGTATTTTTTGCTGACACCGGGGGGAGCCATTTCTTCATATGTTTCAGCTTCATATGTTTCTATATTGATTTATATAGAGTTGATATCTCTATTCCTCACATTTGCTGCCAGTGTCTCTTTAAATTGTGTTTTCAACCAAATTACTGTACACATTTCCCTTTGACATTGAATCCTTATTGAAAACAGCTCTATTATTGATTATGTTGAATTATTAGGGTGAATCTCAAAAAATGGATCATATTTCGTAGCAAAATTAATTCGAAAAAAATTTGTGAATTTTTTTTTTTTTTTGCATTGTGACATTTTCATGACAATTAATTACTGTAATACACTGATGAAAATCAACATATCAGACACATTTGTTTATTATTTAAAATCAGCATAAATTATTTTTAGTGCACAAATACTATTATAATGTATGAGTACCCCAGAATTTATTTATATAATATATAAGATTATATAATATTTTAATATATATTGATACACTTATGTACTCTATTTATTTATCGTTATAATCAATAATGTTAATTATCCTGCAAGAGGCTTCATTTTCATTATCCAAAATATAATTTAAACTTTTTATATTAATGAAAATCATCCTTTTTATTTAAAAATGAATAGCATAAATTACATTCAACGTACAAATCCTACTATAATTTATGAATACTTTAATTTTATGAATATTTCATTTTAATTATCCTGCAAAAGGCTTTATTATGCAAAATATAATTTCATCTTTTCTTTACATTAATGAAAATCATCATATTTAGACACTTTCTTTATGTAAAATCAGTATAAATTAAACTCATGGTACAAAGTTATGAATGTATTGTATTTATTATTTTAAATATTTTTTTATTTAGCTTTATATTCAATAATGTTAATTATCCTGCAAGTCTTCATTTTCATTATGCAAAATAGAATTTAATCTTTGAATATTTTAAGTAATATTGATACAGTTATGAATGTATTTATTATTTTAAATATTTTTTTATTTAGCTTTATATTCAATAATGTTAATTATCTCAAGAGGCTTCATTTTCATTATGCAAAATATCATTTAATCTTTTATATTAATGAAAATCATCCTTTTTATTTAAAAATTAATAGCATAAATTATATTCAATGTATAAATACTACTATAATGTATGAATACTTAAGAGTTTATTCATATTTTAATTTATATTGATACAGTTATGAATGTATTGTATTTATTATTTTAAATATTTTTTTATTTAGCTTTATATTCAATAATGTTAATTATCCTTCAATAGGCTTCATTTTCATTATGCAAAATATCATTTAATGTCTTCTTTACATTAATGAAAATCATCATATTCAGACACTTTTTTTTTTTTTTAATGTAAAATCAATAAATCAATAAATTAAATTCAGGCTGCAAATACTGCCATGCATAAATAATGTATGAACACTTTCATTAATTAAATTATTTGTGTGTTTATTTACTTTTATATTCAACGGTGTTAATTATCATACACAATAGGCTTTATTTTCTTCATGCAAATGATAATTTCTTCTTTTTTTTTCCTTTTATCTTTTGTCTTTGAGGAGCAATATGATCCTGACGTGTTTTTGACATGTTTTGTGAAATTCATCCAGTGTTTAATGGAAAGCTGTCAGAACGTCACTGGTGTAAATTCACTGTTAACGCACTGGTCTTGTTCTGGTATCGTCTGACTAGTTGGCGAAAATGACCAGATGCACATTAAAATCTCCTCAACTTGGCTCTAGCGTTCTCTCCTCCCATGAGGATATATGCAGGATGGAGATTGCGGGCGGTGGTCTGTCATTTACTCGTTTCCCTACACGTCCAATAACAGGAGGAGAAGGCGGCTGACAGCCAACGGGACTCTCGCCAGCTCTCGCCCTGCCGTTACAGGGATTACACGCGTGTGCTTAATTTGACACGCACACATTTTGCTCAACAAAGAGCTCGGCTGGTCTGCGTCTTTGTGCCGGGATGAGAGAGATCGTGAGCTAATGATAGGCTGAGCGTTGATGCTAAATATGCAAAGCGGGCGAATATGATACAGAACACAAAAGATCTTTGACATGAACGGGCTGCTCCTGCTAGGGTCTTATTAGCTTGTCTTCCCACCAGGGTAATAACACGCTGACACGCATATTTGCCACATACCTGCCATCAAATCACTGTTTTGGGCATAAGAAAAAGGGTTTGCGTGCGTCATTTGTCACGTCGGGGTTATAGTTTGCGGTTGGGTTGGTGCTTGCGTATTTAGGAATATATTTCCACATATTAAATGGTATTTTTTAACGCGAGTCTTTGTCCCAGCTTGTGCAAAAACAACATCTCACTTTCTGAAAAGAATTCCTAAATGGAGTGGAAAAAACTTCTGGGACAATTCATAAGAGATGCTAACTCACAATGAGGAATAAAACAAGTAAAAAAAGTACCAAAGCGTTCTGTGGTAGTACCATGTTTTTTGTTTATTGGACATTACCATGATAATTTGAACATTTGTACATATTTTTGCAACTTGCTATGTTATTTTTGGACATGCACCGTGGTAATACCATGGTATTTTTTTGAAGTACCCTGGAATACAATTTAAATACTAACATTTGAACATCAAAGTACCATGGTATTACCATCACTCTACTATAGTACGGCCACGGTCAGTCAATAAATGTGAAAAAGTAACTTAGATATTTTGTTGTAAATTGAAAAAGTAATGCATTACTTTACTAGTTACTTGAAAAAAGTAGTTTAAATGTTTTCCCCTCTTTTCATCAGTCTTTTTAGTTTATGTGGCTGTTGTAGATCATGTTTCATATTCTATGATTCAATGTTTTGGTGTGGGCGGTCACAGCAACATGTGAGAAGTGCCGGTACACAAAAAAAGCGAGGGTACGTTACAGATTAAAATATAGAAGTGCCGGTACTACATATCAGTGTGTACCGGCCAACTTCAAGCACTGGCCATATGAATACCCTAACGAAAAAGAAATTTATTTAAGTGTGCTATTAGTATATTTCTTGTAAACTAAAAATATGAAAGTATCCGCTTGTTAAGTCGTGACGTAAGGAACGCCGTTTCCGGGTCCAAGCCTCGACTCATTTCACTTGAGAATGCCATCTCCACGGCCGTTTATGAGCGCTGTTTATTCATATTAAACATTTAACATATTTTAAAGGTAAACATTTAAAATACTTACAGTCTACACAACAGCCTCCGTGCTCACAGCGTCACAGACATTAATATTTTAATGATTTATAAAAGATGAATCACTGTCTGGCCATCTGGGATTTTGGTATGGAGATAAAGGTTATGATTATAATTTTTTTTTGGAAGTATTACACCACATCGTGTGTGTATATAAGCATTATTTGTTGTTTTCTTGTGGTATGAGATTGGACCCGGAAGCGCTGCAGCGTGACGTTAGACTTAACAACCGAATACTTTTTATATACTTCTTAGAAATATACTCAAAATTGCACTGAAGTATATTTGACATACTGACAGAAAAGTATATTTGGCCTGTACTTGTACTCAATCTTTTGATTGAGATGTACTTAAAAGTATAATTAAGTATTCTCAGTATACTTGGCTTGTGGTTGTTTAATCTTTTGGAGTAGCCTATTAAATATACTTTTTCACATAACATACAGTCTTATAAACTGTTTTAAAATATTGATTTATAAAGAAAACGGATATATTCCTAATTCTTATCTGAATTTTTGTGTTGGCTAGTCCACTGGTCAGGAATTCACTTCAAATCTCCTTTACTCTTTCCCTGCCACTGACTGAATTTTCAGGCCATCAGTGTTTTCACGGTAGGGGGCGCTATTACACATCTTCTGAAAGAGTACAGAATCTCTGCAGAAACACAGCAGAAGAAGAAGCTGAAACAAGTGATAAGATTGCTCACGCAAATGTAAAACAACATGATCATCAACATTAAACAGCATATAAATCAAAACTGCCTAACGTTACTGAATGAAATATCGACCCAGAACGAGCTACAGGACTGTGAAGCTTTGGGGGTGTTGACGGACTCGATCTACTCCATCTGTGTTTTGATCTTCATGAATCCTGTCTAGACAAAGTCTTTGACAAAAATGCAATTTTCTCAGCTTTTTGTTTATTTATTTATTTTTTTTACTTACCCACATTCAAGTGTTGATAAAAAAGGATGCATGAAGCTAGAGTAAATTATTTTTAAAATTAGTTAAAATACAGTTAAAGGTATTTTTCAAGTATAAAAATTGATGCCTAAATAGGAACATAGTAGTATACGTAAAGTGTAAAAATAATAGTAAACTATAAGTATGATGATATGTTCACTTAAAGAAAACTTGTAGTATAAAACTACTAAACTAGTAGTTTACTAAGTGTATACTTCAAAGTGTACTTGTAGTACAGATGCAGTACAAATGGGAAACGTAGTTGTGCACTTAAAGTTTACTACTGTTACACTTATAGTACACTTAAATGTGTACTTTTTATATACTAAATTGGGCCAATTTAGTCCCAAGCAGTACTGAAATAGTACACTTACAGGTTTACTACTAGTACACTGATATTAGTATACTTACTACATAAAGTATACTTGAACATTACTTAAGTATAATTCATAAAATGAACCTGAAGTATACTTTTTCGTAAAGGTAATTTTTCATCCACTTTATATTAGGTGGCCTTAACTACTGTGTACTTACATTTAAATTAATCATTTGATACAATGCATTTATTGTTTACATACATGTTTTTACATTGTACTTACATTTTAAAAATACCTGCATGTAATTACCTCTGTAATTAATTTCTGTAATTACATTTTATAATTACACTGTTGACCCTCTATTTTTTATATATATATATATATATATATATATATATATATATATATATATATATATATATATATATATATATTACATGTTTTGCTTCTGACAGATTTGACAAAAGCTTGAGCAGACAGTAGAGTATGACACCGATGTGATACACAAACAATATCTCCTCGTTTATATAACCTCGTTTTTAAAGAGTGAAATTTAAATATTTCTGAGTTAGAACTATATTCTTATTTAAATTAAAAAGTACTCTAATTAGATCACCGCAGGTAAAACCACACATGGCACCTCAATACATGGTAAAAAGTAAAAATATTGTTTTTATATCTACAATGGCTTTATGGCATTTAGTCTATAAACACATTTAATATAAATACGAATGCACAAAGCTGCAAGTTTATGACAAAAAATAGTCTGTAATTTGGCCTTTATTACATTTAATACATGTCTACATTAAAAATTAAATAAAATGAGATATTAACCTACATTTCCGACAAAATACCACGGTTACAGTAAACCCATGATAAATGTTGTTGAATTGTTGGTTGAAAGGTAGTCTAACTGGGTCGGCTCAATGTTTCTCCTGATTTGCGCGTTAGTGTTGTTGATTAAGTCAACGCTGTTTCAGCTAGCTTTAAACTGAATTAAATCACAGAGAGATTTGCAGCTTGTACCTGAGACTTTTCTAACGTTACGCCGAACTCGAACACTTCTCACTCACTGTTTAGTGGTCGTGTGATCGAGACACTCAGCAAGTAAACACATTTGTGAGTTGTGAGTTGTGCCCTGCACGGTGCGCACAAGTAGCGCTGTTTCGTTCCGCTTTTGGTGCGTTAATGTTTCCCTGGCCTAAAATCTAGTACTGCCACCTTGTGTTGACATTGTGAAACTGCACAATGGCGGGCCACATATAATATATTTTAATAGAGAAGCTGCGGGCTGTTTGAAATTCATCCCCGGGCCGCATTTGGCCCGCGAGCCGTAGTTTGGACACCCCTGCCTTACACCTTAACCCACCCTTAACCCAACCTAGGTTACCCATACCACCAAACCTGTCTCTAACCTTACCCATATCCCACCTCAATAGCAGCAAAAGTGTTTTGCAAATACAATATGAACACAATAAGTGCATTGTACTTATTTTTTTATGTAAGTACATAGTAGTTAAGGCCACCTAATATAAAGTGGGACCAGTAATTTTGACATTGACGATCCCCGAGGCCACGCAAAACACGCAATTGCACGTTTACATCTCGCAATTATTTTGTTTTTTCTCAGAATTCTGAGAAAAAAGTCAGAATTATGAGATGTTAATTCAGAATTCAAAAAAAGGTCAGAATTGCAAGTTTTGGCAGACCGGCCTAAAAATGTAAGTTTTTAAACATTTTGTCATCCTAACAACAAGCTGAGCATAATGGAGTGCAGCATCAAAAATATAAATTGGCAGTTAATTATTGAGAGGAACATAAAGAAAATCTTTCTGATCAAGTTAGTTACAGTTATTTTACGTGTTGGCATGTTTATAGTTTGCAACCGGAAGAATTACACATGCATTTTAATGAGCAAGTGCACCGTAAGTCAATATCACATGTGATGAGGACATCTTAAAGGCACAGCAACAAAAATGTTGCTGCAAAAATGACTATTTTAGGGTGTAGAACATCTTTATTAATGTTTATTATTTTACATTATACAGTTATTTCAAAGCTGTATAATGTACCTTGTCAGTGAGTACCGTGGTGCGGTAGTGTATCATCTGTAATGACTGCTGAAGGTGCGAGTTGACAGGATTCGCTGTTGTTTCAGAAGCTGTTTACATCCATTAATGCTGTAGCGCTCCTGCTTTACTCAGGCACTTCTATCCCGGGGAACTCGTCGTTGGGTGAAATGTTTGTCCATAGGAGGAGATATAATTAGAGGAGGAGTAAATGGAGCGGAGAATGTGAGCAGGTGATGTTCTGGAAGGCTTTCAGAGATGAGGTTTTGTGTGTTTGCTGTGCTTCGTCTCTGGGTTTCTGCAAACATTCACTCACCAAAATAAACTCTAATGCGTCTCTTTTTGTGTTCGCCTCTCCTGAAGCGACAGACCTTTCATTTCTTATTGACAAGACTCAGACTGTGTCGGGTGAACGTTTGTTTGTCGATAGTGTGCTGCTGCCCTCCTTTAGTTTGACAGGTAATAAGTATATATAATAATACAAAATGAACACTGTTTTACATCCCCACAATTATAGCTTTTATTTTTATTTTGAATTGTTTTTTTAATTTTATATTTTGCATTTTTTTTTTTTATTGGAGAAATATATAGAGTACAGATAAGATTAACAGAAATCGAATCAGAAGATCCTCTGAATTTTCAGTTTCATTTTCATTTTAGCTAAAGTTTTGGTGATTTTTGTTGTGTGTTTTTTGTCATTTTTATTCTTTTTTAAAAAAAATTCTATATAAGAATTATAAGAAATCTCTCTATTTTTTTTTTTTTTTTTAATGTCTAACATTTTTATTTTTATTTTTTTTACAGTAGCAATGTTTTAGGTTTTACGGATTTAACTTAAATTTACAGTAAAATACCATATTTTATTAACTGATATAATGTTAATTTACCAACCTATTGAAGTACTAATAAATGTTTTGTACCTTTGTAATACACTGACAACCACCAAACACAGTGGTGATGAGTCACATGATGAATCTAAGCTCATCACAAGCAGCTTTTCCAAAATCTGAGAAGGTTAATACTAATTCACACAAACACTAAACACCGTAACACACATGACATTAAAAAAATGCAATAATTTAACAACATTATATGTAACATAAAACCCTAATGTACATAACTGATTAGAAAAAATAAGAAGAAACAGTTATTTCAAGAAAATACATCAAATGTGTCACACAGGGAATTGTGGGAATGTCACAATTTACTGTAAATTATACAATGGCTTGTTCTTTTTCACTTACAAAAACTGTACATTTAATGGTATTTTACTTTAAAATTACATTAAATGTATGGTTAGATCTATTAGTTATTCACCGTATATAGTACGGAAACTTTTTTCACTGTAGCATTTTTACAGTCTTTTACCGTTAAAATCATGATCATTTTTTTACAGTTTATGACATATTCAAATAGTGTGTTCACACTGAAAATTACAAAAAGAAAAAGTGCACTTTAAATACCCGGATGATGCACTTAATTAACCGAAAAAATGAAGTGTGGAATATTGGACACGGTTGAGTACATAGTGCACAAGTACAGTATATAAGTGCATAGTGTATCATGTGTCATTTGGGACACAACTAGAAATTATGTAGCTTCAATTTCATGTGAATAAAGTTTCAATCATATAGAGGAGCATATTTAAAAGCTTTTTGCCTAGTTCAATTCAGACAGAAGGTACAGAAAGAATATAATGATTTTCAGAACAAATAAAAGCAATTTTCTACGAAGATATAAAGCCAAAAGATTGCTTTGTAGATGGTTAAATACCAGTGCATTGCCCTTCGAGTAGTCAATGATGGCCAAGCAACTCTTTTATAGAGTTTATACTTAGTTTTAAGTTAATAACCCTGATGCAAAGTATCACTAGTACTATATTGTCCTTGAAAATACCTCAAAAAGGTCATGCAATAACCTTTTTGTCGCTAGTACAGTCCACGTTTAGCGTATTGCATAAAAATCAAAGCTCATTATTGTCAAACAGCACTAACACCACACCTGTTTATGCTCACGGTTAGTGCAGTTGCCCTCAGGAGGTCAAGTTTAGATGCTCCTTGTAACCACAGCAACAGTCTCTGAGTGCTGACTAAGATGTGTTTGTGCATCTCTCTCCATGCAGTTGTGCTGAAACTCAGAAACCCAGACAGAGACCCATTAATCACAGCCGTCTCCTCTGACTCAATTAAAATGACAGGCTATTCCTCTTATGCCGTATTGCACCAGCATTTCATGCCCACGCATCTGCATGAAACACACGGCCGCAGGTGTATCGTCTGCTTCTGAGGCGTATTAATGGTGTAAAAGAGTTACACATAGCGAATAATTACCAGCTTTCTCTGAATAAATGCATGCTTTTTTGCAATCATTAGCTCACGAGCGTCCTTCAGATGCATTAGCAGAATGTTTCTGTTTGTGTTCACACCACACAGTATGATAGTTTTATTCTCAAGTTGTCAGAAAAGTGCTAATTAATGAAGTCATTTCGCATTTTGTCACATCTGAGCATACCTTTCTAATCAGGCAAGAAGATCAGCTCCTGAAAGCAAAAAATAGAGACATGCTGATCTGGTGCGTTTCTGTTTGTCATCTAAATGAGCTCTACTGGTTGATGTTATGCATGCTTTTTTTTTAATGTTCAGAATAGCATGCTACCATACTACTCATATTATTTGTGCAGTATGCATACTGTATGTAAATGTTGTTTGCATGGGATAATGTTTGCAAAAATGTGCAGTACGGCCTGATAATGTGAACTGAACCGGTTAAATAAATGTGAGCGCTGCATGGTCAAAGTCAAAACATGGTGATTTTGCACGTTCCCCAGGCTTATTGTTTCAGAGCAGTTTGCAAACAATGAATAGTGTGCAATTATTTATGCCAAGCTGTTTATTATGATCTACTCTTGATCCAATATGACAGTGTTTATATTGTTATATGCTGAATATTTTAGAGTGCATATTTTATCTCCTTCTCTAAATGAGCAAGTAGTAAAGCATTGACATTTCAAAATAAGAGTCCTGGTGTATTTTAGGCTTGTTTATAATTAAAAGTCCTGCATTACGTATAAAATCTTTTTTTTCTTTCTTTCTTGCTTTTTCAGATTTTTAATAAAATCTGGCATTTAGTTCAACATGAACTTTTATAGATTCTCTCTGGATCGTCCCAAAGTACAAAACCTATTTTTAGGACCGTTAAGATTTGCGTTTTCATTCATTAAGAAAGCACATTTGCTTACGTTTTTACTATTACAGCTCTCAAGTTTATCTAATCGTGAAAAGTGTTGATTAAAGCATTACATTTAGATCTATGGCATTATATTTAGATCGCGGCATGAAAGGTTGCAGTGATGAACATTGTAGCCGATCACAGACATGTTGTTGAGCGCATGAAAGCAGTGATCTCGTCAATTTCTGCACACTAACGAATGCTTTCATCATAACTAACAGTGCAAACGCAACATAACTAAGAGATTCGTTGAATAAAATGGGAGTTTTGGCGCGAGTCCAGAACTCAGTCACTGATAAACTCGCGCTGTTTGATTGACAGCTCCAGTGATTGTAAAGGGAGCGTTCTTTGATCGCTTTCTATATATAATTTAATCACCGCTTAAATAACAGATTATTTTCATCCTGCTAAGAGAAACAACGTGAAGTTGAGCGTTTAGTCACTGGTTTGATTTACTGACACATAGACAAAGAACATGTGACTGTACATGAATCAGGCATTAGAATTAACACAGTTACTGACATGTTGTTGCATTACTGTCGAGTCCATATCGTAAAAGTCTGTTTGCAAAGCCTGCGCCGAAATGCGATTGATTTACCAAAGAATCCACAGTGAAATGTACCGAATACAAATAAATAAAGCTCAACTGAGACATTCACATTGTTGAAAATAACCATATTCCTGCATTAGGATCCTTTGAAAGGTAATGATATTTTTAGTCCTGAATCGCTCTTCCCTCTTCCTCATCTCACTAACACACCAGTGGGCGGGGCTAACGTTGCAATGATGAAGTAGGCGTTGATTTCTTCTGCGGAGGCGGAGTTTCACCTATCTATAGACACATTCCAGGACAGTCGTTCGCTGGGCCTGGTGTCAATAAAAGCTTTTATTGGACTAACAAGGAAGTTTTCAGTTCTGAAACTTACAGGATATTCTTATAGTACGATACAAAAGCTCAAGGAAAAGTTGATTTCTCAATTCATGACCCCTTTAAATTTGATTTTCTGATTGGAGTGCAAATGTTTATTCCTCAGCTTTGGATTATCAGGACTCGACACAGGCTGAACTCGAACCTGCGTCTTCCATATGAGCACCAGAGCTGGTGCATGTGCACAAACTGCTAGGCCTTGACTTGTTATATTTGCATTCTCACACCATTTTCCACTCTCAAATGTTTAACAGATTGCTGCATGATTAACCATCCAAGAAAAACTAAAAACATGCAACACTTCTTCACTATGTGCCACTATCACCATCTGCCTGTGATCTGCTGTTGAAGATACTTTCATCCTTGCAGTATGTTTCAAACAGCATCTCACACCATAAAGATGTTGACTGGCTCATCTGTGGTAAAGCTAGGCTCTGTCAGAAGGGCGACGGTGACATAAATGGACCGGTGGGCTGCATTAGAGCACATTTCAGTGATTTAATCTGAATTCATGTCTGTCATCAGATCAGGTTCAGACTGAATCAGGGGTAAAATGTGCAGATTTTCTCTCTGGCTGTGTCCTGTGAAATTGTGTGAGTTTTAGGTCTTGAGTTGGAATTGGATTAGGAAGAGAAAAACACAGTTTGAAAGTGAAACTGTCAGACTGTTCACACGCTTGACAGCCAGACACAACGGCTGTCCTGTTCAGTGGACTTTGTGCTCAACGCTTTTAAATCAGGACACAAACAGGCATAAGAGTGACTGACTCAGTGAGATATTGTTTGACATTAACATGCAGATTTATTGTTTTAACAGTGATGATTAATTATTGTGTATAAGAGTGAAGGTTACCTGTGAGAGACACGTCCAGGTGATATTAAATCCAAAAAAAGCAAAAGTAAAAACAATTTAGAAAGCCTAAAACCTATTTTTAGGACCATTAAGACAACTTTTAACCACAACTTTTGTAGGGGCCAGTTTTTATAATTACTTTATATCTACTTGAATCTGCATATCTGTTGTTCAAATAGCCTACCTAAATTTAACCAGTTACTTTAAAGACTGCTGTCGAACTGTTTTATAAATGCAATATCATACTCGTAGCCATGCAATATGGCTACATCAGCTGATATACAGCCATATCACACGGCTATATATAATTTTATATATATATATTGGTTAGTTGGTTAGTTGTCATTGAAATGTGACCTGAATGTGTTTTCGTGAGTTTCACCCATGAGAAAATGACAGTCCTTACCGGACATGAATATGTATGGTATTCCAGCATCTCTCCCTGATGTACATTATTTTCTTTCCCCTCAACAGAGCGCAGTTTAAAAGAAAACACTCTGAAGTATATTGAGCTTCTGGAGGACAGACTTCACAGGTACTGGATATTTCTCATCTCTCTGTCTCTCACACAAACAGCCCCTCGTCTCGTCCCTCAGGTGATTTTTCCTTATTATTTAAACAGTTCACACTGTCTGGCCTTATTTCAGTTCTGTCTCTCTGGATGTTTCAGCGTATTAAATCATTCAGGTCCATGCCGACTGCATCAGTCCGTTCCTGATGAGCTCATCTTCATGTGTCCAAAGTGACATTTCAAAATGAAAAAATGGAGATGTGAGCTGCCGCTTCAGTAAATTGTCTAACTGAAAAGTGTTTGTTTTGCGCACTCTTGGCTCATTTTTGCTGTTTATAATGATGGTTAGAGCTCTAGTCTAGAGCCACTTGCAGCTAATTCTGGACAAGAACCGCCCACTTAGAATTAAATTATGATTGACATGTAAGGTGACCATATTGTTTTTTTTACATTCCATTCTGTGGTATCTGAAATAATAATAATAATAATAATAATAATAATAATAATAATATTGTTGTTGCTGTTGCTTTAGATAAACCCAGATGTGCTTGAAATATATAATGCAAAAATATATAAATGTATAAAATGAATGAATATTCATATTTTTTAGACTTATAAATAGATAAAATATAATTTTGCATATTGTTGGACTAATGCAGTTATTGCATTATTAGTAATTTAAGAACATTATCATTTTTGTTTTATACGATAAACAATTTGGTCATCATTTGATGTCCTGTGTATCTGCATTCTGCATTCTAACAGCATTCTAACATGTCAAATTCTATCGACATTCAACATTTAGCAACATTCTAACATCAAATTCTATTGGAATCCAAAATTTTAGCAACATTCTAATGTCAAATTCTATTGGAAACCAACATTTTAACAGCATTCTAACACATCAAATTCAATTGATATTCAACATTTAGCAACATTCGTCAAATTCTATTCAAATCCAACATTTTAGCCACATCCCAACACCAAATTCTTTTGGAATCCAACAATGTAGCAACATTCTAACATGTCAAATTCTGTTGGAAACTAACATTTTAACAGCATTCTAACATCAAATTCTATTGAAATTGAACATTTTAACAGCATTCTAATACCAAATTCTATTGACATTCAACATTTAGCAACATTCGTCAAGTTCTTTTCAATTCAACATTTTAGCAACATTCTAATGTCAAATTCTATTGGAATCCAACATTTTAGCAACATTCTAACATGTCAAATTCTATTGGAAACCAACATTTTAACAGCATTCTAACACATCGAATTCTATTGAAATTCAACATTTAGCAACTTTCTGACATGTCAAATTCTATTCGAATCCAACATTTTAGCAACATTCTAATGTCAAATTCTTTTGGATTCCAAAATTTTAGCAACATTCTAACATGTCAAATTCTGTTGGAAACCAACATTTTAACAGCATTCTATTACATCAAATTCTATTGAAATTCAACATTTTGATAGCATTCTAACTCACCAAATTCTATTGACATTCAACATTTAGCAACTTTCGTCAAATTCTATTCGAATCCAACATTTTAGCAACATTCTAATGTCAAATTCTTTTGGATTCCAAAATTTTAGCAACATTCTAACATGTCAAATTCTGTTGGAAACCAACATTTTAACAGCATTCTATTACATCAAATTCTATTGACATTCAACATTTAGAAGCATTCCTCAAATTCTATTCAAATCCAACATTTTAGCAACATTCTAAATTTAGAATAACATGTCAATTTCTGTTGGAAACCAACATTTTAACAGCATTCTAACATCAAATTCTCTTCGAATCCAACATTTTAGCCACATTCTAACGTCAAATTCTATTGGAAACCAACAATGTGTAGCAACATTCTAACATCAAATTCTGTTGGAAACCAACATTCTAACAGCATTCTAACACCAAATTCTATTGAAATGCAACATTTTAACAGCATTCTAACACGCCAAATTCTATTGACATTCAACATTTAGCAACATTCTAACATCAAATTCTGTTGGAAACCAACTATTTAACAGCATTCTAATATCAATTTCTATTGAAATTCAACATCTTAACAGCATCCTAAATAACTGAAGCTATATAACAGTGCCTAGTCAGGATAACAAGATAAATAGACTCTAAAAAAGGATTAAATATTTTCAGATTTTCAGACTACTTATATAACATAATTTTGCATATTGTTGGACTAATGCAGTTAATGCATTTTTAGTAATTTAAGAACAATATCATTTGGTTTTATATGATAAACAATTTGGTCGTCATTTGATGTCTGGTGTAAAATCTGGGACCTGAAGCAAAACCGTTTGAGAACCGCTGGTTTAATTAATGTATGGAAAATAGGAACACAATCCCGCCCTATTATTTTCAACCTTTTAATATGAAGACAGCACAAGGAGGGACCAGAAGCTGTACATTTAATGCATAGTAATAGAGATGAAAGATTAAACAAGTGCCAGAGTTTCCTTCGCTCTGACCTGCTCGCAAAAATCCAGCTGCAAAGCTTTTATTTAGCATCTCTCTCAACTTAAATGCCACACAAATTGGTATAATTGAATGAGTTATTAGTTGCTGTACTCAACCGTAGAAATGTAGCATTCATTACATTTCAATAAAACACTATGGGCGGCCATCTGGAGGGAAGCATGGCATATGGTTTTGCGTTCGCTCCTTTGGAATAGCACATGCTCGGATGCCAAAAGCGCTGTCTGTTGCCAAGGTTATTACTGTACGAGTTGAAGAGGAGGGGCTGTGGCACGGGACTGTCTCCGGAAACCCTCGCTTCTCGCTTTCCTTCAATTTTATTTTACCCAGTGTGATTGTTCTCCTTGTTACTCACCATGGAAACCTGCCCGTGATGACTCCAAAAGCAGGCAGGCATTAGCCGCCGGTCATACTCAACCCGACGAGGGCTTCTTTTGTTCGCCCAGCTCAAAATAAATGGACCAAACTCTAGCTCTCTCTCTCCAGTGGCACAAATGGGAATATTAAAAGAATAGTTCGCCTAAAAATATACCAAAAATATTCCATTTGCTCACTCACATGTCGTTCCAAACCTGTATGACTTTCTTTCTTCTGGTGGGATGTTTTGCAGAATGCTTTCAAAAATGACAATAAAGTACCTTTTTTGTCATTTTGGAGCCTCTATGTGAATATATTTTAAAATGTAATTTATTCCTTTGATCAAAGCTGAATTTTCAGCATCATTACTCCAGTCTTCAGTGTCACATGATCCTTCAGAAATCATTCTAATATGCTGATTTGCTGCTCAGGAAACATTTTTGATTATTATAAATGTTGAAAACGGTTGTGCTGCTTCATGTTTTTGTGGAAACCGTGATGCACTACTGTTCAAAAGTTTTGGGTATATCAAAGAATCATGAAAAAATGTATCATGGTTTCCGCAAAAATATTAAGATTCTTTCAAAAACATTAAAAAATCTCAAACTTTTGACTGGGAGTGAATATGCTTCTTTACCTGCTTGTTCCTTCTCTGCATCACTGACATGACTCACACACACACGTCTCTCACTGAGGTGGTAAAATCAGGTTATCTGTCTCTCTTCAGCACTGCCTGTCCCCGTCAGCCCCCTCCATCAGGGGATTCCTCTCTGTTTGTGTTTGTGTAGATGTTGAGCTAATTGACCAGATTCAAAGTGCCACTAGCCCTTTCTCCTATGGGAGGAACCTGTCAATCAGATTCCTGCATCCGTTTGATATCAGAAAATTCAGAGGGATGATAGCTGGTCTTTTTTTGTGGTGCCATTAATCATTTTCATTGCTTCAATACATAATACTATCCAAATACCATCTGGTGATGATCACCAAGGGCCTGCTGTACTAAAGCATCACAAAAAATAGTTTACTATAGTTTTTATTAAATTACTGTTGTATCCAACAGTGATGGGTGCGGTGAATTTAAGCAACATTCTAACATGTTAAATTCTATTGAAATGTAACATTTTAACAGCATTCTAACACGTCAAATTCTGTTGACATTCAACATTTAGCAACATTTTAATGTCAAATTCTGGTGACATTCAACATTTTAATAGCATTCTAACGTCAAATTCTATTGACATTCAACATTTAGCAACATTCTAAGGTCAAATTCTATTGACATTCAACATTTAGCAACATTCTAACACGTCAAATTCTGTTGGAATCCAACTTTCTAACAACATTCAAATTTTGTTGAAATTCAACATTTTAACAGCATTCTCACACATCAAATTCTATTTACGTTCAACCTTTAGCAACATTCTAATATCAAATTCTATTGGAATCCAACATTTTAGTAACATTCCAACATGTCAAACTCTGTGGGAACTCAACATTTTAACAGCATTCTCACACATCAAATTCTATTAACGTTCAACCTTTAGCAACATTCTAACATCAAATTCTATTGGAATCCAACATTTTAGTAACATTCTAACATGTCAAATTCTGTTGACATTCAAAATTTAGCAACATTCTAACGTCAAATTCTGTTGGAATCCAACTTTTTAACAACATTCTAACATTCAAATTTTATTGAAATTCAACATTTTAACAGCATTCTCACATATCATATTCTATTGACGTTCAACCTTTAGCAACATTCTAACGTCAAATTCTATTGGAATCCAAAATTTTAGTAACATTCCAACATGTCAAACTCTGTGGGAATTCAACATTTTAACAGCATTCTAACACATCAAATTCTATTGACATTCGACATTTAGCAACATTCTGTCAAATTCTATTGGAATCCAACATTTTAACAACATTCTAACATTCAAATTCTATTAAAATTCAACATTTTAACAGCATTCTCACACATCAAATTATATTGACATTCAACATTACCAACATTCTAACATGTCAAATTCTACTGGAATCCTTTGTGAGTCATGCAGAGATCCTGTATGCACATTTATTTTACTTTCTCAGCTCTTCATGATGCATGAAACCAAAAACAAACATGTAAATGAATCTCTGTGGGTTTGTGTGGCAGCTGAATAAAGGTACCAGGAGGAGCAAGGCAGTTTGATGGGGTTTCTGGGGAGGGTACCGCATTGTCTGTTGTCGTTTTAGGAAGCTGTCTGTCTCTGGAGAGATTGGGTGTGAAGACCGTAATTATCGTCCTCTCAAGAGCCGAACTCTAGTTTCATGGACTGTAGAAGACAGCAGGGAGCTTTAGTGTCTCTATATAGTGACATATATAACATTAAAACAAAAAGAGTCCCTAGATAAAGGTGCTGCAAAGAAGAAATGTCTAATTTAATGAATATACATCATTTTCCTGGATGTAAGTTCAGTCTTATTTTTCATAAAAATTCACAAACTAATGGAAAGACTCCATTAGTTTGATATATCAGGTTTGACAGGAGCTCAGATAACTTAAGGTATCAGTTCATCTGTACTGGAGATTTGTCCATACACGCCCCCAAAAAGTATTAGTGCACTTAATTCAGAGTTAAAAGTGTCTAAATGTTGTTGTATATAAAGACAAAGCATCAAAGCAAGTGTCATTTACTGTATGTCCTGTCTCTCTCTCACTGTAGCTGTGGATGTCCAGCGTTGGAACACATTTGGGAGGCTGATTTGGAGGCTTGTCATCATCTCCTGAAAGGCCTCGATCAGCGCAACCCCAGCGTCTCAGAAACCGAGGATCTCCCCTCAATACCTGGATCAAGTTCAGACGTCCTGCCGTTCACTAAAGAGGAAGCGGACTGTGCCATGTTGACGGCTCTAGGAGGGCGCTGGTGTCCTGAGGCTGATCTCCAGCACTCGGAGTTCACTAAGGTAAAGCCACACACACATCCCATTGTGCTTTTATAACAATCAAACATGAAACATACATCAAAATAGACCATCAAAATTTGCTTTCATGGTCGAAAAATGTTTGTCTTTGTAAACTTTCATCAAATTGTTTAACTTAGTCCACGTCTGAAATGATTTTTCTTTTTCAACTGACTTCACTTGGACTATCTGACATATGAAATACACTCTAAAAACACTGGGTTAAAAACTACCCAGTTTGAGTTGTTTTCAACCCAAGGGCTGGGTAAATATAGGACAGAACACATGTTGGGTTAATTTTACCCAGCAAATTGGGTTTATTTAACCCAGAAATGGGTTGATTCATTTTTACTATAATACTAACTTTTTTTTTTCTTGTATGTTCCTATTTCCTGTATGTTGCTTTGCATAAAATTAAACGATATACAGAACAATAACGAATTTTTAGATAAAATAAAACATACACAAACCTGTATTTTACCGAAGACATGCACCAATTTGACGGAGCTGCACTGCTCTCTCCTGAAGAGGGCGCTAAAAGCCTGTGATAAATAACTCAACCCCTGGGTTGTTACGTCTGACCCGGGATCTGGGTAACACAAAAACTACCCAAACACCGGGTTGTTTCGTCTGACCCGGGATCGGGGTAACACAAAAACTACCCAAACACCGGGTTGTTACGTCTGACCCGGGATCAGGGTAACACAAAAACTACCCAAACACCGGGTTGTTACGTCTGACCCGGGATCGGGGTAACACAAAAACTACCCAAACACCGGGTTGTTTCGTCTTACCCGGGATCGGGGTAACACAAAAACTACCCAAACACCGGGTTGTTTCGTCTGACCTGGGATCGGGGTAACACAAAAACTACCCAAACACCGGGTTGTTTCGTCTGACCCGGGATCCGGGTAACAGAAATACTACCCAAACACCGGGTTGTTTCGTCTGACCTGGGATCAGGGTAACACAAAAACTACCCAAACACCGGGTTGTTACGTCTGACCCGGGATCGGGGTAACACAAAAACTACCCAAACACCGGGTTGTTTCGTCTGACCCGGGATCCGGGTAACAGAAATACTACCCAAACACCGGGTTGTTACGTCTGACCCGGGATCAGGGTAACACAAAAACTACCCAAACACCGGGTTGTTACGTCTGACCCGGGATCAGGGTAACACAAAAACTACCCAAACACCGGGTTGTTACGTCTGACCCGGGATCAGGGTAACACAAAAACTACCCAAACACTGGGTTGTTACGTCTGACCCAGGATCTGGGTAACAGATAGAAATCTGTTAACTTGGGTAGAAAAATAACCCAAGATTTTTTAGAGTGTAATAGTCCAAAAAAAATCTTAAAAAATAAAAATGAAACAGTAAAAGTTTGCATATGTTTTTTTTTTTTTGTTTGTTTTTTTGAGTATCATATTTGATACACCTGTGTTTGGGTAGTTTTTGTGTTACCCTGATCCCGGGCCTGTGTTTGGGTAGTTTTTGTGTTACCCTGATCCCGGGTCAGTAAAAGTTTGCATATGTGTTTTTTGTTGAGTACCATATTTGATACATCAGGCTTTTATGGCTCATATTAATATAGTATGATATAGTGAGAATATGGAGGAAGAAATGGCTCAATTTAATTCAGAGACTCAAGTTGAGAAAAAATATGCAATTTGGTGCAGATGCTGATATTTATATGGACACAAAGTAAGATGAAATTCTGATGCTTATAATGTAAATCAGTGATATCTTTATAACAGTATAGCAGATATTTACATAAAATGCATATAAATATCAATATATGCGAATAATGTCTTAGTAAGATGATATTTAAATGCTCAGTTTTATGATCAAAGCTCTGTAGTTTAAAACATATAATATAATGCAATACAATGATGATTGAGAGATGAACAAATAAACCTTCCTCAGAAGCCTGACGATCATATTTGAACATGATTTTAATCAAGTAAACCTAAGTTATTCAGTCCAGTAAGTGTTCAGCTGGAAATATTACTAGCAATATCAAAGTTATTCTTGTTTACTTCATAAAAATCAGTGCAGATTTCACAGCAGAAAGACACGTGAAGCACGAGCTGAAGGTGGACGTTTGTACAATTACACTAAAAGATTTTTACTTGCAGTCTAAACTATCAATCAAATGACAGAAGGACCGTAGGAGATTGTGTGCGACAGCAAAGTTTTGATCACATAATTTGGAGGCCTATCAAATATGATACAGTAGGCTTTATAGGGTTAATGTTAACCAGCATTGATGGAATCAGATAATAATACCATGGTACTTTGATAAAAATCATGATACTTTTTGTGTGATAATAAACATAATTTGTATAGTTTTGACAGTTTTTTTTTTTTTATATGCACATCATCTTTGACTGATTTTTACCTGAAGAGTACAGCACCATCTCACTTTGGAATATAACTTGTACTTTATGAAAGACGAAATGAGAAACGTCTACAAATAGAAACCCTGTTCCTTCGACTCCCTCCATTTCCATAAAAACCATCTATTTTCTGAATAACTCTAATTTCCACTCTTTTCTTCCTCTTGTCTTTCTCTGCCCTTCTTGTTCATAACTTTCTCTAACTCGTTCTAATATGTTTCAGCTCAGCAGGGCTCTATTGTGTCTAAGTGCACGGCTGTGTCTTCTCTTTCTGTGTTTGTCTTTTGTGTGTTGAAGATCAGCCACTGCTCCTAACACTCCTCCAGGACTCTGAAGGTGAGGAGACGTGGTGTTTTCCTCCTCTCTGCTCCCACTCACTGCTGCTACGCTCTCCGCTTTCATCCGCAATAACATTATTTATGTTATATGAATATTATTTATATAAAAATCCAATAAATATTAATGTAATAAAAGTAGTTGATTAGCATGATTATTATTATTATTATTGGACTATTATCTATTTGACATTCTTGCAAATAAATAATATTCAATAATAATAATATAATTAAATTAAATATAATGTAATGTAATTCAATAATAAAAAATAAGTATTATTATTATTAAATATTGTAAAATATTTAAATAAATTACAAAATTAAATATTTAGGACTATATTATTTTGGACTTATCTATTGAACATTCTTGCACTTATATATTTATTATTATAAATAATAATGTAATTAAATATAATGTAACAGTAATCATAATAATGATAATAATAATAAAGTATTATATTAAATATTGTACAATATTTAAATAAATTACATATTAATTAAATGTATAATTGTTATTATTATTTATTGGACTATTATCTATTTGACACTCTTGCAAATAAATAATATTCAATAATAATATAATTAAATTAAATATAATGTAATGTAATCCAGTATTATTAATAATAATAATAAGTATTATTATTAAATTTTTGTAAAATATTTAAATAAATTACATAATTAAATATTTAGGACTATTATTTTGGACTGTTATCTATTGGACATTCTTGCAATTATATATTTATTATTGTAAATAATATTTAATAATGTAATTAAATATAATGTAATATAGTATTAATGATAATGGTGGTAATAATAATAGTAATAATAATAATAAAGTATTATTAAATATTGTAAAATATTTAAATAAATTACACATTAATTAAATAGTGTTATTATTATTTTTATTATTATTATTATTATTTATTGGACTATTATTCATTGGACACTCTTGCAAATGAATTATATATATATATATATATATATATATATAGTAATGAGTAATAATAACAATTACAAGTATTATTATATTGTAAAATATATAAATATATTACATATTAAATATTTATTGTTATTTTTACTATTATTATTTATTGTAATTTATTTATATATATATAATGTGTGTGTGTGTGTGTGTGTTGTATAATAAAAGTAATAAATTATAATTAATAATAATATAAAAATAGTATAAATATGTATTATTATTATTTACTATAATTTACCATTTTTACTATTTTTGTATTTGTACAACACACTTTTATATTTATATATTTATGAGTCTGTATATTTAAATGCTTGTTTTTGTTAGTGCTGTGTTGCATGCTATTATATAGCACTGTTATATATTTATTTGGCAATATACCATTGACTTTTTGACAAGCTAAATATGATTTTAATCCAAGTCAGAATCTAATAAAAGAGGCAGTGGTCTGTGCCAGGCTATGGGCACTTTAATATTGCTCCCTGCCGACAGGAGATGATAATTAATATTGTGTCATTTAAATCAAAATTTATGAGAAATGAAGCTGTAATCTGTTTTACTGAGGTCGCCTCCCATCAGCTCGAGTTGAACTAATATATCTGCCACTGAGTGCTAATTATTGTCTGCTTTAGCACACAACTCCTGAATGCAATCATTACCCACACAGATGGGCCGAACCCATTCAATTATTTTTCTTCTTGTCAGCCATAATGACAAGTTATTGCACACTTCCCGTAATGTCAGTGCGCTGAGTGCTTTTTAATAATAGATGAGGTTTATTGTTTTGTTTTAATCTTCTGCTAAAGTGAATCATTCGTCCTCCTGTCTCTTGCAGAAATTAGAGGAGTTTCTCTTCTGTTTGGAGGACGTGTCTCCTGAGGTGAGTGAAAGACTTCAGTGTGTTGAAGACACAATGTTGTCATATTGCTTCAGAATATTACTTTATAAGTACTGTGGGCTTTTTTATGGTACATTTAGTCATTCTTCCACCTTGACAAGCACATTTTTGAATCACTTTTGTTAGAAGGAAACTCGTATGGGTTCGGAATGACACAAAATCATTGGGAATGATTTCTTTAACTCTGATCTGATGCACTGAAATGAAAATTCTGGGCCGAAACTGAAACTGAACATTCAGGATGCACTTGGCTGAAAACCGAAACTGAAAATTATATCAACTTTTTAGTAATAGAATTATATATCTACAACAGTTTGTTGATGAAATAAAAACATTTAAATGTTGGCTGTAATAATTTTTCAAGACAGATTCATTTAAATGTAAACATTCATAAATGATGTATGTATGGAAGCTTGTTTCCGCCACTAAATAAAAAAATAAAAAAGGTGTTTGCGACTTTTTCCCCTCAGAATTGCGATTTAAACTCACGAGTTATAAAGTCAGAATTGCAAGATATAAAGTTGCAATTCTCACTTTATAACTCGCAATTCTGACTTTATTTCACGCAATTCTGACTTTATATCACTCAATTCTGACTATAACTCATAATTCTGACTTTATATCACACAATTCTGACTATATCGCGCAATTCTGACTATATCTCACAATTCTGACTTTATATCAATCAATTCTGACTTTATATCACTCAATTCTGACTATAACTCGTAATTCTGACTTTATATTACTCAATTCTGACTATATCACGCAATTCTGACTATATCTCGCAATTCTGACTTTATATCAATCAATTCTGACTATAACTCATAATTCTGACTTTATATCACACAATTCTGACTTTATATCTCGCAATTCTGACTTTATATCACTCAATTCTGACTTTATATCTCGCAATTCTGACTTTATATCTCGCAATTCTGACTATAACTCATAATTCTGACTTTATATCACTTAATTCTGACTTTATATCACTTAATTCTGACTTTATATCACGCAATTCTGACTTTATATCTCGCAATTCTGACTTTATATCACTCAATTCTGACTTTATATCATTCAATTTTGACTTTATAACTCACAATTCTGACTTTATATCTCGCAATTCTGACTTTATATCACTCAATTCTGACTTTATATCATTCAATTCTGACTTTATAACTCGCAATTCTGACTTTATATCACTCAATTCTGACTTTATATCATTCAATTCTGACTTTATAACTCGCAATTCTGACTTTATATCACTCAATTCTGACATTATTTGAACACAAAAGAAGATATTTTAAAGAATGTCGGACAGTTGACGGCACCCATTGACTTCCATAGTATTTTTTTTCCTACTATGAAAGTCAATGGGTGCCATCAACTGTCTGGTTACCAACATTGTTCAGAATATCATCTTTTGTGTTCAACAGAAGAAAGAAGCTCATACAGGTTTGGAACAACTTGCGGGTGAGTAAATGATGACAAAATTGTCATTTTTGGATGAACTATCCCTTTAAGCTTCTACAGTCAGCGTTAAATAGGCTGCACATCTCTTGGTAAGTAGGAATAGTGCGTCAGAATTATATTGATCTTCCCTTCGTGAAGGATTTCTGGAATAATATGCCTCCCATGATTATCACAAAGGTGCAATTTCTGCAGTCTATATGCAGTTGAGTGTGTCCCTGTCCTTTTAGACACAATAAAGAGATTGCGGTGACCTTTAAAAACATACACCCAGCGTGATTTCCATTAGGTCTCAATAACTGTATCGCACAGACTCGCGCAGAGCGTTTTCTGTGGCTGTTGTTGTTGAATTTGTCCCCGGAGACTTCAGCCTCATTCAGAAGTGTTTTAATTCGCCCACAGTGTGATGTTAGCGTCTATAAAAGGTGTTTCATTAGCTGGTGTGGGGGGTCTAAGAATAGACTACAGACCTCATTAGAGCCGACACGAGGCCGTTCCTGAGAGAATTGGGCGGACGTGAGTCAGTCGACCACCTTAAGACGCTCTCTGACTCTGAGCGCAGGAGAAAAACAGTGAATCACGGTTTGATGGAATTGGGACGGAGCCGGCCGTGCGGACCTGTCCCAGTTACCTGCCTCGTGCTAAACTGTTGGGTGAAGTCATTAGAGCGTCACGGAGGTACAGGCTGTCAGTTCAGGACGCTTATGAGGGGAACTGGGGAAGAGGAGCTGACAGCCGCGGACTTCACAGTCGCTGACGGTTTTAACGTGATCATTTTATGCCTCACTGGTTTAAGATTTGCAAATAGAAATTATGGATAGTTTGACTATTTTTCATGACTGACCCAGTTAGTGCATGTTTTTCTTAAAGAGATGCTTGTAAAGGATCATCTGGAAAGTGTCGCAATCTATTTTATCCCTCATTTATGTTTACAAAACACAAATCCTTGTTATTTTAGTATTATCGATTTATCTATTGAGGTCTTTATTAATATATTGAACAGGGTTGTTATCGTTAACTAAAACCATTAAAACATTTCTGTTAATTGAAATAAAGATAAAATAAAATAGAATATAAATATTAGTTGAAAAACTTAATAAACTGATAAACTTAAGTTGAATTGCAAGATAAAGTCAGAATTGCAAGATATAAAGTCAGAATTGAGAGATATAAATTCAGAATTACCTTTTTTATTTTTTTATTTAGTGGCGGAAACAAGCTTCCATGGTTTTATTATTTCTATTTAGCTTTATATTTATTTCAGTTTTAGTAATTTTAGTACTTAAGCTTTTCATATAATATTTATGTATTATTTTATTTCAGCTTTATTTCAGTTAACAAAAGCAATTTTTAACAGTTTTAGTTAACAATAACAGCGATAAAATAATTTCTGAAATTCACATTGGTCAATGGATGTTTGCGCTTTGTTTCCAAATTTGCTTCCAGAAATCCTCTGTATTTGAAACAAACCTGGCTCTTTCTACACCCTCAAAATAGGTCATATATTTATTAAAAAAAAAAATCAACTAAAGTTTAAGCTCCATCAGAGCTTTGTAACCGAACCAAAAAGATTTACACAATCATGACTGTTACGAAAACATCTGCTGAATGTCGTTCTAACTTCTTACTGTTTTCCATCCATATATTTTAGTGACATACTGCATATGAGCAAATGCTGTAAAATGACATCTTTCAGATGAAAATGCACACACTTAATAGACACATCTGTGGTGCCATATCTGTGTTAGCAACCTTTACCAGCATATTAGTGCCACACTTGACCAGCTAAAGATGCGAGTGTGTGAGCAGCAGTGGGTGTTTTGCAGGTTTAATGATCTCCTGCTGATTGTGGGTGTGTTTTTGTGTCTCAGGATCTGTGCGGAGAGACGGCAGAGCTGACGGAGCGCTGCGAACTCATCAGTAAACGACTGCATTACCTGGAAGACCAGCTTCAGACCGCCATAGACAACCACGACAAGGACCTCACTCATATCCTTACAAAGCTTTGTGTGTGTGCATGTGTGTGCATGTATAGTTCATTAGTTGATCACTAAGTTATCAGATGCACAGTTTCCACCTTGCTGACAATAACATTAGAGAATCCCATAATCCACTGAGGGAGTAACTCAAACCATATGAGACCACCACATAACAACCACCCAGAACACCCTAGCAACTCCCCACCAACCACCTAGAACACCCTAGCAATTCCCTAGCAACCACCCAGAATACTCTAGCAGCCACACAGAATTCCCTAGCAACCACCTAGAACACTCTAACTACCCAGAACACCTTGCCATAGCAACCACCCTGAACACTCTAGAAATGCCTTAGCAACCACCCAGGACACCCCAGCAACACTCTAGCAACCACTCAGAACACTCTAGCAATGTCCTAGCAACCACCCAGAACACTCTAACTACCCAGAACACCTTGCCATAGCAACCACCCTGAACACTCTGGAAATGCCTTAGCAACCACCCAGAACACCTTAGCAATGCCCTAGCAACTACCCAGAACACTCTAGAAATGCCTTAGCAACCACCCAGAACACCTTGGCAATACCCTAGCAACCACCCAAAACACTCTAACAACTACCCAGAACACCTTGCCATAGCAACCACCCTGAACACTCTAGAAATGCCTTAGCAACCACCCAGAACACCTTGGCAATACCCTAGCAACCACCCAAAACACTCTAACAACTACCCAGAACACCTTGCCATAGCAACCACCCTGAACACTCTAGAAATGCCTTAGCAACCACCCAGAACACCTTAGCAATGCCCTAGCAACCACCCTGAACACTCTAGCAATGCCTTAGCAACCACCCAGAACACCTTAGCAATGCCCTAGCAACCACCCAGAACACCTTGCCATAGCAACCACCCTGAACACTCTAGAAATGCATTAGCAACCACCCAGAACACTCTAGAAATGCCTTAGCAACCACCCAGAACACCTAGCCATAGCAACCACCCTGAACACTCTAGAAATGCCTTAGCAACCAACCAGGACACCCCAGCAACACTCTAGCAACCACTCAGAACACCCTAGCAATGCATTAGCAACCACCCAGAACACCTTATCAATGTCCTAGCAACCACTCAGAACACTCTAACAACTACCCAGAACACCTTGCCATAGCAACCACCCTGACCACTCTAGAAATGCCTTAGCAACCTCCCAGAACACCTTAGTAATGCCCTAGCAACCACCCAGAACACCTTAGCAATGCCCTAGCAACTACCCAGAACACTCTAACAACTACCCAGAACACCTTGCTGTAGCAACCACCCTAAACAATCTAGCAACGCCCTAGCAACCATACAGAACAGCCTAACAACACCTTAGCAACCACCAGAACCCTCTAGCAACCCCCAAAGAGCATCATAGTGGTGACATTTTCATGTCCAAACGCCAGACTTGTCTTGAGAAAAGCGAGTTTTCGTCTGTTATTCAGAGCTCATTACGGATGCGAGTCTGATGGAGGTCCTTGTGGGTTTCTTCAGGTCACTCTTATTGGTTGTCAGACTGGAATGAAATGATCTGTGCGCTCCATTCTCATGTTCTCAGTTGGGTCTAATAAAAATCCACGACTGGAGAGGAAATGACTCATCACCGCTTCATCATTCACTTACAGCCACAGGAACACGTCTCATACGCTCATTAGAGCCCTTAATGTGACACAGCCGCCGCTTTAACCCTCCAAAAGAGCTCCTTCATGGAAAACCGTCTCGTTTGACAGCACATGATGCTCTCTTCCGGACAGGAATCAAGGATAAGCCTGAACGCATCACTGGCCATTTCTTTTTGAGAGATATTGAATATGAGGGATAAGAAAAGGAACTGCTTTTAGTTATTAGAGAAATTCAGAGCTCAGCAAAGGCTGAAAGGAAGCGACAGACAGGGAAAAGGGAAATGGAGAGAGACTAGTCCGCCCGTCACTTGCAAGTGAGATTAAAGCCGTGAGATGAAGGGAAAGGTTATGACATAGTGCGATGACATCGCTCTGACATCTTCATATTTCTGCCCACCTGTGTCGAGTGGATCCATGCTTTTGCATTCACTGAGAGGAAACAATGTAGATGAGACTTATTTGATCTTGTTCTGCTTCATTCTTTGTTCCTTTATTGCAGTATTTCTGCTTTAGGATCAAGGTTTTACATTAGACGTCACTAAGCACTAATTTCAGTTATTTTATGCTAAATGTATAGTAACTTGAGGAACACATAAAGCTCGTTTGATTGCTCTGGTTAAGCAGACAGATGAGCAAATAAACATAGGTTTGTGCCTGAGGAACTTCATTAGATCCGTCCCTTCAGCCAGAGGGAGATCTTACCGACCCTCTTTCATAATTCATGAAGCGCTCTTTAACGGCTGGTTAATTATGAATGGGGACAATCTGGGGCCATTTGGAGAGCAAAACGTGCCCGTCAGGCCCCATCTGCCACAAGAGGCGTCTCTTTGATTCGCCACTTATACTGGACACTCGGCCCCACTCCGACGAGTTAAACAATCCAGCGCTGATGAGGGTCTCTCCCCGTTCTCATAAAACCTGCATGAATTATTTAGGTGAGATTGCTTGAACTGAATGGGCCCGTCAGGAGATGAACTGAGCCTTTGAATTATGAATTGCCGTTGTTGGGGAGGGGACGACTGTCGTGATCATATAATTGTGATATCTGTGTCGGGCCAAACAAAATGAAAGTCGTTCTAAGATGGGTCGTTTAGAGTGGTTTGTGGTTAGTGTAACAGGAGAATGTTGTGAACTGGGTCTAAAATTAGCCACACCTATTAATGGTGGATAAAATAATTTTTACAAATAAATTTTAATAAAAATATTGCGATAATGCATGGTATGTATGTATGTGTAATATATATATATATATATATATATATATATATATATATATATATATATATGAGATTTGTATTAAAAATATTTTTTATAATTTACATTATAATGTATTATATTAAATCTATATACATTTTATTTAAAGTATTTAATAGATTTAATAGATTAATAGATTTGACAGCACTAATATATATATATATATATATATATATATATATATATTAATCACGAATAATCGCATCTAACAAAAGTTTCTTTATATAATATGTGTTATTTAAATGGTGATTAAATTATATATAGAAAGCGATCAAAGAACGCTCCCTTTACAATCGCTGGAGCTGTCAATCAAACAGCGTGAGTTTATTAGTGACTGAGTTCTGGACTCGCGCCAAAACTCCCGTTTTATTCAACGAATCTCTTAGTTTCATCGCGTTTGTACTGTTAGTTATGATGAAAGCATTTGTTAGTGTGCAGAAATTGAGTTACAATGACGAGATCACTGCTTTCATGCGCTCAACAACATGTCTGTGATCGGCTACAATGTTCATCACTGCAACCTTTCATGCCACGATCGAAATATAATGCTATAATCAACACTTTTCACAATTAGTTCACCTTGAGAGCTGTAATAGTAAAAACGTTCTAAAAGTTTTTGAGAGAGTAATACTAGCTATTTCATATGCAAAGATGTCAGCCAATCACAGCTGTGGGCGTTTACACTGAAGTCTCACAGCAGTCACGCCCCTTAAAACAGAGCGTTCGTATAACCATTTTTGATGTAAAAAGCATATTAACATTATAAGTGCACCCCAGGAAACATTATAAAACAATAAAACAACAGAGTTCATGACCCCTTTAAGAAAAGTAACCCTTAAAATGCAAAGTAAGAAAGAAATTACAGTCAATTTTATTCCGGTTACTTTTCTTAAATAAGACATCCTTGATGACGTATGCAGCCTTCAAATGTGACCTCCGGTGGACGCAGCCTCCGAAATGAGACGCAGCCAGTGTTAATTTAGGATTCTGTCTGAGCGTTTGTGATTCTACTAGTGTTGAATATATTTTTATGGATATTTTAGTGTGTGAATGAGTAGATGATGTCCGGTCACGTCTTCTTTAACTCTAATGCCCACTGTCCTTAGAGAAAGAGGTTCAAGAAGTGAAAGCCACTCTTCAAACCATGCTGTCACAGCTGAAGGAGGATGAGGAGGAGGATGAAGATAAGTATTGTAATATAGAAGAAGAACAGGTTGAAGATGAAGAGCTAGAAGAGGAGCATTACTTCAGTGACAGCTGGGAAATCTGAAAAGACTCATGAATTATATTTATATTGTGTTCTAGTGTCTCTGGTTTGTGTTTTATGTTCATGATGCCTGTGAAAGTGTTTTCCATACTATCATCTTGCACTGAGCTCTAGCACTTAAAGGGAATAGATCATCTAAAAATAAAAATAGTTTGATTTACTCGCCCTCATGTCATTCGTAAATCCCATCCACTTTCATGACTTTTCCATCTCATTCAAGTGAGAAAATAATGTATTTGGAATGACGTGGGTGAGTAACTGTTAACAAATTTTTGTTTTTTAGGACCACTAACCATGTGAATCGTGTTTCCACAGTTGCCTTAAAGTAATAAATGTAACTCTTGTCAGTGTTGCCAACCACTATTTTATTTTTATTCTAATCCGTTAGTGTTTAGTTATTTAATGTACTCCATTTTGCAGCGGTTTCCTTGCTTCTACATCACATTGCTGAGGATTTTTTGTAAGGCCTGATTTTGGAGCTTCCACTTTTTTTAGTATATTTAAAAAGCATGGCATCCTATTTATTTATTTATTTAAATTGCTTTGATATATCATTATTATTTCAAAAAACCCATATACATGAAAATTTGTCTGGGACCAATTTTTAATGGCAGCAGCTAATTAAATTTCACTAATTTCACTAAGCGAAAATCGCAATATAGCAAACAAGGGACGCTATTTGCACCTAGTGTAAATAGACACTACGATATATATATATATATATATATATATCTCTATCTATCTATCGACCAATAGACACCAAGAGCGAAATGGAAACTTCCCAGTCTGTCAGTCTGTGAGCTCATGATTGAGTTTAAATGTAGCTTCCTCAACTCATTTCCGCCGTACGATTGAACTCTGAACAGTGTTTTGGGTTCATGACAGAAGTATGTGGTGCTGTTGTTGGAGTGTGAAGCTTCACGTCTGTGTTTCAGCCCTGCTGATATTGTGTGTGAATTATACGTGTTTTTTTTATTGTCTCCTTATTTGAAACAGAAACAGGTGCTTTTTTTAAGTCTTAACATTTTTTTTTTTTTTACTTAATTTCTTGAAGTTTTTTAACAAAGCACTTTTCAGATGTAAGCTGTTTTTGTCATTGTTTTCGCCTGTAGTGAAAATGTCATTTGTTTGTTTGTTCTAATCACATGAATGTATGTTTGCATGTCCATCACCACTTTCTGTTTTATCCCAAAAATTTGTCAGTTTGATTATTTTTTGTTTTTAAATACATTATAAACCCCCTGCAAAAATGCTTTTTGTATGTTTTTTTTAAAGAAGGCACCTTAAACTAATTCATCTTGAAAAGACATTCACCATCCATTTTTGTAATGATGCGTTTCCGACTAAAAAGGCATTCAGTTAGTGAAAAAATGAGGGAGGGACTTCATTTTATCTGAGGAATTGATTGGACATTAAAAAAATTTTTCATGGCCAGTTTCATTCAGAAATATGTCGGATTACAGGAATAAAATGGGTTTTAAACCAGGTAAAAAGTAAAATTTAAAGTGCCCCTATTATGCTTTTTTTGATTATTACCTTTCATGTAGTGTGAGACTCGCGCTGGAATTGATACGGTAAAAGCGACGCCATTGTCACTGTTCATATCACTGTGAGGAAAAGCTGAAATCAAAGTCCCTTTAAGTCACTCGGCGGCCATCTTAGAAACGCCTCTCGGTCATGCAAGTGCAGCTCCTATCTCTTTGAATGGGGAAACCTCAAATTCTCCAAAGCTGTTCACTAAGCTTTCGATTAAAATTCATATTCGAAATCACCAATGAAATCTGACAACAACTGTCTCAAATTTTGTTTCTAAACGCTCGAATCATGACAAAAAACTGTATTTTTCAGGCTGGATCCAGCTAATGCGCATGCGCAGTCCTAAGTGCGCGTCTCTATAGGAAGCGCGTGTCTGACTGTTTCTATAGGAACCGGAGCTTCTAACGGCAGCTTCAGTGACGCGTTAACATTACCAATTGGCGATTGGCTCTTATTCAAAAGGCGGGACTTATTCCGCCATATTGCACGTTGCACTGTCTCCCATTCAAAACAATATGAGTAACGCATCTTATGTTATTCTATAGTCTTTGCTGAAATTCAGATATGGTAATGGGTGTTTTGTTTCCGACTCGCACTGTAAGCATTCGACCAATCACAACAGACTGGGCAGACTGACCAATCAGAGCAGAGAAGGCTCTCGGAAAGGCGGGGTATAGAGAGACTAAATCTTCGAACGAACCGTTTTCAGACTCTTTGAGAAACGAGGTGATGCTGCAATGTATATTATGAGAAAATTAAAGTGTTTTTGACCTTGGATGCTTGTAGGACACTCCAAAACAAAATTAGGAACCTTTAAAATAGCATAATAGGGGCTCTTTAAGAGTCGACTCCTTTTTGATTCATGAGCTTGAATTTGAATTGAATCAGCCACATCCCGCAGGATGTTGAATTGAAATGAGGGTGAGTTCTGAATGATGTAAAACTCTGTTTAACACTCTGTCTCCAATCCGTTGGTATGTTAATTTTGATCAGATGAGCATCATATTCGCATCGCTCTGGTTGTCTTAAGCTTAAAAATGAACACATCCAGCAGAATAATGGTCCAGACAGCGGCGCACATGAGCGGCACATGCAGCAGCTCAAGACGGATCACACGCCGCACCGGCAGCGTTCAGTGGACAGGTACAATCTTGTCTCCTAATTGAATCTTTGTTTGTGCCATGCTGCCGCTGCTCAGGTGGATTCGTTTCGCTCTTCAATATGGAAACACACCAGCTGGTTTGTGGGAGACATGAAGAGATGCTACTTATTGTACACTCTTCTGATGGTTTAAAATGCAGTTAAAAATTGTTTCCAAACAGGTTTCCTACAACCCCTTCTGTCATGCATCACCTTTGTCGATGTTGAAAGGCTTTCTTGTAATTTCAGACAAAAATACAAATCTGAACCTGAAAACATACTAAACTCTAGCACTGTCTGAACAATGATCTGTTTGAGCGTCATTCAGTCCAAATAAGCAGCATTGTCTCAACCAATGATGTGAGTTGGGTGCGGGGCTACCTGTTTGTTTGACCAATGGAAAATCGAGACTTTAGAAAACCTGTTTGAACACGTCTGCAATTCTGTGACTCAGCAGTGATATTTTAGCATTATTTATATACAATTATTTATTAATATTTTGAATTATCTTTTATTTTTATGCTTTTTTTTTTTTCAGTTTGCATTTTAATTTTAGTTCAAGTTTTAGTAATTTTGTTATGTGCTTTTGTCATTTTTACTTGTTTTTTAAAGGGGGCCTATTAGGCCCCTTTTCACAAGATGTAATATAAGTCTCTGGTGTCCCCAGAATGTGTCTGTGAAGTTTCAGCTCAAAATACCCCACAGATCATTTATTATAGCTTGTCAATTTTGCCCCTATTTGGGTGTGAGCAAAAACACGCCGTTTTTGTGTGTGTTCCTTTAAATGCAAATGAGCTGCTGCTCCCGGCCCCCTTTCCAGAAGAGGGCGGAGCTTTAACAGCTCACGCTTCGGTTGCTCAACAACAACAAAGCTGGAGAATCTCACGCAGCCAAAATGACGATTGTGTTCAGCCTTACATTGTTCAAACCGGAGTCGACACTGATGGAGAGACTCGGGAAGAAGTTACAACTTTTAGGATGTTTCTGAATGGTTAGTGGATAAATTTATGTAGTTGCTGTGGAGTTGATTCAACTCATCCACTAGCATGTGCCGTCATGTTAATCTTTTGTGCAAAACCCGTATGGACGCCCACTATACATAGCGTACCTGTTTGCCAAACAGAGCCATACACACCTGGCTAACGTTTATGATTGCTATCAAATGCTGTGAATGGTCTAATATTTTTTCCAAAATATCGCTCGGACAGAAACGCTCCTTTTTTAGAAATCGAGCTTGCCAGGGTCAACTTGCAGGCTATCCAAGCTAACGAGACTCTAAATAGTGTTCAGTGCTCGTCTGTGCAGCCAACGACAACATGCTTTGCTCGAACTTTTGCCATAGCGTTAGAACTGGTACATCGTTGTCGCATGTGAAAACAAAATGGCGGCGCCGTGGGTGGAAACGTGCAGATTAAGGGGTGGTAATATTATAATAAGATCCCCTTCCTACGTCACAAGGGGAAATCTGAGTGGCTCATTTTTTCACATGCTTGCAGAGAAAGGCTTGCTAAAACAAAGTTACTGGGTTGTCCTTTTTCACGTTTTCTGGGTTGGTAGATGCACTGGAGACCCGATTATAGCACTTAAACACGGAAAAAGTCAGATTTTCATGATATGTCCCCTTTAAAGTATTTCTATTTGGCTTTATTTTTATTTCAGTTTTAGTAATTTAAGTACTTAATATTATTTACCAATGCAACATTTTTTATCTTTGTTTTTTGTCTAATATTTAATATTTATTTCAGCTTTTTTCAATTAACGAAAATAATTTTCTTACTTTAGTTTTAGTTAACACTGTGGCTCAGAAATTACACACTTCACCTTTAAAATTGGGGACCAGATGACCAGATTATTTTTAGGGTTAGGGTAATTCTAGTCTAATTAGTCCATTAAATTTGTAAATCAAATCTTTTAGGGGCTTGACAGGCCCCGATTGTGATTGAATACAAGGAAACATTTGAAGGGGAAAAAACACATTCAAATGACCATTTAATTTGAAGAGAAAGTGTCCGAAGATTTAATGAGCGTTCAGAAGGTCTTAAACAGCCGTCAGTGTGTCTCTCTGGCAAGTGTGAGATGAAAAGGGGACATGGGCGAGTGATGAACGAGAGAACAGAAATGGTTTCCTCTCATTCTTATTCCGTCATTCTGCCAGTGGAAATCACACTTAATTATGAGCACAATGCCTGTGGGAGCAGCGCTGTCTGCCACACACACACACACACACACGTCATTTAGGCCTGGATGAGATGTGACAGGCTGCCTGCTAATGGCACAAATACTGGGCTGCAGGACTTTCACTGCCGTTGTTTCACCACCAGCTTTCTTACCGTTTACCTCCTTTTACCTTCACATCTCTGGGATCCTGTGGACTTTTAAGACACATTATAGCTGCTTCCTGTTAATAAAACTGATACATTAATCATTTATTTATTTCTCAGTGCCTCTCTTTCTATACTATATAAATACATAGGCTATACATTACCATTCAAAAGCTTGAGGTCTGTAAGATTTTTTTTAATGTTTTTTTTAAAGAAGTCTCTTCTACTCACCAAGGCTGCATTTTTGTGTTCAAAAATACAGTAAAATCAGTAATATTGTGAAATATTATTACAATTTAAAATAACTGTTTTCTATTTGAATATATGTTAAAATGTAATTTATTCCAAAGTCCCTTTTTTTTAAGGAAAGTCATACTCGGCGGCCATATTTGCAACGGGCAGCTATTTCGGGCATCCAAGACCAAGTCCGATCTATTTGAATGGGGGAATCCTGAAATCGCAAAAACTGCTGGGTGAACTCACAATTAAATAACATATTTCAGATCAGCAACCAAATCTGACATGAACTGACCCGTAAATGTTGTTTCTTATGCTCAAATAGCGTTAAAAAGCTTATTTTTCAAGCTAGACGAGCCAATGCGCATGTGCAGTCCTTAGCGCGAGTCTCGGGTTTCTATGGGAACCGGAGCTTCTAACGGCTGCTGCAGTGACGCAATGACTTTATCAATCAGGCTCTTTTACTTAAAAGGCGGGACGTATTTTGCCATATTGCGCGTTGCAGTTTCTCCCATTCATAACTAATAGAAGTGTTCATTCATAAATACGTAAGATCGCTGTGGAAATACAAACCGGAAGACAGAAGACAAAAGACAACAAGCGCAGCGCTGAAAAGGGGCGGGGCTACATAAGGTCTACAGTCTTTGTTTCACAGGAAGTGACATCATTGGAATCCTTTCAAAATGGAGGGAAGACAAGTAAGTACTCATTATAAATATTTTTTTAGTTTCTATCACAAATTCAAAAGCTCCCAAATGAGTTCACCCCTGTTTTTAAGAGTTTTAATACCCATTTAGACTCCATTTCAGTAAATAAAGAGGTAGTGGAAGGTAATGACAGATCTGTTTATCAATAAGCTGACTGATATTTGGCTATGCACATTTTCAGGTTTCAAATATTCTAAATATTGTGTGAAATAAACGTGATTTGTACTATTTAATATATCCTTTACAATCATTAAATTGTTTTGAACGCTTGATATCAAATAAGGCCTCAAAGGACTTTTGATGTAAATGTTTTAAATCATAAAACCATCAGATCTAGTTAATGAGGTCAGTATCACATGTCACTGCTGGGGTTGGAGTGTTTGGTCATCATGAGATCGTACAGCAGATCTGTTTAAATCACCTGTGACGTTGAGCGTTTGTGACGAGACACGCAGACCCGCGGTGGTCGGTTCTGCCGATGTCCGCGGAGGCTAAAGCTTATAGGGATGTTTGTCAGAGGACGTGAATGCAGATGCTTGTGTTGAGTTGTCATGGATCAGTACCATGTTTTACTGCACTGTTTGATCGCTGTATGGACTTGGCAATGCTGTCATGTGATATTTCATCATGTTGAGGAGTGTGAGGTAGTGAATATGCCGAGAGCTTCAGTGCTTCATAATGAAATGTGATTATTGGTGTATGTTGTCATGGAAGAGAATATATAGTTCTGGCTCTCGATTCTGATTGGCCCGGAGCTTTTTCCAGCCTTGTAAAATTCTACTAATATCACACGGGCAGGGTTGCCAGGTTTTCGCAACAAAACCCACCCAATTGCTACTCAAAACTAGCCCAAAACTAGCCTTATCGCGTTTCAGGGGGAGTCTCCAGGGTGTAAAATCAGCTTTTTGGCGGGGTTTCCCCTGGTAAAATGCACTTTCCAGGGGCTAAATATCATGTTATTTGGGGTCGCTTCAACCCGCAGACATGAAAAACAACCCGCGGCAACAGTGTTAAAGTAGCCCAATTCTGCGAGAAAACCGCGGAGTTTGCAACACTGCTACACGGAAACCAGTTCACAATTTTGTATCACTCCGCTTGTTTCTGCTGGATCTATACTGGCAGCATTTCTCACAGTGCTGGAGCAAACCCACTATAATTTTACAAATACTGTTATTGTGTCACGGTATGTAGTTTTAAGTGTTTTTTTAGGCTTTATTTTTATGCTTCATTTTATTTAATAATAATTAGCTAAAGCAACATTATTCTTGAAACATCTGGGCACATCATTATGAATCAGTATGAACCACATGACCGTATATTAGATTGTTTTAAGCAGGATAAAACAAGCAGAGGAATATAAATGTGCTTTCAGCTGATGCAGATTCTATCGTCACGTCACCTGACAGGTGATTTCTGAAAGTGGACACTGACAGAGAGCCGAGCGCCTCATTGGGAAAAAGACTGAATAAGACGTTTGCGGACAAAGGGAATATATCTTGACCTCATGTTCACTTCGACCGTCATGTCAATGTGATCTTTATACATACATCTATACAAATATTTATAAATATTTTTATATTGACAGAAACTAAAGCTGAGTTCTCAATCAAATGCTAGCATACTTTCTGCATACTTGATATACACCGATCAGGCATAACATTATGACCACCTTCCTAATATTATGTTGGTCCTGCTTTTGCTGCCAAAACAGCCCTGACCCGTCGAGGCATGGACTCCTCTAGACCCCTGAAGGTGTGCTGTGGTATCTGACACCAAGATGTTAGCAGCAGATCCTTTAAGTCCTGTAAGTGGCGAGGTGGAGCCTCCATGGATCGGACTTGTTTGTTCAGCACATCACAGATGCTCGATTGGATTGAAATCTGGGAAATTTGGAGGCCAAGTCAACACCTCAAACTCGTTGTTGTGCTCCTCAAACCATTCCTGAACCATTTTTGCTTTGTGCTAGGGTGCATTATCCTGCTGAAAGAGGCCACAGCCACCAGGGAATACCGTTTCCATGAAAGGGAGTACATGGTCTGTAACAATGCTTAGGTAGGTGGTACGTGTCAAAGTAACATCCACATGGATGGCAGGACCCAAGGTTTCCCAGCAGAACATTGACCAAAGCATCACATTGCCTCCGCCGGCTTGCCTTCTTCCCATAGTGCATCCTGGTGCCATGTGTTCCCCAGGTAAGCGACGCACACGCACCCGGCCATCCACGTGATGTAAAAGAAAACGTGATTCATCAGCGCATCAGTTGGCGCTTTCGGCGGTGGACAGGGGTCAGCATGGGCACCCTTACTGGTCTGCGGCTATGCAGCTCCATATGCAACAAACTGTGATGCACTGTGTATTCTGACACCTTTCTATCAGAACCAGCATTAACTTCTTTGAGCTCGTCTGTTGGATCGGACCACACGGGCCAGCCTTCGCTCCCCACCTTGGCCGCCCATGACCCTGTCGCCGGTTCACCACTGTTCCTTCCTTGGAGCACTTTTGATAGATACTGACCACTGAAGACCAGGAACACCCCACAAGAGCTGCAGTTTTGGAGATGCTCTGACCCAGTCGTCTAGCCATCACAATTTGGCCCTTGTCAAACTCGCTCAAATCCTTACGCTTGCCCATTTTTCCTGCTTCTAACACATCAACTTTGAGGACAAAATGTTCACTTGCTGCCTAATATCTCCCACCCACTAACAGGTGCCGTGATGAAGAGATACTCAGTGTTCTACTGTATATACAGTAGAATATACTTTTCTTAGAACCACTTATTAAGTATGTCGTTAGTATGCCGTTTGAAACGGATGCAGTGGTTTGTGAGAGAATCAGAATCCTGCTGTTCTGATTAATATCTGGCTGTCCAGTGAAGCAGTTTTTGTTTTGACAGTTCTTCTGTCAGCATTAAGTCATTCTCTCAGTTTTATCTCTACAAAAACCCAAACAGCCTTCAGCTCACCTTGGGTTTGGGAACATCACCTGTGGGCTGAAATACCACCATCTCTCACGCTGCTCCACACGACACAGCCGGATCACACGCACCAGAGGAGGCCGATCGATGCGGCTGATGGATGAGGACGCTGCCCTTTGACAGCTCAGATGTGAGAGCCGCGGGAGAATAAACTACAGGGGGCTTCGCACGTCACCATCACACACCTCACCAGTGAGCATCATGAGATTCAATGAAGAGATTTTAAGTAATATGGTGCGTTAATACAAATTCTTTACAAGTATTAAATTCTGTTCCAGGATTATGCTAAAACTCTTTTTAAAGCAGGCAGGTTCACCCAGAGGTCATCATGATTCACTGATTTGTTAATGTTAATGTTGGTCAAGATTATTCACAATCTGTCTCGTTGTTTAGCGGGGTTCCACAGGGGTCCGTTCTTGGCCCGATCTTGTTTTCTTTGTATATGCTGCCCCTAGGGTCAATTTTTTTCTTAAGCATGGAATTTCTTTTTTAATTTCTACGCAGATGATATGCAGGTGTATTTCAGGTGTATTTAGAAGTACAACAAGAATTTGAAATCTGAGACTTTGCTTCATATCAAAAGTAACAAAGCACAAAGATTATTGTGATTTATTGGATGGGAGGCGCGCTACGTTCTGTTCATTCATCAACTGAAAACAGACTAGACTAATCGATTAAAATCGGCAAATCGATATTTTTTTTTTTTACCCAGCCCTAGTTATGTTTTTTGTTTTTAATTTTTTAATATGTATTTTTAGTTATTTAATTTTAATTTTATTATTTAGTTTTATTTTAGTGTATTTTGGGTATTTATTTTTTCCCTTTTGTTTTTATATATATATATATATATATATATATATATATATATATATATATATATATATATATATATATTTATATATATATATATATATATATTATATATGGATTTTATTTATTTATTTAGTTTGCTTTTGTTTTATTTTATCTTTATTTTTTATAGTTTTTTTATTTGTATATTTTATTTTACTTTATTTTTTAAATATTTTTATTTCAGTTATTTTAGTTTCTATTTTATCACTGTTTTGTTTTTAAAAATTTTATATATATATATATATCTGTATATATATGTATGTGTGTGTGTGTGTATATATATATATATATATATATATATATATATATATATATATATATATATATATATATAATTATAAAATATAGCAAATGATGAGAATAATTAACTGTGCTGTTTTACATCATAGATAAACCTCACACAACCTTTCCATCCGCTGAAGCATCATCCACACAATCCTGCACCTCAGCTGGACGTCTGGACATCATTAAAGCTGATGTGTTGAGGACACGCTGACCTTCAGCTATTTTCCAGCTCACAGGACCATAACAGCAGTCAGGAGGGAGTGAAATCGTGGGCTCCGCTTTAAGAGCTTTACAAGACACACCGGATGACGTGCTGGGCAGATGTTCACAGGCGCACCAGGAGAAAACGAGAAAATCTCTCTGTGCAAACGCTCTCGGGGATGATAAGTGGGACTGGCAGGCCTGGTCAACACCAGAGGGGCATGAGTTGACTCTTGGCTCTTGTGAATCTTGTGTCGCTGAAGTGTAGCTGTGTTAATCTTTTTTGCATGATGTGATAATGAATCTATCGCTCACGGCCAAAGGCTTTTAAATGCAGCAGGTTGCCATAAGCAAACACATGCAATTTACACCATCCAGAACAAAATTTAGTCCACAAATTTGCACAAAATTATGTTCACTTACACTAATCTTTCAAATTCTCACCTTTATCATATTTATAGAAGGAATAAAACTACTTTTGCACCAGTCTGATATGATGACCAACTTCATCATGGTTTCTTGATGAAACATTATATTTCACCTCTAAAATCAAAAGACAATAAAGCTATTCATCCATTCTTCAAACCACATGTCGGGGGCCTATCCCAGCGTTTCAGGCCATAGACAAAAAGAAGCTATATTTTGCATAAATTAATAATCATTAAAGCCTATTTTTATAAGACTTTTACCATTTTAAGCACATTTCCACAAATTCTCTTTGCTGTGATATGCCCAGATCTTCTGTTTTAGATTTCTCAATGTTAGTCAAGATTATTCACAATCTGTCTCGTTGTTTAGCGGGGTTCCACAGGGGACCGTTCTTGGCCCGATCTTGTTTTCTTATTATGCTGCCCCTAGGGTCAGTTTTTCTTAAGCATGGAATCTCTTTTCACTTCTACGCAGATGATATGCAGGTGTATTTCCCTCTGCAGAAGCACAACAAGAAGCAAGTAGAGTCTTTGTTGAATTGTAAACAAAATGAAATCAAACTATTTTTAAATCTGAATGAAAATAAAACTGAAGTTGTGGGGTTAGGAGGGTTGTTTATAAATTGCTACACAATTTGGCTCCTCCGTATTTGGAGGAAATGATTAAGAAATATGAGCCGAAATGGTCTTTAAGATCAGCTGACCAGCTGGCATTAATGATTTCTAGGACCAAACGGAAAACGAGTGAGATCAAGCATTTGCAGTGGCAGCTCCTAAACTGTTTGAGATTTAACTATTTTTCACCCACGCTAAGTGTTTTTAAGCTCAAGTTAAAAGAATATTTCCTCGCATTAGCATATGATGAGGCAGGGTAATCATAACTGGCTGTGGATTGCACATGAGGGGTTGTTATTTGTGGTTTTTATTGCTGCATCTTTTATAGTTGTGATTGTCTTCATATGTGGTTCATAAAATTGTACAGCACTGTGGTCGATGGACTGTTGTTTAAAATACCACTTAATAAATAAACAATATAATACAAATTGTGTTTCAGCATCCAGACCTGTCAACTTCTGGCTTTGGGCGGGACTATCTCTTTGGCTGACCAATGATAGGCAAGGGGCGTGTTCATTATTTTTGCACATCACCTTTAAAGGGGTCCTTGATTATGACTTCACTTTTTTAACTTTAGTTAGTGTGTAATGTTGCTGTTTGAGCATAAACAACATCTGCAAAGTTACGACGCTCAAAGTTCAATGCAAAGGGAGATATTTTCTTTTACAGAAATCACTTTTTAAGGACTACAACAAATGGCTGGTAGGGACTACAACAAGCTTCTTCCTTGGTTGGTGACATCACAAACCCTAAAATTTACATAAACCCCGTCCCCGAGAACACGCAAAAAAAGGGGTGAGACCATGTTGGGCTGCTTTAGAGACGAGGAAGAGTTGTTGTAGTAGAGTGTTGTAATATATGTAAACATAAATTTATCTACTAACCATTCAGAAATGTCCAGTTTCATTCTAAAAGTTGTAACTTCTTCCTGAGTCTCTCCATCAGTGTCCGACTCCGGTTTGAACAATGTAAGGCTGAACACCGTCGTCATTTTGGCTGCGTGAGATTCTCCAGCTTTGTTGTTGTTGAGCAACCGAAGCGCGAGCTGTTAAAGCTCCGCCCTCTTCTGGAAAGGGGGCCGGGAGCAGCAGCTCATTTGCATTTAAAGGGACACACACAAAAACGGCGTGTTTTTGCTCACACCCTAATAGGGGCAAATTTGACAAGCTATAATAAATGATCTGTGGGGTATTTTGAGCTGAAACTTCACAGACACATTCTGGGGACACCAGAGACTTATATTACATCTTGTGAAAGGGGCATTATTGGTCCCCTTTAACTAATGTGTCATTGGTTTTTTTTTTTTTCACATTATAGTAATGAGAATGAGGTTTGGTTTTGGTTGTTGGCATTATGGTATTTCATTGGTAAAATGTGCAATGTCACAATGCACAAAATCTGAATGGTCCTTAAATAGGATTCTTTAAGCATAATATTTATCAGTGAAATATGATGTGGAAATGTTCTTGACAGGTTTCGTGAGATTCCACCCAAGAAATGTTGTAGGATAGACAGTGAGAGACGGCACACTGTGACCACATCACAGCCAGACAGATCATAGCTGGAGGAAAGATGAGAGAGAAAGAGAGAGAGACAGTGAAGAAGAGTTGGGAAAACCACAGATGATGATTCACTACCTGCAGGGATGAAACCTAAAACTGAAATGATCTTTGCCCGTGGTGGAGGAGATGATGCTGATACCTGCTGCATCAGAAACCAGGGACAGTCATTATATATTCTGCAATTCTATCATCCATTGTGTAGAGGAGGCGGTTATGTACTTAGTGTTCATTTAGCTGTTGGGAACTATCACCATTTTGCCCTTTAACAAGGCATTGAGTGTACTGTTAAGGCTCAAGGGACAGTCACACAACACTCTTCACTCCATTGACTTGCATTAAAAAGACGTTTTGGATTTTCCTGCGTTCATGATATTAGGAAACGTGTTTTCACATTTTCTAACTGGTTGTCTGTGCTGCGTCCTATAATGTCTTGTAGCCTTGATGTGCAGCTTCAAATATGTTGCCAATTATTAATTTTTGTTCAATTAATAACATGCAGCAGTTGATTATTGTTCTCAGCAGTGGTTCAGTCTAACGCACTTCAGCAGACGCTCACTATAGGGAACGTTGTAATGGCTGATTAGTCTGAAATGCATAATGACTCTGTACTTCATTCAATTGGGCTCCTCATTTATTTTTCTCAAGTTTCCCGTTGGAAATTATTAAAATGCTCATCTATGTAGATCTATTCAAACATGCCGTTATAAAACTCAGCCTGCTGGCTTTGCTTTATATGTTTTGCAGTTTCAGTCAAATCCTCTAAAGACAAAAGCATACACTATATATGCATTATAGTATGGTTTTAAGCCACACTTTCCAAAGGTTATATAGAGGCTGCATATATTAAATCAGTAATCTGCAACCCATGACCTTAATATGGCATGTTAACCCAGGTTTAACCCCTTCTTGAATGGTTTTTGTCACTTCGTCCCAGGTTTATGTGCGTTCAATCATAAGGCTCAAGTTTTACACATCGTCTGTAGAATGGATTTAAATATAGTAAAAAATATTAAAGGATTATGATTTTGATTTGTAGATTGTAAAGTGCGATATTGCAAAGTGATATTATATTTGTATATTCAGAAGGCTGATAATCATTGCTTGCTCTTTATGCAAAATGAAGAGTGCATTTGCTTGTGAATTGAACACCTGTGATTTGTTTCCCTTGTGAGTGAGAATAAATTTTGTTTTAGATGATTCTACTTTTCATCTCAGGGCTTCAACAACAGGATGTGAGCCTGTCACTGAATGACATGTGAGGCAATCTGTGCTTTAGTTTACAAGAAAAGCACGCGGCTTGTCTTTAATAGCGTTGACAGCGTCCCCATAGGGCAGTCTGTGCATCAGTGTTGAGCACTGGAGATCCTCCACGATTCTGTCTTCACCGTTCTTCTGCTCGTGGCTATAGATGCTGTATGAATTTAAAGTGTCTGTTTGCTTTTTCACTGACCTGGTTTTGTTGAAATGAGATGAAATCTGCTGATGCGTCTCTGCTGTCTAATGACTGTGGGCTTTTAGAGACACAGCTGGACCTATACTGCCCCTTTTACAAGATGTAATATAAGTCTCTGGTGTCCACAGAATGTGTTTGTGAAGTTTCAGCTCAAAATACCCCACAGATCATTTATTATAGCTTGTCAAATTTGCCCCTATTAGGGTGTGAGCAAAAACACAGCGTTTTTTTTGGTGTGTCCCTTTAAATGCAAATGAGCTGCTGCTCCCAGCCCCCTTTCCAGAAGAGGGCGGAGCTTTAACAGCTCACGCTTCGGTTGCTCAACAACAACAAAGCTGGAGAATCTCACGCAGCCAAAATGAGGATTGTCAGTAACGGTGTTCAGCCTTACATTGTTCAAACCGGAGTCGGACACTGATGGAGAGACTCAGGAAGAAGTTACAACTTTTAGAATGAAACTGGACGTTTCTGAATGGTTAGTGGATAAATTTATGTAGTTGCTGTGGAGTTGATTCAACTCATCGACTAGCATGTGCCATCATGCTAATATTTTGTGCAAATCCAGCGTTGAATTGACCCTCGTTTGTGAAGCAGTCCGGCGTAAAATGACGGCATGTCAACAACACTCTACTACAACAACTCTTCCTCTTCTCTAAAGCAGCCCAACATGGCCTCGCCCCCTTTGTTGCATGTTCTCGGGGGCGGGGTTTATGTAAATTTTAGGGTTTGTGATGTCACTAACCCAGGAAGAAGCTCGTTGTAGTCCCTACCAGCCGTTTGTTGTAGTCCTTAAAAAGCGATTTCTGTAAAAGAAAATATCTCCCTTTGCTTTGAAATTAGTTTAATTTGCTTTATGCAATATGTGTGTGTGTCTTGTGATATTGGTGGGAAATACGACTTGGACTTTTTTGACAGTTATCATGAGATTCGCCCTCATGTGACACTTGAAATGAGTGAGCAGAGATAACAGCCAATCTCAGGGTCATTCTCGTGTAAGAATAGTTTCCTGCTGTCAGAGAGTAAGTTAACTCAATTCTGTTCCTTCCAGAGACTGCCAGGTCAAAGGTCAACAGCCTCAATCTGTCCCAGTGATTGAGACAGGAAGCAGATCTTTGTGAAGATCCTCACACAGACACTTCATTCAGAGGAAGAGCTGCTGTTACTGGTCATGATTCTGTGTGTGTTGTAGTCTCATAATCACTCAGTGTTTTACAGTGGCTTTCACTTCATGTGGACAGACATAATCAAACACTTTCCTAACAACAATGAACTGTACATCAGCCTCTTCATGCACTATTTAGAGTTTCCTCTGATATAGTCTCAGACTGCAGGTCCACGGACCGTTTATAGTCACTTGAATGATTCTTGGACATTTATAAGTCAATAACATTTAAACATCCTTAAACAAGATATATTTATCTGAGAAGCAGAGCTGCATAGTAGGACTTGTATTTATTGTAGGCGCAAGTGCTCTGTTCCTTTGGCAGATATTCTTATTTGTTTAAATCATAAGAGACATTTTTTGTAGTATTTGTCTTTAAAATTAGAACATTTTTGAAACTGGAACTTTGTACATTTCAACTTCAAATCTGCTTTTGTGTTTGGTTCAATTTTACCCTCATTTAAACTGCTTGAAATGTAACTTTAAAGGAATAGTTCACCCAAAAATGAAAATAATCCCATAATTTACTCACTTTCAAACCATCCTAGGTGTATATGATAGCCGAACACAATCAGAGTTATATTAAATAATATCCTGTTCTTCCCAGAATACCATTACAAAGCTGGTAAGAGCCGGGATATTATTTAATATAACTACCATTGTGTTCGGTGGAAAAAATAAAGACATACACCTAAGATGGCTTGAGGGTGAGTAGCCTAAATTATGGGCTAATTTTCATTTTTGGGTGAATTATTCCTTTAAATGCGTGAGCTCTTTAAAGTCGCGATTTCTGATTGGCTGTGTTTTTTTATCGTTCATCAGCGAGAAAAGATTCTGAAAGTGATATAAAAAGACTGTTCACTCCTATAGGCCTTTATCACAGAACGCGTGTCGTCACATCCGGCTTTGATTAGTAGTGTAAAGAAATTTCCACCTGCATTATTGTCAATGGACAGGCGCCAGTTTTGAGAAGAACATTATACTTGTTTAGTTTAACATAACAATAAACTTCAATATTTAAAACTGTTTATTTAGACTTACATGATATCCTACAATGTATGTCATCTTTCATTTTAATGTGTAACATTATCTGAGCGAGGCGATCATCAGCGCTGCCGGTGCACTGACGGCATGAGATTAACGAGCAGCGCGCAGCTCAAGTTACTGCCAGAGGAATCATCGGACTGATTTAATTTTATTTGTAATGTTATTTTTGCAATATATAACCACCCATTATTGTCTACAGCATAATGCTATCCAATATTGCACTCAAACACGGAGGATGATTTGTTTACGATAATCAAACCAGTTATTTTTGAATAATCGTCTATGGGCTGGACATATTCCTTTATTTAAACAACTTCAATTTGATGCCAGCATCGTAAAGTAAGTCCATGAAAAAAAATGTGAATATTTTTGTTTAATACAATAAATTTCCCCCAAACCTTTAATTTAATCCACCCAAAATAGACTTTAGTCGTAGTTAATATTTTAAGCTTTGTCTAATTAAAGCTCTTTAAAGTGATTTGTTGTTTGTATTCTATTTTGCAGTTCTGTGATAAAATAAGATAAGACTTTAAAGTATTGCGCATACACGTACAGAATGGCTTGCGCGCTTCCCGTTTAAATAATGAAATATGCGTCAGAATATTGCTATGGCGCCTTTTTTCTATGTTTCACAATACTCAATTAATGATTATAAACAAAGGTTGGTGTCTTCAGAATAAGTATCTGTGTTTAACTTTACAAAAATAAATCACAACATTCCCGTGCTATGGGCACGGCCAATGTTAAAGGCCGCAGCGGAAGTTATTTTACGCTAATACTTGAAGCTTCCGCTTTTCGAACGCGGAAGTGTGATAAATGCCTATTACTTGAGAATGGGAGAAACTGCAACGCGCAATATGGTGGAATACGTCCCGCCTTTTAAGTAAAAGAGCCGATCGTTGATTGATAAAGTAATTGCGTCACTGCAGCTGCCGTTAGAAGCTCCTGAGACTCACGCTTAGGGCTGCACATGCGCATTGACTGGTCTAGCCTGAAAAATAAGCTTTTTTTAACGCTATTTGAGCATAAGAAACAACATTTATGGGACAGTTCATGTCAGATTTTGTTGCTGATTTGAAATATGTTATTTAATTGTGAGTTCGGCAAGTATTTTTTGAGTTTTCAGGATTCCCCCATTCAAATAGATAGGACTTGGTCTTGGATGCCCGGAATAGCTGCCCGGAGGCGTTGCAAAATGGCCGCCGAGTGAACAGACTTTAATTGAAAGGGACTTGAAAGCTAATATCGTTATCGTTGGACTACACTGATTTTATACCGAATAATCAGATAGTTATCATCCTTGGCTTTAACTGACCTCTTTTCCAGCTGTTTTTCTCGCATCATTCTGGAATTGATTTTAACCTGCTGTGACATCACGTTTGCTCTGCTGCCACACGTCCTCCGCGCTCTTATATCTGCGTTTAGAAAATGCACATATGTATGCGTTGTGTGTCAGGAGTGATTACGGCTGGCGCAGGTCGGGCTGAGGCATCCATGAGACCGCTGGCATTCTGATGGGGAAAGCAGGTGCTGTGGGACAGATGTCTTATTACTGCTGCTCGGCAGGCCACAGTATGCGCCACCAAACCACACACGGACTCGAGCCAAGGATTCGCTGCAAGTAAAGGAATTACTTCCCCGGTATCGCTCAGCGACCGTCAGCTGAAACACTCCGCAGGGAAATGACATCATCTTAGGCACAGAGAGTCCTCAAAAAGAGGAGGAGGTCTGTGTTTGTTTGTTGCTGGATGATTTCTGATCTTCATTAACCGCAGAATAATGTGCTGAGAGGTTTAGGATCTGCTCATGTGTGAGAGACACTGAAGGGCAATTCAAGATGGATTCCCTCATTTCTCCTCATCTTTTACACGTTCAGTCCACGGGTTTTCTCAGTGGACACTTTGGCAAAACAAAAACCAAAAAGGATTATTAATTATGAATTCTAAACTTATCCTCAGCCTCTAGAATGAGTCGTTTTAGTTTCTATCTACTTTTTACATCATGATATGAGCATTTTATTTATTTATGGTTTATAAATTTAGTATTTTGTCATTTTGTTTAACTGCATTTTAAAACATTTACATTTTTTTTCTATTTATTTTACTTTTTAAATTATTTTTTAAAGGGGTCATGATTATAAATCCTCATTATAAATAAAGCATTTATTTAATGAATCTTCTGTGACGTCATACGGGCAAATACGTTTGCATATGACTTCCTCCAGAGCAAAACATCAATGAATAGTTATTATCATTACACCATAGGCCCCGCCCACTGTCATTCAGCCGCTTAACAACCGACATTTGCCTACACTGGATGTGAGCGTCGCGTCAAAAGCAAATAGAAGTCATTATAGTCACTGATGCTGTCTACACTGATACAGCATACAGATGTGTGTTCAGTTTCTGACGTACTCTACACGCTTGAGTCTGTCAACAACAGGACAAATGGAAGAGTGAAAGAACGCTCACTTTGACGCGTCCAGTTTAAACAGCTGGTTTGCATCTCCATACGGACTTCAGAAGGATCCCAGCGTCAGGAACAAGCGGATGGTTTATTTTTAATTGTGTCCCGGATCGCATCAGAGGATTATATGTTTGTTCAGAGCATTTGTTTTGTAAACGAGGCACAGTAATGGAGAGTTCACAAAGAAAATTTTGTTGACAGATGAAGCAGCCGACTGTATTGGATCTGACAGCAGCTGCATCCTAAACCGTAAGTAAATGATTTCATGATGCTTTGTCTGTAAATGATGGTTTTTCTGATGGTGTGTATATATATACATATACCTTTAAAGGATTAATTCACTTTAGAATGAAAATTTCCTGATAATTTACTCACCCCCATGTCATCCAAGATGTCTTTCTTCGAAAAGAAATTAAGGTTTTTGAGAAAAGCATTCCAGGATTTTTCTCCATATAGTGGACTTCACTGGGGTTCAATGGGTTGAAGGTCCAAATGTCAGTTTCAGTGCAGCTTCAAAGAGCTCTACACGATCCCAGATGAGGAATAAGGGTCTTATCTAGTGAAACGATCGGTCTTTTTCTAAAAATGATATACTTTTTAAAGGGATAGTTCACCCAAAAATGAAAATTTGATGTTTATCTGCTTACCCCAGGGCATCCAAGATGTAGGTGACTTTGTTTCTTCAGTAGAACACAAATTATGATTTTTAACTCCAACCGTTGCGGTCTGTCAGTCGTATAATGCTTGTCAATGGTAACTCCATCTATAAGAGTAAAAAAAACATGCACAGACGGTTTGTGCAAGAAACCGAACAGTATTTATATCATTTTTCACCTCTAAAACACCACTATGTCCAACTGCCTTGCGCATCCGGTTGGTGAGGTCTGAAAACGCGTTCTGGTGACAGAAGTGATGTCTCGCGCTTATACTTCAATGAGTGCGAGACATCACTTCCGTTGTCAGAGCGCGTTCAGACCTCACCAATTCTTAGGACATCAATGTGTTGTCACGAGCCGCAGGGTTTAATTTGGATTTGTCTGTGCATGTTTTTTTGACTCTTATAGATGGAGTTCCCATTGACATGCATTATACGACTGACAGACCGCAATGGTTGGAGTTAAAAATCATCCTTTGTGTTCTACTGAAGAAACAAAGTCACCTACATCTTGGATGCCCTGGGGGTAAGCAGATAAACATCAAATTTTTATTTTTGGGTGAAATATCCCTTTAAACATAAATGCTCATCTTGCACTGCTCTGCGATGCTCCATGCATTACGTAGTCACGTTGGAAAGGTCACGTGTGACGTAGGCGGAAGTACCGCGGTAGGGCGAAAAACACCATCTCATTTTCTCCTCCAACTTCAAAATCGTCCGACATCGTTGTTTTTGTAAAGGCCGTTTGACTTAATCTTTGCACGTTCGCTTTGTAAACACTGGATCGGTACTTCCGTCTACGTCACGCGTGACCTTTCCAACGTGATTACGTAATGCGTGGCGCATCGCAGAGCAGTGCAAGACGAGCATTTGTGGTTAAAAAGTATATAATTTTTATTTTTTTCAGAAAATGACCGATGGTTTCTCTAGATAAGACTCTTATTCCTTGTCTGGGATCGTGTAGAGCCCGTTGAAGCTGCACTGAAACTGACATTTGGACCTTCAACCCGTTGAACCCCAGTGAAGACCACTATATGGAGAAAAATCCTGGAATGTTTTCCTCAAAAACCTTCATTTCTTTTCGACGAAGAAAGAAAGACAAACATCTTGGATGACATGGGGGTGAGTAAATTATCAGGAAATTTTAATTCTGAAGTGATCTAATCCTTTAATGTATTTTTTTTTTTTTTTTTAAAAAAAGTCATGACCCTTTTGAATTTGTCCATTTAAAAAAGGAATTTTTTTTTTTTTATGTTTGAATTATTAAATTGTTAACTTTCATTTTATTTATGTGTCACTCGTAGTCCTCCATACTTTACAACCAAATTGATTATTTTGAATGCTAACTATATAATCTAAACCACTATTGAGTTTCATTCAGGCCTATTTTTCTTCCTGAAATCGAGCGTTTTCCTGTTGCTCCCCTGTAGCAGTGGTGAGGTTCTGCTTTGCTGTATCAGTTTACGGTGATCTGTTTTCATTTGTCAGCTCTCTCTCACGGATGGTGGCACATGACAAAGTAGTCTGACACACTTGACGCCTGATTGATATTTCCATCCTCAGCACTGATGTTTTCAGGTGACTATGAGATGGGAAATGGTACAAAGTGCCCAGATTCTGCTGTCTCAAAGTTTCTTACTCCAGCTGATTTACATGAATGTGGTGGAGAGCTGTGAGCAGTCCAAGTCTAAAATAAATAAAGTTCCCTTAAGTTATTTTAAGCTCAAAGACTCTTAAAGTAATAGTTGACAACTTTGGCATAATTTACTCACCCTCATGTCGTTCCAAACTCATATGACTAAAATGTGTTTTGCAGAAACTTCACACAGCTCTTTACCAGTCATTTGTGCGACTGGACTTTTGTCTCAAAATTACATAGTTACTGAGATACAGACATTGTAATTGTGATGTCATGTCCAATGCAATTGTTCATCATCTCAAATATCCGAAGGTTGTTGATTTGCTATGTAAGTTGTGTGGCTGAGTCCGAGAGTTTTAACCAAGAGAAATCAAATGAATGTAACATCAATCCAAAACAACAGACAGGAACTGACCACTGACAAAGGTCAGGCTGTTTTTGGTGCTCCTGTAAACAAGAATGTTAAAGCGCTCCAGATCAGCCCCTCCAGACAAATAAAGTTCATTTGAGGTGACTCATGTAAAATGGGAAGTGATGGCCTTTTCTAAAGCGATCTGGCCAAATGGAGATATATGAGGTAATTTTATAACCGTGGATTGCCGTTGTTGAACAGTGTTATGAATGTTCTTCTATTGTACATGAACAATAGTGAACATAATACAGTGATATGGTTTATTATAAAGCTTGAGCAGGTGAAATGTTACACACTGGCTTCAGGCAAAGAATATTTGCCTGAATGTCACGAAATCATGTTCAGGTCAGGTTAACTATGCTTTATTGTCATGGAAATTATGTCACAATGCAAAACATCATGTGTACAATGGCCATGCAAATATTGATCTTGTGATTTTGCAGTGATGTATCACTGGGACCAGTTTTATGAGATTCACCCACTTACAAAGTACTTTTAAGTTTCTGTTATCATTTAAATGCACATTAATTTTCCTGCCAAAGCCTGCATATAATGCCACATAGACCAGTTTGTCCCACATGTCAGTTTGTACTACATTCAGCATTAACTATAGGGCTGCTAAATCTAGACATTCCTGTCTTCAGGCTACAAACTTGTCTGTGTCTCTGAACTGCAGGGTTAGATGGGAAAAAAGCAACCGTTTTCCTTTTGCCCTTTTGTGTTCCTGACTGGATCTCTCAAAGCTAATTGTTTAACATACTATATATTCTATTTCAAAAGCTGCAATTTCGAATTGTATGTTTTGACATCCAAGTATTTAGATGTTTTGACATTTTCCAGGGTTAAAGGGGAACCTACATTTGTGTGTTCGCTTGTGAGAGATCTAGACTGAATATATGCACCCTAGACACATTTGGCCTGGAGGGAAAGTCATGTGTGTTTATCTGCCTCTCTGTACTTGTGTGTTGAGCTTGAATATGTGCAAATCGGTGTATTACACTTTGCCAAGCTACAGACTACTCCAAATAATTAGTTAAACTGCAATATAAAAAAATGTTAACGGGGACCTATTATGCCCCTTTTTACAAGATGTAATATAAGTCTCTGGTGTCCCCAGAATGTGTCTGTGAAGTTTCAGCTCAAAATACCCCACAGATCATTTATTATAGCTTGTCAAATTTGCCCCTATTTGGGTGTGAGCAAAAACACGCCGTTCTTGTGTGTGTCCCTTTAAATGCAAATGAGCTGCTGCTCCCGGCCCCCTTTCCAGAAGAGGGCGGAGCTTTAACAGCTCACGCTTCGGTTGCTCAACAACAACAAAGCTGGAGAATCTCACGCAGACAAAATGAGGATTGTCAGTAACGGTGTTCAGCCTTACATTGTTCAAACCGGAGTCGACACTGATGGAGAGACTCAGGAAGAAGTTACAACTTTTAGGACATTTCTGAATGGTTAGTGGATAAATTTATGTAGTTGCTGTGGAGTTGATTCAACTCATCGACTAGCATGTGCCGTCATGTTAATCTTTTGTGCAAAACCAGTATGGACGCCCACTATACATAGCGTACCTGTTTGCCAAACAGAGCCATACACACCAGGCTAACGTTTATGATTGCTATCAAACGCTGTGAATGGTCTAATATTTTTTCCAAAATATCGCTCGGACAGAAACGCTCCTTTTTTAGCAATCGAGCTTGTCAGGGTCAACTTCAGGCTATCCAAGCTAACGACTCTAAATAGTGTTCAGTGCTCGTCTGTGCAGCCAACGACAGAACAGTTAGCATGCTTTGCAACTTTTCACTTGCGAAAACAAAATGGCGGCACTGTGGGTGGAAACGTGCAGATTAAGGGGCAGTAATATTATAATAAGACCCTTCCTGCGTCATAAAGGGAGCGAAATCTGAGCAGCTCTTTTTTTTCACATGCTTGCAGAGAAAGTTTTGCCAAAACAAAGTTACTGGGTTGTCCTTTTTCACGTGTTCTGGGTTGGTAGATGCACCGGGGACCCGATTATAGCACTTAAACACGGAAAAACTCAGATTTTCATGATATGTCCCCTTTAAATACATTTCCAACAGCTATCACACAAAAAGTAGTACATTTGAATATTAAAGGGATATATGACATAACATTTGAGTATTATAGGGATATATTCATATATATAGACTGTAAACAATGATTTTTTTTTTTTAAAGTTTTATATAAAACAAAGATATAGAAGCTTGTTTCTGCCACGGAATAAAAAAAAATAGAAAATGCGACTCTTACCTTACAATTCTGACTTTTCTCGCAATTGCAAGGAAAAAAAGAATTGTTTGTTGAAAAAGTCGAAATTACCTTTTTTTTTTAAATTTTTTTTTTTTATTCAGTGGCGGAAACAAGCTTCCATACAAAGATTATTGCTGTATGTTTTTCAAGAAAATACTATGTCTGTCTTTCAACTTCAAAATTTCACATTTAATTCAGTGCATTACTTGCTGTTTCTTTGTAATTATTTGTGAAATTTACTAGCGATTTCTAAGTGAAAATTGTTTCAAAGTAAATCCTGCAAAGATGATATTTTTTGCAATTAGAGCAGTTTTTATCAGCATTAAACTTCAACAGATAAATGTGCAATAAATACAAGGACTAACACTAGAAAACTCTCTATTTAAAGACTGAGACTGCTGGTGACCAAGCTCTCTGTACTCCTGTGAAGAACAAATGCATGAGTTTTATTCATCTGTCTGAAAGTTATACTCTGAATCTTTCCTCCCACTACAAAGGCGTTGAGCTCAAAGGCAGAGACTCTCATTAGAGTGGGTGGATGAAGATCCTGGCAGCCTTTGTTATATTGAGAAACCGCTAGAACAGCGTCTGTGAAGTCCGTAACCGGAGGGACTGTCGGTCAGTTTAGATTGTGAGATGTGAAGAATCCCAGGTCGTTGTGATTGATTTACACTACAAAGTGAAGATGAAGTGTAATGTGTGACTCTGGAGGATAGACCACCCAAACACCATGAGATTGAGAACGCATGAACCCATCTCATGTAACTGACCATGCGCATCGATGTTTCAAACTTACATTTAATTTCCTGATATACTAGAAAGTGTTTGTGACAAGTGGGTGTTTCAGGTCTGGTCCAATAATTAAAGATGAGTTTAATGTTCAGACTGTGCTTGGGAATTTGTTCCACCAGCTTTACAGAAGTTATACTGTTATGTCTATAATGCTTTAACATAGAGCAAGTTTTAGTGTTGGGCGATATAACAATATATAACACTGATAAAAGTGATCCTCCAGATTTAGATCTAGTTATATTGTATTTATAGTGTTGTCTAGCACATATATCAATGCCGAGTCTTAGTGTTCAAGGCAAATAAGAGATTAAAATATTGGTCGTTTTGTTCTATTAAAGGCACACTATGTAAATTTTCGCCACTAGAGGTCGCTTATTCAAAACAAAGGTGTAGCTTGATGACGCCTTGATTTTGCAGAATCATGGGAGGTGTTGTCTTCACGTCTACAGTCGGTGGAAAAGAATCGGGATGGGACTCTGGCACAAATCATATTTATGGATGAGATTATTAACGTAACTTTAGTATGAAGCAGAGCAGGACCGAGTGCGCGTATACCATCATTATACCAGGCTAGCAAACAGTGTAACATAAAATTACCTCAGATATCCAGCGCTAGCTTCGACAACATTGTCTTGCTTCCTTTGAAGTTGCAGTGAAAAAGACTAGGCGTTGTTTTTTATTCCTCTATATTGACTTTGTTAGCTAAATTCACTGTTATATTAGATCGATTACACTAGCTATTCACTGCTGAGGACATCTGCTGGTTAAAGATGTGTAAATGCAACAAGAACAGCAAAAACATGTTGTACGACTTTGAAACTGCAGTGCGCGAGATTAGACTAAACAGACCGTTATCGTTCATTGGTGTGGACGCAAATATAGTTATCGTTCTTGGTGTGAATGGACCTTAAGTGTCCAAACATGTCTAAGAGAGACGAGCTCAAAGGACTGAAAACTACAAAACTTGCTTTCCATAAGTTGCAGAACAAAGAACTGTTTCCTAACTGGTTGAACTGTTGCTGGTGTTTAATAGGATAAGATATATGCTTGTACAGAAACTAAGTGTGTATAGTGTGCTGAGGTGTTGTGTGTTCCTCCGTACGGCACGGACGCCTGTCACTGTGATTGATTTGGTAAATCCCACTGGCTAGTGTCTGTGGCACATGAAAGGGCTTTCAGATGTTGAAGAGACCCAGAATTCCCTCTGTGGTTCCTCAAATACTGGCCTTCTGTGCTTCTCATCTCCCAATCTTCATCGCTTTTTAAATGGACAGGCATAGTAGTCGTTCTATTTCTCCAGATATGATTAAACTCTATAAATAGAATAATTTTGCCCTGTTCTGAACAAAATCACATCACATTATTTTAAGACTCTAACTGGACGTGAATAAAACCTCTAAAAGCAGAAAAAGGCAAGGTGGAAACTGGAAACCAGGCTCTTTCATTCTTCTGAAAGGTATTAACATACAGGGAAGGACTACTTAGTGTAGATTTATTAAATTATTCAATTTTCAAAAGGTCTGTCTTGAAGTAGAAAAGGTGCAATGTATAATTTACCTCATCATATTCTCATTAGAAGATGCTTTTAATGTCTTTGAAAGACTTCTTGGTCTGGCTTGGATTTTTCAATATGATCTTCTTATGAATTATATGATTGTTCATGTGCTCATTCGATCTAGTCAGATGTTGAATTTTAGGATCTCTCCTGAAAAATAGTACCTTGTATCACATTTTAATGTATATAAGTTTGTCTCGCGTTCACTTTTGACTCCAGAATGCTTATTCTGGACAAGAATCACCGGTAAAATGAAGTTTGCTTTGTCTTTGCATGTGATTCAGGGTTCAAATATATATAAATGACTGTGTAAAATGGTTGTACAGTAAACACATAAACTAAAAGTTTGCAGCTTCATTTGGACCTGCTAGTGGTGCAGAACTTATTGTTTTACCTTTTAAAGTCAACATGAAATAATATTCACAGCAGCTTTTATGTCTGTAATGTGATGTATTTCTGAGTGAATCAATGAGAAAAATGGACGAAACATAAAAATAAATGGTGTGAATTTTGATTTCATGTTGACAAGGCAAAAAACATCATAATAACAGATGGTGCTCCACTTTCACGGTCACCTCTTGCCAGCGTTTTATCTGTATGGCCGTGTGCCTCGGGCTGCACTAAAACACGGTTGTCATGTGAAATAGCTGCAGGGGAACGAGAGAGAGAGAAATAGAGGGATAATGAGAGGAATCTCAAAGGAATCAGACATAAGAGCTCATCTCCAGTTTCCTCTGGTTTGTCTTCAGGCACACTAGAGGAAGATAGAAGAATTTGTGTTCAGCATCATTTGTCCTGAATCCATTAAGGAACCAACAATAAAAAAAACTAATCAGTGTCTTCTGAGATCTGAGCCAAAATATACTCATAGGCTGTGTCCGAAATCACCCCCTATACCTTTAAATAGGGCACTATTTAACTCATTCAATCCCACAATGCACTGCAATAATGAGTGTACCCATAATGCACTGTGAGAGTCGCGCGGCGAATGAATTCCCGTGTTTGATCAGAAAATGAATCATCCATCCATCCATTTTCCAAACCGCTGGTCCAATGTGGCTACAGCGTAATATCATACAGGTATTAATTGGTTATTAAATTGTTTGATTAAGGTTTATACATTACATACATATAAGTTTCCATGACAGAGTTGAAGATAAATGCAAAATTCATTCACTCGTTTTCATTCACTCCCTCAAGTGAACTATATTAGTGGAGTAATGTAGGGAATAGTGAATGAGGGTATAGTGGGCGATTTCACACACAGCCAGAGTATCACTGTTTAATTTAAATATTCATTAGTTTGTATTTTTATGAGTTTAGAATCAGGTAGCCTACTTAAATTATTATTTGTGGCTATGACTTTTGCACAGGCGTCATCACATACATTTTTCCTAAAATTGTATAGCACAAACTCAGACTGAATGTATTGAGCACAGATACTGGGTGCGTTCACATTTACCTTTGCTTGGTGAAATTTCATGAGCGAAATCCATTAAAAGCCCTGTTCGCGTGATTGGGAGTTGTGCGTGAGAGTGAAAAAGTTCCCCATGCAGATTTCGCTCATTTTCAAGTTGGTCATGTGAATTCGTCGCAAATGCGCGGATTCCTATTGAAATGACTGGATTTCGCTGAGCAACGGTAGGCCTGAATGTGACCACACATTAAGAATATTACATATTAAACGTTAGCAAAATATTTGAGCAGCTGTGTTCATCTGTGAAAGCGTCATCACGGCACCTGTTAGTGGGTGGGATATATTAGGCAGCAAGTGAACATTTTGTCCACAAGTTGATGTGTTAGAAGCAGGAAAATGGGCAAGCGTAAGGATTTGAGCGAGTTTGACAAGGGCCAAATTGTGATGGCTAGACGACTGGGTCAGAGCATCTCCAAAACTGCAGCTCTTGTGGGGTGTTCCCGGTCTGCAGTGGTCAGTATCTATCAAAAGTGGTCCAAGGAAGGAACAATGGTGAACCGGCGACAGGGTCATGGGCGGCCAAGGTGGGGAACGAATGGTCCGATCCAACAGACGAGCCTCTGTAGCTCAAATTGCTCAAGAAGTTAATGCTGGTTCTGATAGAAAGGTGTCAGAATACACAGTGCATCGCAGTTTGTTGCGTATGGGACTGACCAGTCAGGGTGTCCATGCTGACCCCTGTCCACCGCCGAAAGAGCCAACAGTGGACACGTGAGCATCAGAACTGGACCACGGATCAATGGAAGAAGGTGGCCTGGTCTGATGAATCACGTTTTCTTTTACATCACATGGATGGCCGGGTGCGTGTGCGTCGTTTACCTGGGGAACACATGGCACCAGGATGCACTATGGGAAGAAGGCAAGCCGGCGGAGGCAGTGTGATGCTTTGGGCAATGTTCTGCTGGGAAACCTTGGGTCCTGCCATCCATGTGGATGTTACTTTGACACGTACCACCTACCTAAGCATTGTTGCAGACCATGTACACCCTTTCATGGAAACGGTATTCCCTGGTGGCTGTGGCCTCTTTCAGCAGGATAATGCGCCCTGCCACAAAGCAAAAATGGTTCAGGAATGGTTTGAGGAGCACAACAACGAGTTTGAGGTGTTGACTTGGCCTCCAAATTCCCCAGATCTCAATCCAATCGAGCATCTGTGGGATGTGCTGAACAAACAAGTCCGATCCATGGAGGCTCCACCTCGCAACTTACAGGATCTGCTGCTAACATCTTGGTGCCAGATACCACAGCACACCTTCAGGGGTCTAGAGGAGTCCATGCCTCGACAGGTCAGGGCTGTTTTGGCAGCAAAAGGGGGACCAACACAATATTAGGAAGGTGGTCATAATGTTATGCCTGATCAGTTTGTTTACTGTATAGTATTTAAATGGTAGGCATTTATTAATCAGTATTTTGGTTTAGTTTTGTTCTAAGCAATTTAGTCATCTTTATTGTTTTTGCAGTTTTGGGAAAAATGTTCACTGGAGAATCATGCACATTGAGGGCAGGAGGAGCGTGTATTATGAAACTAGTCTAATTTTAATTCAGTGTTTACTCTAAAGTTTGTATCATTTGTGTTTTATTGCCTCTCATGTACCTCAGATGACGTGAGAGTGTTGAATCTCGACATGGGAGCGACTCTGGCAGGAATCCACTGAACACAGGGCAAGAAGGAGGGCGGGTGGCGCAGCCGTCCCACTGAGCTCAAAATGGTCCCAGATGGGCTGTGACAGGTTTGACGGGTGGCCGCAAATCTCTGGTGTCAGTGTTTCCAGGGGGAGGATTATTTTTGGGGTTCTGGTGAGACTGTGTCCTCGGGCACCATTTTGCACATTTCTGAGTTGCTGGTGTGGCAACAAAAATAAACGGCAGCTAATTGGACTCTATCAGCGCCACACAAAGCCCAGAGTACAGCAACACGGGCAACACACCGAACGGCTTCATACTAACCTTTTGAGGGTTTATAAATAATTATTCATCAGCGGAAACATTCAAGCATGAACTGCAGAAGCAAAAAAAAAAGCGTGTTGGATGATTGACACACACACATTAGCATCTGAAAACTGTGTAGAGATGTTGGTTCAAATGCAATTAGGTCTTCAGTTCATAAAACCAACTAGTCTCAAGCCGCATTTCACTGATGAACGTGGACCGTGTCAAAAACGACTTGCCTGCTGCCGTTTTAAAGAGATGTACAAATCCTTGACGGATTCTGGCGACACTTTGACCCCCACAATTTATGAGCTGCTCCGTTGATAAACGATGTCACAGCATGACCAGGAGAGATAAAATCTTGCAACGCTCCAAAGGCCAACAGCAATCAATACACAAATCCTCATGTCCGAGTATTTACAGGCAGCGACCACAGAGGTCACACCCAATAGAGCAACATGTCGTAATTTCTGCACTGTTTGAGATGATTGGATTTTTCCTATTTAAGATGGAGACCGCGGTGTCAATCACATTACGAGAGGTCAATGTGTAAATCAAGGTTGCATTAGTTGCTCGGTGAGCGTGAAATACATTTCATTTGGGTGAGTGTCTTCAGGTGGGGATTGATGGTCACTTGAGATCATTTTCTAATGTTTGAATATGTATGTGGTATATGAGCTGTTGATATTCTTGGAGTTAAAAGGATAGTGGGATAGAAAAATCAATTCATTTAATAAAAAATGAAATTAATTTTTGACCTCTGGACAGCTGACGTCCATCTCTTGTTCTGCCTGAGCACAATTTAAATGCACTGGAGAAAATGATGATCTTCTTCAGCATTTTTTTGTCGTCTTTTCCAGTTCAAATATCTAAGCATTCGTAAATCAAGATACATTTACTTGAGAAGAACAATTACTTAAGATATAAAGTGACTTTATGCTTAAAAATGCAAGAAAAATGCAAGGAAAAATATCTGCCAATGGGTTAAAAAATAAACTTGAAATTAAAATCAATGTTTATATGTGAATAAAAGCCTAAATTAAATCTGTTGGACTAAACCTCTCAATTCATATGGATTAGTTTTATGATCTCTCTATGAACTTTTTGAAGCGTCAAAGTGGTAGTTGCGTAGCTGTCAATGGAGGGACAGAAATTGCTCAGATTTCATCAAAAATATCTTAATTTGTGTTTCCGAAGTTGAACGAAAGTCTTACAGGTTTGGAACGACATGAGGGTGAGTAAATGATGACAGAAATTTCATTTTTGGGTGAACTAACCCTTTAAAAATGCAAGGAAAAATATCTGCCAATGGCTTAAAAAACATAAACTTAAAGGAAAAACACTCCACTGGCAGGCCTTTTTTTCTCATTTTAAGTGTAAAGTCACTTAATTTAAGACTTGTGTCATTTTGCTTCTCAAGTAAATGCATCTTGGTTTAAGATATTTTTACTGGAAAACAAGACAAAAATATTGGTACTATGCTCCATGTCAGTAATAATGGCATCTCCTTTTTTAGTCATGGACCATGAAAATTTTGATATTTTCTTTGCAATATCTTGGAATATCATGGTATGATTGTGGCAAACAGTCCTTACCATGTTATGCATTAAAGTACCAAGGCATATTCTTACATTCCCCAGATTACCATATGCATGATTTGTGGTCAAGTCACCTTTATTTATATAGCGCTTTATACAATACAGATCGTTTCAAATCAGCTTTACAGTGATGAACAGGAAAATGATGCATTTCGGCTGTTGTTCAGCTGAGGTCAGTTCAGTGTTGATTCAGTTTCGTTGTAATCGAGATAATAACCTTGGGAGGAATCAGACTCGGTTGCTCAGTTCTCCTCTAGCCAGTGAACGAACACGGTGTGATTATGATTCGGTAGCATTCAAATATTCATCCAGTTCCTTTTGCTTGAAGATCGGATTCATCACGCCGGTATGGAGCCGAAGCTGGCCACATGGTCTGTGCAGAGGACCTGTCTGGTTCTTGTGGTCATTGCTGAGGAAGAAACAGTGGTTACTAAATAAATTAGCATAATGTCTGTTGATATTTTCGGTTCTGATGTTTTTGTGCCACACATTTACCCTGGTAGAATGGGTTCAAGTGTTGTTGTTTTAAACTCCAGGCCTGAAGAGGTCGCTCTGACACCACTGCTAAACTGGTGCCCCGTCCTCTGAAAGAGCAAATTGCATTTTGGATTTGGGTTATGAATGCAGAATAGTGAAACTTACCATTAGTCTGTGATAACAGTTCCAACCAGTAGTAGTCATGACCTCATCACTTTCCATGTGAATTGCATCACATTCTTGTTTTGAAGTTTAATCCAATTTTGAGTTAAAAAAAAAAAAAAATGCTCATTGTAGTTAATGCATTAACTAATAACCTAACTTAGGCCTATTACCACAATTTTTTTTAATATGCAAAGATAACCCAAATGTCTGATTATATAATAATTTAAAAATGAGATGTAAATATTACACTGGATCATGTTGAGCACATTGCATTGTGGTTTATAGTATTTCATACACTAACCACTGTTGCATATTGCACATTTTGGCAGGTAGTAGGTCATCTGAGTACTCTGGAAAATCTGTGGTAACACTTTACAATTAGATAAATAGTTAACTAACAATGTGCAATAGCTATATATGTATATTTATGAATGAAAGAAACATTTACAGTAATTTCAAGTTTCTATTAGTGAACAATATTTATCAAATAGATTGTCTGTAAAAATACATCTTTTAATGACAAATATCAAGACATTACAATCATCTCAACTCCCGTTTGTCATTCTCTGGCTGTGTCCGAAATCACATACTCTCTTGAGTAGGCACTTATTTATGACTGCTAAAAAAGTATGTTCTATATAGTATGTGTAATAGTCAGTCCACTGAAGGAAAGTTTGAAGGTGAATTCAACTGCAGCTTTATTTAACATCAACGGGAACTAAATACAAAAACAAAAGCTTGGCTTGACTTGACTTGAAACTTTAACAAACATAAACTCACCAACAGCAGGGTCATGATTGCCAGGTTTTCACAACAAAACCCACCCAATTGCTACTCAAAACTAGCCGAGTCGCATTTTAGGTAAAAATCACGTTCCAGGGGTAAACCTTGCGTTTTTGGTGGGGTTCCCCTGGAAAAGTTTGCATTCCAGGTGCTAAATATCATGTTATTTGGGGTCGCTTCAACCCGCGGACATGAAACAGTGTGAAAGTAGCCCAGTTTCGTGGAAAAAAACGTGGACTTGGCAACACTGAGCAGGGTAGAGGTGACAATACTAGACAATGTAGTGATGGGTGATTTCGAAACACTGCTTCATGAAGCTTTGAAACCTTTACGAATCTTTTGTTTCGAATCAGTGGTTCGGAGCGTGTGTCACACTGCCAAAGTCACGTGATTTCAGAAAACGAGGCTTCGTTACGTCATAACTGTTTTGAAACGTTTCGAAATTTCAATGGTTCACCACTGGGGGCGCGATCTCTGTGAATTCATGAATCATGCGGATTCACTGAGATCACTCCCCCAGCGGCGAACCATTGAACAAGTGTCTATGGTTTTTACCTGATTTCTGATCAGTTTTATACATTTGTAGACGTTTTAATTAGACATTAGTATAATTAAAAGGAATAATAGTAGTTAATAGTCTCTTTTTGGCCTGTTTAGCTGAGGCATCCGTGGAACAAACAAAACAAGCCCTGAAAATTGGTAAAAGAACATATTATACAGACACTTGATATTCAATCTTATTAGATGATTAATTGCATTTGATAGATTTTACTTTCAAAATGGGTTTGTAAAAGGTGTTTTTATGCATGTTTGGCCTGAGTTTTTGTTGAATTTACACTGTTCTGACCAGCAGGGGACATCAGCGTGTGGTGTTTCGATCGCTTCGAAACAGTGAATCATTTTACAATTGGTTCAATTGATTCGAAGCTTTGAAAAGCTTTGATTCTCCAATCACTAATACAAAGAGACGAAAGGCATGTTTGAGATGCATCGGCGCTGCGCAGACCGATCGGCGTATGACATCAAAGTACCGCAAAAGTATGTCATACGCCGATCGATCTACGCAGCGCCGATGCATCTCGAACAAGCCTAATGGAAACATGAGGTCTATTTTTACAGAAAGACTAATGACTAAACAACATGTGCACAATCAAACAATAAACCAATCCGAACAAGACACGTGAACAAAAGGGGCACATGACAGGATCACATAACCCAAGACCAACGTGGTAGTATGAATGTAATCTGGACGTACTACATTCGCCATGTTGTCTTTATCATGTCATTCACAAATCCTCTCCCGTTGCCTCATGGGATAGTAAAGTGTCCATCATATGCATACTTCACAATCCTCCCGGAAGAAGTAGTTATCCGGATACCTACTCTTTTATTAGTACCGTGAATTCGGACATACATAGTAGGGAAGTATGCGATTTCGGATGCAGTCCATGGCTGTTTCCTCTCTCTGTGTAGGTCAGGTGACAGCAGGGTGGCCCGTGTGCTTTGTATTAATTTGTGGCTGATCTCAGAGGATAATGGGAGCAAATGTGTGTGCTCATCACCAGACACCCATCCACTCGCTCACCCCGCCTCTCTTCCCATAATCACAGCCAATCAGCTGAGAGAACACCACCATCATTACCATTTCTCCCTGGAAATGGCGCCAACACCTGCAGCCATCAGCAGTCGAGCACGCTCACTAGAGAAAGCCAAAGACCCGTCATCATACCAAACGGAGGGATGCCCATCCTGAGAGCTATTTATATCCATCAATCTGTGCCAGTATGCTGGTATTTATACACTGCTGATGTGTCAATCACAACAGCGTGTCATGAAGCCTTCTGCTGTTGTATCGTGCGTGATGATTTCACATGCCTCTAGAGAAGCATGGCTGGCTGTTGTCCCAGTCAACCGGCTACAGAAAGCTATAATAACTTCCTGGATGTTGTGTGGAATTAATGGATGCCTTCAACTTTTGGTCACATGGCAGAGTGCCTCTTTCACAAACCCTTGTATTCTTTCTCTACATCCTTGTGATGCACCATCATTATTAAAATCAATGATTCGCGAGGCTCTCCGATGTGACGTAGCTCTAGCATATAAGGTCTTGTTTACACCTGGTATTAAGATGTGTTTTGGTCGATTGGATCACAAGTAGACGAGGGGGACACTTTCCCGTTCACACCTGGTGTTTTAATCCGTATCTTGTGTCCACTTTTGACCACTTCTGTCCTGATTTCTTGGAGGGGATGGTCTCTTTCGATCTAATGAACAAAATAATCTCACGCAATTTACATATGAACGCGCGGAAAAACACAGAGAGCATCAGCTTTCGTTTCTACTCTGACAGCCGCAAGACCATGCCGAACGCTGTGAGTGTGTGTTAGAAATCAGGATTGGTGAGAGAACATTGTGCTTGGTACATTTTTCGTCTTCAAACCAAACTTGGGTCTTCAGCCGACAAAGTTTAAATCCCGTCTGGCTAGCGCGCTTCCCATAATGTTTACGCAGAGAGTAGGTGGTCTTTTGTGGCTGTTTGAACACATTCGACCACATGAGCGTTTACACTACGAAAGCAATCCGGTCAAATGTGTCCTCTGGAAGTGGTCGAAACGAAGTGGACAAGCTCAAAATGTTTTACACCTGTATTTAGCGTCGTCCACTTGTGATCCGATCGACCAAAACACATCTTAATACCAGTTGTAAACAGGACCTAAGATCCTGAAGACTCTAGATTTCATTTATGCAGAAAGCCTAAGCTTACTTAAAACTTTAACACTGCTCTTCTGCTGCCGCGCACCGCTGTTTCCCTCAGGACATGCAAATCTAGTTATGTTTTGAAGCGTGTCAGTAGTTTCTCCACAAATTTCTTTACTGTCTGCAAGAGGATAAATGATTTCCAGAGAAGCCTGCCCTCCAGAAGATCTTTGATCCTAACATGGCCCCTCCAGTGGGACCTGCACAACATACAGCGCTAAATCCTTCAAGTGTGCTTCATTCACAGTAAATCTGAATAAACAGTGACATCTTTAAGCTTCATTATATTAGCACATTATCCCTCTTAAAGTCTCTAGTAGAGCCGTGAGTTCAGATGTGAGTGTGTTTACAGTCACAGATGTGGTCCGTCTCCACTAAACAGATGTCAGCAGCATGTGTCGGGGATTTTCTGAGACAGTGGGCTAATTGTTCTCAGGGTAAATGGGTCCTGCTGTTCGATGCCACTGCACACGGGGTGAATCTGATAGATGATCGAAATCGATTTCAGCTTTGAAGCCAGTTCAGAAACCCCCCTCTACCTCTCGCACACACTGTGTTGGCATTTAGCAATGGGATATCAACTTCAAAAATGCTGCGCTATTTATGTTGGCTTGAGAATGCCAACTGATGCACTATACACACTATGTACTTAATGCACTCAATCGTGTAGTGTATGAATGTTATAAAGTTATTTTGTCACTGATGCCCCTCCCTCTCCGCTACGTAAAGTGCGACAGTTGAGTAAATGAAGTATCCAACATTTCATACTTCACTTTTTCGGTTAATTAAGTGCATCATCCGGGTATTTAAATTGCACTTTTCTATTTGGAAATTTCAGTGTGAACACTCTACTCGCAGTATTTGTACTACAAAACATCATAGAATAGTGCACAAGTACGTGAATTGGGACACACATAGTAAATCATGCTATCATCAACATGTTAAAACGTGCTGAAACATGCTAGATTCTTGAAAAAGGTTACCAATTTACTAAATCATGCTAGCAACATGCTAGCAAAATGGGCTAAATAATGGTAGGGATGTGCTAAAATATGTTAGAAACATGCTAGCCAAGAAACAAGCACAGCCAAGCCAGAAAGTTGTAATGCTTGAGTTTTCCAATTTTTTAACTTTTTAAATTTGAAGGTTAAGAAATAGCATATGTTTCTAGGATGTTTTAGCACAATTGTTAGCATGTTTTATCATGTTGCTTGCTAGCATGATTTAGCATGTTAAAACATGCTAACAGTTGTACTAAAACATCCTGTGCGAAAAGATGCTATCTTAATGCTAAAAAATGTTAGCAACACCTACCAAAATGCTAAAATATGCTAGAAATGTTTTAGCATCTATCTATCTATCTATCTATCTATCTATCTATCTATCTATCTATCTATCTATCTATCTATCTATCTATCTATCTATCTCAGGGTTACCAGCTTTTCACAACAAAACCCTCCCAATTGCTACTGAAAACTAGCCCAAAACTAGCCCAATCGCGTTTCAGGGGGTTCCCCTGGTAAAATTCGCATTCCAGTAGCTATGTTATTTGGGGTCGCTTCAACCCTCGGACGTGAAAAACAACCCGTGGCAACAGTGTTAAAGTAGCCCAATTCAGCGGGAAAACCATGGACTTGGCAACACTGATCTATCTTAACCTTCAAATTTAAAAAGTTAGAAACTTGGAAAACTCAAGATTTACTACTTTAAAGTTTCTGGTTTGGCTTTCTCAAGCCAACATCAAAGTTTGTCTACAAAAATGATCTAGTTCGGTTTAGAGTCAGCTAGTGTATAGGGGTAAGTACAGGGTAATGTGGTATACAGTAGGTAACCCTCAGGAGTCTGTAAGTCACTTTGGATAACAGCGTCTGCTTAATGTTTGCTCATTGAAGCATGTATGCCACTCAAAATAATTAAAACCAATTTTTTTTTTTTGCTTTTAGCAGTTCTTGCTACAAACCGAACACTTTAGCAACCACATAGCAATGCCTTGGCAGCCACCCACAACACCTAAACACATGCAAGCAACATTCTTATCATTTCATTTTATTTTGAATTAATTTGCATTGACCATGCATGTATTTAGATTAATTAATTCAAATCTAAAACCCAAAACCATCATTAACAAAAAATATTATCCCACAACATATCATCAAAATCATATAAGTGACATAATAATGACTCTTCATAGATTAGAAATGTTTCCTCATCAGTGTCTGCCCACACAGAAAACAACCATTATAATTCCATTAGTGGCTAAACCAGACCACAACTAATTATTGTACAGCTCTAATTCACTCATTTCTCATTTCCTCTCTGGTCACTTGTTGGTTTTTCTTCGCTTTTTTTCATGGATCCCACCATAGCATTGGTGCATTTGTATCCCTCTGTTTTAGTGTGTTGTTGTGAAATACCAGGCTTCCTGTGTATCACGAGCAGAAAGTAAATATTGTGAGATGATCACATCCATCCATAAGCATCTGTCCAAGAATGCAGGGGAAACATTTCGCTATCAAATCATCTTGAATGTAAGCATCAGTATCAGGTTTTTGTTTTGTTTTTTTATTTAAATGTGGAGCAATGCTGCAATCTGTGCAATCAAAAACCATTGAAGTCATACATCATTTTGATGGGTTTCCTAGTTGGGGTGTCCAAAAACTTAAGCAGTGAATGGTTGGTAATTACTTATTTTTCAATAAAATTTTTGCATATTGCAAATTTTTACAAGCAAATATTGGACAATTGCAAAGTAGCAAGCATCCAAAAATAAATCGCTTGAAACACTCTTATGACTTCAGAAGTAGGATCTTCTGACAAGCACTTGAAGGCAGCAAAAGACTAGATGAGTTTCATCTGTGTAAACACAGGAGAATTACTGCATATCTCTGTGTGCCATTCATCATCTGTTCAAGCTTATAAAACAGCATGACACAGGTGAAAGATATTACATTGAAACAAGGTACTGTATTCCAGCTGAGCATTAATTCCACTGTGAAATGAGAAATAGGAAGGATGGCTGAAGATTGGGCCATTCATCTTTATGTTGTTGTATAGTTGCATGTGCATTTATTGCTTCCACAGCAACAAAAAGAGTTTGATATAAGACGCAGGCACAGAGAACATATTAGCGATGCTATAGCTTATGCAAAGCAATTTACAGTACACAAAATGGCAGGAATAATGTCCTCCCTAAAGCAACAGGGACTCGTGTTGTCTTGATCAGCGTCCTTGTGCAGGACTGTGATCAGTAAGAGTTGAACTGGTACACTCAAATGCTGATGAAATATGAACCTTGAAATGTTTTGGGTAGAAGCATCTGCCAACTAATAATTGTAATTACATTAGAGGAGTAGTTCCCCTCCAAAATTAAAAATCCTGTCGTTTATTTTGCGTTTCATAGAATAAAGAAAATAATACAGGGTTGGTGGTTGTAATCAGGCCTCTGTTCCAGACGCAAACAAACACACAATGACCTCCTCTCCCTTCCGCTGCTAACAATGTTCTGTGGTGTTTGAGCCAATGCTAACAGCTAATTTGTTTTTTTGTGTTTTAACAGGAAAGTCATCTCATCCTACGCAGAGGAAGGATAGAGACCTCTTTGCCCCAAACAAACACACAGGCTCTGGGAACGCTCCAGTTTAGCTGTCAAAAAACAGCAGAGCAAACAAAAATGCTAATGAATCAGTCAGCTTTTAGAACAAGCCAGTGCTCCAGACATCTCAGTTTCTACAGCTGCAAAAAGGTAAATAAACCAAATCTTGCAGCGTTCTGGAGAAGGAAGAAACATCCGCACAGACAGCGATTAGAAAGGCTGTGCAACCACACTCAATAGTGCACAGTTATCTGTAGCATATGACCACAGCAAAACCTCTCTCTCAAGTAATGACAAGAAACACTACAATATTTTTGCATGTGCTAAATTTTGAAAATGCAGAAAATTTTTTGATCCTGGAAAAACATCTTAGAACAGTAAATAATTTGAAATAGTAGCTGCTGGGTACCTAGCATGCTTTGTGGCCAGATGAGTTCTGATCAGGTTTGTGTGAAATTACTTTAAGAGACTGTGGAGTTATGTGAAACGAATTTGTAAATCTGTTCTTTCTTTGTCTATTCGTCAGGTCACATGTTGTCTGGAATACGTTGTGTATGTGTTACCATTGTTGAGCTGCTTAGTCACAGATATTTAGTTCCAGTCTGCTGGCATGCTTAAGGCCCCGATATACTTCAAACAAAGTTGTTTTTCGTTCTTCGTTTAGGAGTAAAACGAAGTTCGAAATGCGTGACCAGCGATATACTGTAATCGAACATCTGACGCCGCCCACACTGCTGAGAGCGACGGTTTGATGAATATGTAAATACGTGCTGTACACTTTCTTCTCAGTAATAAAATAAACACAACAAAAATTAGAAAACAGCAAGCATTTTTATAGAAAGCATTTAAAGCGTCTGATCATAACAACATTGGTATGTTAGCACGAGCTCTGAAAATTAGCACTCCAGTCACGTCACGTTTATTTATATAGCACTTTATTCAATAGATTGCTTAAAAGCAAGCAGCTTTACAGTATCAAACATGAAAACCGTGTCAGTGCCTCATTTCATCAGAAGCACAACTTCATTTTGTACTATAAAGCGGCTATCCAATGTGTTCATGTTTTCACCCGCGGAGCTCTTTCCTCAACAAACTCTACAGACGAAATGAGTCAGAGAACAGTTCCACGCGAATGAAGGCGGAGCCTCGGCGCACACCTCCTGTTACGTTATCATCACGGACCAATGGTAGTACGAAGGTGTTTTGTAGCTGGAGCGAACTTTTCCTGAAAGTTCGCTTTGGCAAGCCGTTTCGAACTTCCAAAAAGAACACAAAACGAACTACATTTTGGCCTGATTTTGTTCAAAATGACGTCACATGAGTTCGTTCTTCAATTTCGTTTGAAGTATATCGGGGCCTTTATGAATTGTTTTCAGTTGTTTTGTACTTAGTGTATTGTTTGCAACAATGACATCATCAAAACTATCTTATGTTGAAAGTATATATACATCTTTTGCTATATTCAGCAAAGTAAACCATCAGATTGAAGGGTGATTCTCACACAACTGTATTTTCTGCTAGCTTTTTACAAGGTACATTTAGGTGTCTTTCCAAAAAAGGACACTTGGAGACTCCAAAAGGACAACAAATAACAAAAACCAAATGATATGAGGAGTCCATATAATTCATAAATTTATGCACACCAAAGCACCCATGAAAAAAAATTGCAGAAAAATAACTTTTCAGAATTCACAGTGTATAGTATGTGTACAGTACAACAACAAAGAGCTTGCTTACATTTAAGACAAGAACCACGTTTGCGCATCACGTTTGCGCATTAATATAACAGACTCACGAGTGCTTACTGTACGACTACTGTTCGTCACTGCAATCATCTTTACCTTGATTGCAATCCTCATCCATCAAAACTTTACTAACGAGACGCTGGTTTGCTTTATCCAGCTGAGAAACGTAGTTTGTGTGTCATCTGGCCATACAGCAGTGAGATGTTTTGACGTTCAGTCTGTATTTCACACAGCGAGATGTTTGAGGGCTTGTGCTCTTCAGAAACAATCACAGAATATGACAGAGCTCGTGTTTTAAAGCTAAACAGACACTGGAATGAATAATTCACTAAAAACACAACATGAGTCTCTATTCGCTCTGTCATCTCTGATGTAATCAGAATGAGTTTTCTTTACATTAGCGCTGTTTTGGACTGATTGTTGGAATGAATTCGCTTACTGGATCACTGGACTGAAAACCTTCCCGAACAGAAACAACAGAAAACGACGAGCAGAAACACAAGAACTACAACTGACTTCCAGCCACAGCCGTAGATGAAATCAGCTGCTAATAAAAGAACACATTAAATCTCTCAAGATCTGATTAAACAACTCCAAATACAGCATTACTATCTTGACAGATTTCTTTCACACATCTACAAAAGTTTTTACTGAGGTTTAAGCTGTAGTTAGTTTTTCATTTGATGTCACCATTATGGTGATTAGTGTTTCCATTAGTTGACCCTTGACTTTTTTTTTTTTAGGTCTTCTTTGGCTGCTGTAACAGTGTGTTTGTACAGCATGTTTGCGGTAACAAAGGAAACAAAGACAAAAAGAGATCAGGTGATGTTGGCTTACTATTGATGGTGTATATATCATATACTGATCATAAGTGTGTTGTGCCATTAATACGTTTAAATTACGTAGTACCAACTCTGTGATGTTACTGCATGAGTTCCAGCAGTGTTGCAGCAATCAAAAATTGAGATATTTTAGAAACGTGCACAAAAAATTGTGGACTATTGTATCATTCAGACATCAACAATAAGCATATGAATCTTAACAATGGTGACAATCAACAAAAAGCTTCATGCTGCAATGCATGCTGGGTGCCTGCATAGTACAAAACTCCCAGCAAGCACTGCAGAATGAATAAATTATGCGGCTGAATTTCCCTGTTGTTTTCTTTAATTCTTACTGTTTGCTTTTATTTTTGCTGTTGCTTTCCTTTATGGCTTTTTCGTAGTTTCTTTTATGATGTTCAGAGCTGATTTTGTTGTGATGAGTGTTGATGTCTAAATGTGTCTCAAAGCCTAGTTTAAAGTTTTTGAACAAACATTTTTTTCGTATCATAGAGAGATGCTGTTCACCTTATAGTACTAATACATTACAGTGATATTTCTGCCCCAACAGATTTATTAACAGTTCAATACTGTCTCAACATTTAATTAAAACATCAGTGATTAGTCATTCACTCAAATACCGTAAACATTTAATTTCAGTTGATCTGTTTATCTTTCTCCTTCAATCATTTCTGTAACAATATACTATTGCCTTTAGTAAAACAATATTGCAATTGTTGCAAGAGAAGAATTAACTTAAGAAATGTTAATTCAAGAGCACATCTAATGGAAACACTAATCACCATAATGGTGACTTCAAATGAAAGTTTCAGTAAACCATCAATATTATATATATGCTTTGTCTTCTTCATTCATTCTCACACAGGTATTGCTTCAACAGTGAATATAACCATGTTTCCCACAATCCTCTGGTGCAGTCCGTCTTCAGCGTCTCTAAATGGTGCAGGTCGCTTCTTCAAACATGACAGATCTGGATCTTCACCTCCTACTGTCTGTGCAAATTATGTGTTGTTGTTCTCTGCTGTCTACCTCTAGCTTTGCTTCTGAACAACACAATTCATTAGTTGTAAAGTATTGCATTACCCATGACCCATTGTACTGTAGTCTAGTATTGAGATACAGTGTTTTTGCCAAGAGCGATTAGGCCAGCAGTGCATGGAATACATTAACATTCTCACTTAATAGCACGGCAAAACCAAAGCACAAATAGAAGAAACCACAGCAAAGAAAATCTCTTTAATACCTCACTTGTTTTTCCTAGATGACAATAAGATTCAACCACAAGCCAATGGTGATGTTTTTCCTGATTAAAAGACCCAGTAATGTCATACATATCTCCCCTAGAGTTTCAGAAGTGATCACACTGTCTCAAACAAAGTGAAAATTTAGGAGAAACATCTGATGCATATTTGGTAAATCAGACATTACATTTGCATGTATTCTTAATTGGAAGGAAATACCAGGATGCATTGCAACAAGCTCAGTGAAAAAGTTCATTTAATGTCTTTTTCTGACTTCTTTCCAAATTTTTACTACTTTACCCATTATTTTTATGTTTCTTGGAATAGTGCATCATTAGCTCAACATGCTTTCATCAGATTCAATTGACAGTATGGCAACTCAGCAGGTTTTGGAATAGAGATTTATTTGAAGCGTTAATCAACATGTTGATTTGATTGAAAGATACAGAATGAGACAAATAAACATTGTACAGTGACTTTGCCAAAACCCATCATATCCTTTACCTCAGTTACCCATTATTCACTAACAAGCTCATATACTTTGGCACCGTGTCATGGGAAGAAAATGAAGCACTTTGAGAAGCCGTCGTCCTTCAGCAGTTGTGAAGTATGACACCAAAAAGCATAACACAATTAAATGTGGATTACTGAGCCTCTGGTCTAATTACCAACAAACACGTTGCTATTTTTACTGACTCTGAGCGTTTGGAGGGAAGCCCAAATATGAGTAATCGTCTTGAGTGGTGTAGAACTGATGTGATGCTAAGCCACGGCAAGAATTTACTAATAAGACTGCTTGGCAGGATTCATAGCCGCATGAAATGCAAAACAGTGCCAACTATGTTGGGTATGAAGGTTATGAGTCCTCACGTAATCATGATGCAGGTACAATACAGGACATTTCACCCATAAAACAAACTCTTCTCACTTAAAAAAATAAATCTTTGGCTTTTAAAAGTCTGTAATTGTGAACAGCGGTGCCACATGCTGCAAATGAAAATGCAGGAAATTGTTTAATGAATTCATCTACAACGGTTGACTGATGGCACTAAGCGCCCATGATCGTCTCTTTTCTTATAAACCCAACCCTAAGGCTATTCAGATTCAAGAAATCAACTCTTTTTGAGTCGACTTCCCATAAGTATAGCTGCAACACTTTAAGACTACATTATGTGCTGCATAATGTATAGTGATAGGTCCTTTGCTAATTTCATTAGGACATGTGTAACCCCTCCGGTTCATTTCAGAACAGAATTTGAACTGGCATTTCCGGCTATATATAGAAGCCATGTTTACCCTAACAAGTTTTGCATTTTGGCAGGTTAGAAAACACTTTGTGTGCTTGTGATGATAAGTAGCTTGGACAGAATGCCTCCTCAGGATTTTTGTTCTTCCCTCCTTCCAGCTCTGTTGTAATCAAAAATGATTGCACCTGCCATTCACACTTATCAATCCCGCTTCATTACTGATATCAGCTACATCTCAACCAAACAGCACAGAGTCTTTGTGTGTTGAATTCGAGTCATTACGGGCCTACACGTCCAAAGAGCAGTATCATAAACCCACATCACGCTGCTTTTGTTCCTGGAGAAATCCGCTTTCAGTGTCTCTCTGATGCCAAAATGTGTAGCAGAGCTCTTGCCTCATGTGTTTGTCAGTGCTGGAGAGAATGGAGGATTTGTGCTGTAGTTCATTCATCACCGAGGACCTACATGGATCAAAATGAATTCCATACATCTTGTAATTCACAAACAATCTTGTTTATTCGTGGGTAAACAAATAGCAGAATCAATCTGACAGTCCTTTGTGACATGAATTGCTGCTTAAGACCACAATCACAGTGTAATGGTGTGTGTTGACGTAATGTGTTTGAAGTAGAAACCACACACAGTCAATGTAAGACAGCATTTTAAAGGGTTAGTACACTCAAATTCTGTTATTTTATTTTTTCTACAAAGAAAATGTACAGTGTGGTCTTAGTAAGGTGGTATTATATTGTATAATCATAATATTTATGATCATTAAATACCAAGTGCCATGGCTGGTTTAGTGTGTCTACTGGTTTTTAATGTCTTTATAAACCTATTGTAAACAGTGCAAAACATGTATTGTTTGTAATTTACTGCCATGCATGTATTACATAACTGAATTTTCCACTGAATGTGGAAATGTGGCCAGGTTTTCTGCATCCCAGCTAACAGGGAATGTTCCCAGAACGTTTTGGCCAGGTTTTCTCAAAGTTATGAAGAAACATTCTTAGTAACATTAATAGAACGTTCATTCAAAGTTATCTGGTCTTTAATAACGTTCTCACAACGTTAGCACAAAAACTTTATTTATACATCTTTTTTTTTCTGAAACGTTACCAGATAGCAACATTGTGTCGGCCCAGATCTGGCCCACACCTGACACGCGTGGAATGATGATCCGACCCATTGAGAATTAACTGGATTAGCTCTATGGTTTACTGAAACTTTCATTTACCATTATGGTGATCAGTGTTTCCATGAGATGTGCTCTGGACTCTTAACTTTTCTTAAGTTAATTCGCTTTCAACAATTGCAAAAGTGTTTTACTAAGGACAGTAGTAAAAATAGTAAAAAAATGATGTTTTTCTGTAATTTAATGATTTACTCAAAAGGCGAGACATTAATGAACTGTTAATAAAGCCGTTGTGATAGAAAGATCACTGTATTGCATCAGTACCATAACAAGGTGAACAGAAAAATCGTATACTCAAACATTTTTAACTAGGTACTGAGAAACATTTAGACAACATTCATCATACAAACCTCAAGAATGGTGACTATCAACAGAATATTCAGATAAACCGATCAGCTCTGAACTTCATAAAACAAGCTACTAAAAAGTCACCAGAAAACAACAGCAACAATAGAAGCAAATAGTAAGTAAAGGAAATAATAGGACAATTCAACTGCATTATTTAGTCTTGCCGCAATGCATGCTAGGAGTTTTGTACTATGCTGGCACCCAGCATGCATTGCAGCATGAAGCTTTTTTTTTGATTGTCACCATTTTTGAGATTCATATGATTCTTGATGTCTGAATGATACAGTAGTTCAAAATTCTTTTTGTGCATGTTTAATAAACATATTATCTCTTTAATTACAAGTTAATTACACAACACACTTATTATTGTAACGCGCTGGTTGTGTAAATACACACAAAGATGAAGATGAGTATAAACAGGTTAACTTTAATAATCCAAACAGGTACGATCCAACAGAGAAGCAAGCAACACAACCATAATTTGAAACGAGACCAGACAAAGACACACCAACAAAACTGAACTTATATACACAGATGATTAACTCAAATGACAAACAGCTGTGATGATTAGCGCAGTGTCCATGGTGACTGATTGTGGCGGGAAAACAGAACAAAGGACCACATGTGACTAATGTAAACAAACTAACTGAAAGTCCATGTGGTGTGAGCGTGTGACAATTATCAGTGAATTAGACCATTTTATGATGATTATATTATCAGAAATACTTAGCCAACATCATCTGATCTCATTTTGTCTTGACTTTCTTTGCTATTGCAAACATGTTTTACAAACACACTGTTACAGCAGCCAGAGAAGACAAAAATAAAAAAGTTAAGCGTCAAGAGCTCAACGAAAGCAAACACTAATCACCATAATGGTGACTTCAAATGAAAAATTATGTAGAGCTAAACAACTCTTAATTCTCAATAAGAACGTGAGATGTATGAAATAAATAAAGTCTGGTTTGTAGAAAGTGAAGATGTTAAAATGCTGTTTTTGGAGTCGTTTAAACATCCTCTGCTGAGATTTAATGTGATCTTACAGGTCCTGGTCCCCCCAAAACAGTTATAGTGTAAACGCCAGCTCACACTTCAGGTCAATATTCCCTGTTGACCCTCTTCTGGAGACGGACGACTCTCTGATTGATCGGGACACTTCACTAGATCAAATTATCCCACACGTCTATGAGAATGAGCCCGCCACATCTCTCCTATTTGCTTTCCAAATGATTTCATGCAAAGCTCGTCTGTCAGAGGAGTTCAGCTGTCTGAAACGTAATGAAAAAGCAGAATGCAAACACTTGAATTCAAATACAGTTCATTTCTCACATCAAGATCTCGTACACAAAGGAAATGGTAAAGTAAGAGTCATACTGGAATTGAGTACAGCAGAGAAGAGGAGATCCGTCCATGTGTTGGTGAATGTGAACACTTTCATGGACACTTTCATACAGTCGCTGCAATCGTGAGCACATTTTGGCTTGAATCTGACGTGAAGAGACACCAAACACCAGAGAATCATAAAATGTTTTAAAAGGAAACAATTCAAGAAGCTAACATGAGGATGTTCATATCAGTCTATTGAAAGCAAGCATCTTTATTTTTAGCGTCTTTAGTAAATATATTTAGTTTTCGTTTGTGGTTTAAAAAAAGAAAAAGGAATGGAGGCAAAAAAGTACACGGATGAAAGGTGAAGTGTCAGTTTTCAGTTGTGTTGCTATTTAATGTTCAAACACAATTGAGAAATTCTGCTAAACGGCAACATGTGAGCAATAAAAAAAATTCTGAGCACATCTGTGCAAATGAAAACCGTCAGCCTGAGCTGGAAAGAAAGAAAGAAAAATTACACATTATATTAAAAAAACAAACTTCTAAATGAAAATTTAATCCTTATAAACATTCCTTCATTTCTTTAGTTTGTAATGCAGAGCATGTGTGTGGTTATTTATCACCTGATCGTACTGTATAGTCTGATATCAGATCCGTCCACCAACATCCATCTGTAGCACTTCATCACATGTGACTGTAATGGAAATATGATGCTTTTATGGTTTTGCATCGATGATGAAATCAGGTCCACTATGCAATGAAAATATAGACATCCTGAGAGTGTTTAATCCTGTTAACACATGACAATAATCCAGCCAAATGAGCACTGAAAAGTGAGGACAAGACTGTTCGGATAAGAAAAGAAAGACAGAGAATAAAATCGGTTCTGGTTTTGATGAAGCTCAAAGGGTAAGTTCACTCAAAAATGAAATTTCGTTCCAAACCCGTAAGACCGTCGTTCATCTTTGGAACACAAATTAAGAAATCCGAGAGGTTTCTGATCCCCCATAGAAAGCAACATAATTACCACTTTCAAGGTCCAGAAAGGTAATAAAGACATTGTTAAAACAGTCAATGTGACTACAGTGGTTCAACCTTGATGTTATGAAGTGACGAGAATACTCAATACTGACAGCGAAGAGAAGAAACTGTTGAATAAAGTCATTATTTTTGTTTTGTTTTGGCGCACAAAAAGTATTCTCGTCACTTCCTAACATTAAGGTTAAACCACTGCAGTCATGTCGACTGTTTTAATGTTGTTTTTACTACCTTTCTGGGCATTTGAAAGACTTAATAATCTTGCTGTCAATGGAGGCCTCACTGAGCCATCGGATTTTATCAAAAATATCTTAATTTGTGTTCTGAAGATGAACGACGGTCTTACGGGTGTGGAGCGACATGAGGGTGAGTAATTAACTCATCCTTTAAGAGAAAAATAGCACAGAGAGAAAACATTAACTGCTAAAAACTTTTGTTGGTGGTACCAATGAAATATTCAAACTTTGACTTCACTGTTAAAAATATTGTCCTGGTTTGAGACACCTATTTGCGTTAGATTGGTTGTGAGGCCAGTCTGTGTTTGACCAATTAGACTTTACATTTTTAACATGCACCCTTAAGTAATGCCAACTCAATTTTACCATGTAAACCCGACTCATATACTTTGCACAGTACCAGAAACATTACTCCGTTGAGTTATCTATGATTAAACATAAAAGTAAAGTTTTTGTGCCTGAAAAATCACCTCAAATGATAAGGAAATTAATGTTGATGTTAATAAGCAAATCCGCCACACTCATTTTCTCAAATTGCTTGGGAAATCAGAGCATTCGCAGCCTAAACGGACCACATGCTGCTAATGAATTGACAAGCAATTAACAGTAACAGACAATGCACTGCAGAAAGTGATTTCTTCCTCAGTATTTTGACTTGTTTTCCATTACAAGTATCTAACCATTCTTAAATCAACACACATGTACTCGAAGCAAAACGACATAAGTTTTCTGAGCAATGAATCAATATTAAGTGAATTTATGCTTAAAACAAGAAAATAAAAAATCTGCCAATGGGGTCAGAATGCTAAACTTATTTTCCCTTTAAATTAATTTTTTACCTCATTGTCAGATTTTTTTTTTTCTCATCTTATGTCATTATGTTTTTCAGTACACATCTAAACATTCTTAAAAATCAATTACATACTTAATAAGTCTTGTTTTCTGAGCAATGTATCAATATTAAGTGCTTAAAGTGAGAAAAATAAATTGCTAATGGGGTCAGAACGATAAGCTTGTTTTCCCATTTTAATGAAGTTGAATTAAGATATTTTTTCCTATGTCATATCTTGTGACATTTTTACATCTCAAGTAAGTATATGTATCTTTAATTAATAATGATGTACTGGGAAAGGAAGAACACTTTTTGCAGTGCATACTGTCAATCACTTATTATTGGTAAATTAAGATTTATTATCAGGCACTGGATACTAGAACACCTAAATGTTCTTCTGGCCAATTAAATTACATCAAGGTGTGTGAGGAACTCACTGGGACAAAATGCAGGCCCGAATCAACCTGCATCTTCTGTACGAGCACCACAACACAAAGCCAACTTCAGGACGTCTTCACTTTTTCAAAATGCCATGCCTGCGTGAGGTCCTGCGGGTAGATGGACAGATGGGTCGTGAGAAAGGCAGGCTGCCATCTGGACTCGACCTGTAATTGAAAGAGTGAGAGCCTGTTTATAAAGCGTTAGTTCAGAGGAGTGTGTTTGGCGCTCGTGACGCCCCATTGCGCTCAGGTGACTCACACACAAAATCTGATGCTTCCTACAGAAAACAACTGCATGGAGGGTTTTGTAAGCTCTTTACTCTTAAAAAATAAGGTTTCCAAAAGGGTGTTTTTCGCAGCGATGCCATAGAAGAACCATTTTTGGTTCCTCAAAGAACCTTTCAGTGAACTGCTCTTAAAAGAACCCTTTTGTTTTTTTAATGTGAAGAACATTTTACTAATCTAAAGTACTTTTTCCTGCTATAAAGAACGGAAAGATTCCATGGATGTTAAAGGTTCCTCATGGAACCATCAAAGCCAATAAGGAACCTTTATTTTTAAGAGTGTAGACCCAGTGCACTTTTTTAAATGAAAAAAGAAAAAAATGTCATTCTTCTCCTTTACACTTATGAACTTAATGTCAGATGTTTGTAGAAAAAAAATCATGGGAAAATGTAAGAGCTATAAAATGAATGTGAGCATCTCAGATCATTTGATTTCAGAAGAATTTGAGTTCATATTGAGATCTTTCGAACTCACAGGATGTTTTTGCTCAGAAGTTGATCTTTCGCAGCTCTCTTTTACACTTATCAACTTTGTTTCTAGAAAATTTCCATGGGAAAATATGAAAATAAAGCTATAAAATGAATGTGAGCATCTAAGATAATTTGAGTTCAATCTTTCAAACTCACAGAACATTTTTGTTGCTCGGGTGTTGCTCTTTTATAGTTTAGGAAACTTAAAGGGGACATATCATGAAAATCTGACTTTTTCCGTGTTCAATTGCTATAATCGGGACTCCGGTGCATCTACCAAACCAGAAAACAAGAAAAAGGACAACCCAGTAACTTTGTTTTGGCCAGACTTTCTCTGCAAGCATGTGACAAAACGATCCGCTCAGATTTCGCTCCCCTAGTGACGTAGGAAGGGGATTTTATTATAATATTACCACCCCTTAATCTGTACGTTTCCACCCACGGCGCTGCCATTTTGTTTTCGCAAGCGACAACGGTGTACCACTGGTTGATTCTCAGAGATGGATCGATACCAACTGTTCATGATCCAATTTCATATATATTTTCGATGTTTGGAAATTGTCTTTCTGAACGTGTTTCGTTAGCACTTTGCTTATGTACTGTTAAATGTGGCTAAAGTTACCATTGTTTAGAGCCATGTCGTTATTTTCATTATTAACCCCAAAACACTTGCGGTCTGTATAATTCATAAACGCATCTTCATTCTTATTGAGTCTCTCCAACAGTTTGTAGCTTTAGCCACGTTAGCCGTGCAGCACGCTATCAAACTCATTCAGAATCGAATGTTAGCAAACATCCACAAAATACATGCCATACCTACGTGATCTGATATGCTGCATCATGAACAGTTTGTAATGATCCATTTTGAGAGTTATATTTGCTGTGTGAGCTTCTCCTGTATTGTTTATGCCTCAGTGTATTGGAATCGCGAGCTTGGGGGCATTTTGAGGTGAAATTTCACAGACACATTCTGGGGACACCTGAGACTTATATTACATCTTGTAAAAAGGGGCATAATAGGTCACCTTTAATAGAGTTCTCCTTTGCATTTATTGACTTAATGTCAGATGTTTCTCTAAAAATTTCATTGGCAAATTAAAAAAATATAACTAAAAAATGAATGTGAGCATCTCAGATCATTTGATTTTGGAAGAATTTTTATTATTTATTTGCTCTGATGTTGCTCTTTGTCAGAGGAGTTTTTATTTGAGTATGAATCTCTGAAAATTTGCCGTAAATGAGACAGAATAAATCTGAGCACAATTTGTTGAGAAACTCGAGAGGAGACACTTGGATCTTTTTGTTTGACAAACTCTGAGAAGTAGGAGACTCCAGCAAAACTCCTCTGTTTCATCTCATTGTCAGCTGGAAGAAAAAATTGAGATATTAAAGAGATCCTTTTTTTCCATTCTATTGTGCATACAATCACAAAAAACCCAAACCATCAGCAGTTCTCTGAGGATATCCCAGAGATTGCTCAGTATTTGAGATTTCCTACAGAAAACATCACTAATGTTTTTGGTATCAATGGAAAACAGAATGGTTGATTATACTTTCATAGACCATAATTTGGATGGAAAGCAATCGATTTATCATGAAACAGGGTGATTCCCATGTCTTCCTAGAGATCATAAACCAAATCTCACATTGCTCTCGAAGCCAAAGCCTCGATTCGGCCACTTTTAAACTCCTGCAGTTCTGAGCTCTAGAAAACCCAGCAAAACTGCCCCCCATCAGAAAAGCCTCCAGCAGTTGTGCCGTCCTCAGTTTGAGATCCCATCTGCTGTACTGGCAGAGACACCAGACACAGATTAAATGTCTCCATTAAGCGAGACTCTCAGAGATCCACCTCGTGTCTGCTACTGCGGCCGTGTTGTGTAAAGCCCAGCCGGTTTGGCAGGCTGGATTTGCCTGAAACCGTCCAAAAAAGCTCCAGTGAAGCACCAGAGGCCATCAGCACAGAACGCAGCAGATAATGAAGACAAAATACACAGACGCTCGGGTTTAGCTTAAGATCACACACATACGATCGTGATCTCCTGCCAAAAGAGAAGAACCGCCCTCTAGTATGGATTGATCATGGAGCCCTGATGCAAATTACACACAAAAACGGCAGAACGCTTTCTCAAACTTTCTCTTTTTGGCAGATTCTACGCTCTTAAAAAGGTTTTTTTGCAGCGATGCCATTGGAGAACAATTTTTGGTTCAGCCATTCAGCTCTCAAAAGAATTATTTTTTTTCTTACACTCTCAAACATAAAGGTTCTTTATTGGCATTGATGTTTCCATGAAGAACCTTCAACAACCATGGAAACTTTCCATTGAACAAAAGTTTATAAAAGGTTCTTTAAATGAATAAAATGTTCTTGAAAGTAACAAAAAATGGTTCTTTTAAGAATTGTGAAAACCCCTTTTTGGAACCATTTGAATAATCTAAAGAACCTTTTTTCACTATAAAGAACCTTTTGTGGAATGGAAAGATTCCATGGATGCCAATAAGGAACCATTATTATTTAAAAGTGTCATGTGATTGGCTGGCTTTATGCAATTTCTATGAATTAGGGTTTACAAGTTTCATCAGAATCTGAAGTTTTTAAAATTATTTGCAAAGATTAAAAGAAATTGTAAAATAAAAACAATCAAAATAAAACACGTCATGAGACCATTAACTGACATCAATTAGCTTAAAATCTCAGAGGAACTTCAATTTAATATTTTAGGTCAAAAAAAAAAAAAAGTTTTTGGGATTGGGAATTTGGGAAGTTTTTAGAAAGAAGCTTCATTCTCTTTTATGTAAATGTCAGTGGTTTAAAAATTAAAGTTTTTTCTGTATCATTTTAATCTGTATGCATGTATAGATTCAACAAGGTGCTGGAAAAGTTTAGTGTCTGCATTTATTTGATGAAAATACAGAGAAAACAGTAATATTATGAATTACGGTTTAAAATGTAATTTATTCCTGTGATCAAAGCTGAATTTTCAGCATCATTACTCCAGTCTTCAGTGTCACATGATCCTTCAGAAATCATTCTGATATGATGATTTGCTGCTCAAGAAACATTTCTGATTATTATCAATGTTGAAAACAAGATTCTTTGATGAAATAGAAATATTTTTGTAACATTCTCAGTCTCTTTACTATCACTTTTGATCAATTTAATGCATCCTTGCTGAATAAAAGTAGTAATTTTTATCCATATCAAATAAACATCTACCCCTATTAAGGTTTGTACCTCAACATCATCGCTGCCTTTAATAAACCTGGAAACCAGCAGTCTTGCGGTTGAGCTTCATGAGGGAATCTGCTCCATGAAAACCAGATGATGTTTGAATCACAATCGAGTGAAAGCGGCTCTGCATTGATGACTACAGCTGCTGTCTGGCACAGCTCCAGTCACTGCATTGCATGCTTCTTCTTACCCACAATCCTTTGCGGTGGAGTTGTGGATTGTGGACACTCCAACAGCTGCTGCTACCACTGGCTTTACAGAAACAGGAAACTCATCGAGAAATATATGATCATCGTTCTGAAATAGAGCAACATGCAAAATGAATAATTGAATCAGTCTGTGTGATTGTCCCGGTAGAGGGAGCAGCATCTGTTCTGTAGTGACTGCTCTCGCGTCTCTGTTTGGCTCTCGGCAGCAGTCTGGATGCAACTTATTTTATAGACTTCTGTCATGGAAGTTTCCTCTTGTCCTAATGAAGCAGACAGAGGTCATTAACACACTTTCACATGCTTCCTGATGTCTGATTTATGAGTATGCATATGTGTGTCTTTATAATAGCCCAATGTTCATCCATATATCATCATTTACTCGCTCACTCACACATATAGTGACCAGGTGCTGCAAATCTCCCCCAGAAAAAAAGCACCTTAAAAGTATCATAAATGTTGTCTATACAATTTTGCTATATTTAAACGAATTGTTTAAATTTAAATTAACTTTGCATGTTTATGAGGCATGTCAGAACTTATAGCATCACTGTTGGCAAACCTGATGCAATATGTCTTTACACGCCATATTTACCATGTTTTAATACACATCACAATTAAAAAATTTATGCTTTCCCCATTGTTAACTAAAACAGTTCAAAATCATTTTACATTTTTAAATTTAATTTTTTTTAATGAAATAAAGCTGAAATAAAATAAAATGTAAATATTAGATGAAAAATGTAAACTTAAAAAACAAAGGAAAATTAGAAATGTTACCTTTACTCTAAAAAAGTTTTTAAACCCAACGGTTGAGATTGTCCATATTTGACCCAAACATGGGTTGAAACAACCCAGAGTGTTGGCAAGTTGAACTACTTAAAATTAATAAAACTTAAACTGAAATATATATATATTATATATATATAAACAATAAAAATGACAAAACCACATAACAAAATCACTAAAACAAACTAAAATTAAATTAAAAACTGAAAATATAAAAATAAAAGCTAATTCAAAATATTAATAAATATACATAAAATACACTCTAAAGAATGCTGGGTTAAAAACAACCCAAGTTGGGTTGAAAATGGACAAACCCAGCGATTGGGTTAAATGTTGACCAACCTGCTGGGTAGTTTTATTTAACTCAACTATTGTTTAAAAATTACTGTATGGCTTGCTTAAAATGAACCCAAAATATGTTGGAAACTAAAATTTTATTAATGTTTACTAAATGAACATTTATTAATAAGTTTAATGAATAAAAAAATTTGCTTATTAATAAATGTTCACCTTTTGATTATTATTGTTGCCTCTAGTAATTATGTGTCTGATTTTTAATTTCCAACATATTTTGGGTTCATTTTAAGCCAGACACATAGTCATTTTTAAACAATAGTTGAGTTAAATAAAACTACCCAGCAGGTTGGGTCAAACATTTAACCCAACCACTGGGTTAAAAACAACCCAATCGCTGGGTCAAAGCAACCCAATTGCTGGGTCAAAACAACCCAATCGCTAGGTCAAAACAACCCATTTGCTGGGTCAAACCCAATCACTGGGTCAAAGCAACCCAATCGCTGGGTCAAAACAACCCATTTGCTGGGTCAAACCCAATCGCTGGGTCAAAGCAACCCAATCACTGGGTCAAAGCAACCCAATCGCTGGGTCAAAACAACCCAATCGCTGGGTCAAAACAACCCATTCGCTGGGTCAAAACAACCCATTCGCTGAGTTAAACCCAGTCGCTGGGTAAAAACAACCCAATCGCTAGGTCAAAACAACCCATTCACTGGGTCAAAACAACCCATTTGCTGGGTCAAACCCAATCACTGGGTCAAAGCAATCCAATCGCTGGGTCAAAACAACCCATTTGCTGGGTCAAACCCAATCGCTGGGTCAAAGCAACCCAATCGCTGGGTCAAAGCAACCCAATCGCTGGGTCAAAGCAACCCAATCGCTGGGTCAAAACAACCCATTCGCTGGGTCAAACCCATTCGCTGAGTCAAACCCAGTCGCTGGGTAAAAACAATCCAATCGCTGGGTTAAAACAACCCAATCACTGGGTCAAAAGAACCCAATCGCTGGGTTAAAACAACCCAACCGCTGGGTTTGTCCATTTTCAACCCAACTGGGGTTGTTTTTAACCCAGCATTTTTTAGAGTGTAACACAGAAAAGAACAGCATGAAAGAAAAAAAAAAAAAAAGCATATATACAATAGATCTAGCAGACGAAATACTACAGTGCTGAGCACAACTAGAAAACTTTATAAATTTTATACAAATCAGAACTGCCTAACGTTACTGAATGAAATGTCGACCAATGCAGAGGAAATGACTGTGAAGCTCTGTGGGTGTTGATGGACTCCATCTACTCCATCAGTGTTATGATCATCATTCATGTCCTGTAGATCACACTTTTCAAACTCCCTGCAATATTCCTGCTTTTCCGTGACCGTGGGAAGGCAGAGAAAGCCGATGAACCAGCTGTTTCACATTGGCTCAAATACAGTCTACTGTGACTCAACAACCACTTCCTACATCTCACAATATGTCACATCTCCACTTCCTGTCTGGCTTTGTGTAAATATTATTAATTCTCTGTAAATGACATGCACACACACGGGTTAATGAGTTTTCAGTGTGTACGAGTGTGAAGGCTTGGAATGACAGTCTAACAGCACCACATGTGGAGAACAGGAACGTCTCCATTAATCCAGGTCTGAACCTCCATGTGTTGCTTTGTTCCCTGCATTCCCCGCTTCCCTCCGCTCGTACCACTTCAGTCCTGTGGCCGTCTCTGATGTTGGGAAGAAATTCCTGGCAGCTGGGATTTACAGTGCATGTAATTGGAAAGTAGATTCTTTAATCATAACGTAGTTTATGAGTTTGGCCTCTTTGAAGCTTTAAGAATTTACATATAAAAACAGAAAGAGAAACGTGTTGTCTAGCTACTACAGTACATACAGAAACAGCTGCAAACAGATGCTTCAACATTCAGAATTCAGATTTTTACTTTTTTAAAAAGGTTTGAAAAATGAACTAAATCCAGCAGCCTTTCCCTCGTGCCTTGCTGACACACACACACACACACACACACACACACACCTGCAGCAGGTCCATCTGTGGAAGCACAGATAAGTGTCCATTAGATATGAACTTATTCTCAGGCAGGTTTTCCCAAAAGGGTCCTCAGCGGAATATGCTGCTTCCATGGCAACAAAAACCCATGGCAACATTAATTCTCTGCTTCCGCTGAACTGGAAAAAATGTCAGTGTCATCAGAAAGTCGATCAAATCACAGGAGGCTCAGAGAGAGGCAGATGTTTGCTGTGACAAGCAGCAGTTCACATACCTGAATCTCAGGAGGAAACATCCTAATCATACCTGATGTGAAAATCAAATTTTGCAGCTGCATCTGCTTTTATAAGGATTTTGCATTGTGACATTATTATTATTATTGCTATTATTATGACAATTAAGAGCATTTCACCTACAAATTATAATTAACATAATGCAAAAATAAAAAAAATATTTTGCTCTTGCACCTAATTTTACAAAAAAAAATGTATACATCATTATTATAATGACAATTAACACATTTTCCCTCTAAATTCTTATTAAATTCATAATGCAATTTAATTTTGCAAGAAAATACACTTTTTTGCATTATTATTATTATAAGCACATTTCCCCTCCAAACTCTCATCATTATAATGCAAAAAATAAAATAAATAAAACAAAACAGAAAATCATTTTATCCAGACACAATTTAAAAAATACATATATAATTTCTTCATAATATCATTTTTTCACATTAAAGTAATTAAAAAATTATTGCTATCTAGATTTCTGAAATAACAAAACCGTGTCCTAACCAGACGCGACATGACGCCGCGATAAAATATATCTTTTCCATGTTAATCAGAGTTTTTGTCCTAATTAGCCGCAATGGCGACACACAACAATTCTATTTTAGAAACGGTTTCTATTGTCCTAACTAGCCACGACTCCGACACGCGACGATTCTATTTTAGAAACCGTTTCTATTGTCCTAACTAGCCGCGACTCCGACACGCGACGATTCTATTTTAGAAACCGTTTCTACTGTCCTAACTAGCCGCGACTCCGACACGTGACGATTCTATTTTAGAAACCGTTTCTACTGTCCTAACTAGCCGCGACTCCGACACGTGACGATTCTATTTTAGAAACCGTTTCTATTGTCCTAACTAGCCGCGACTCCGACACGTGACGATTCTATTTTAGAAACCGTTTCTATTGTCCTAACTAGCCGCGACGCCGACAGGCGACGATTCTATTTTAGAAACCGTTTCTGTTGTCCTAACTAGCCGCGACTCCGACACGTGACGATTCTATTTTAGAAACCGTTTCTATTGTCCTAACTAGCCGCGACTCCGACAGGCGACGATTCTATTTTAGAAACCGTTTCTATTGTCCTAACTAGCCGCGACTCCGACAGGCGACGATTCTATTTTAGAAACCGTTTCTACTGTCCTAACTAGCCGCGACTCCGACACGTGACGATTCTATTTTAGAAACCGTTTCTATTGTCCTAACTAGCCGCGACGCCGACAGGCGACGATTCTATTTTAGAAACCGTTTCTACTGTCCTAACTAGCCGCGACTCCGACAGGCGACGATTCGATTTTAGAAACCGTTTCTATTGTCCTAACTAGCCGCGACGCCGACAGGCGACGATTCTATTTTAGAAACCGTTTCTATTGTCCTAACTAGCCGCGACGCCGACAGGCGACGATTCTATTTTAGAAACCGTTTCTATTGTCCTAACTAGCCGCGACGCCGACAGGCGACGATTCTATTTTAGAAACCGTTTCTACTGTCCTAACTAGCCGCGACTCCGACACGTGACGATTCTATTTTAGAAACCGTTTCTATTGTCCTAACTAGCCGCGACGCCGACAGGCGACGATTCTATTTTAGAAACCGTTTCTATTGTCCTAACTAGCCGCGACGCCGACAGGCGACGATTCTATTTTAGAAACCGTTTCTATTGTCCTAACTAGCCGCGACTCCGACACGTGATGATTCTATTTTAGAAACCGTTTCTATTATCATAACTAGCTGCAACGTTGACACACGACCATTCTATTTTAGAAACCGTTTCTACTGTCCTAACTAGCCGTGACTCCGACACACGAAAATTCTATTTTAGAAACGGTTTCTATTGTCCTAACTAGCTGCAACGTTGACACGTGACGATTCTATTTTAGAAAACGTTTCTATTGTCCTAACTAGCCGCGACTCCGACAGGCGACGATTCTATTTTAGAAACCGTTTCTATTGTCCTAACTAGCCGCGACGCCGACAGGTGACGATTCTATTTTAGAAACCGTTTCTATTGTCCTAACTAGCCGCGACTCCGACAGGCGACGATTCTATTTTAGAAACCGTTTCTATTGTCCTAACTAGCCGCGACTCCGACACGCGACGATTCTATTTTAGAAACCGTTTCTATTGTCCTAACTAGCCGCGACGCCGACAGGCGACGATTCTATTTTAGAAACCGTTTCTATTGTCCTAACTAGCCGCGACTCCGACAGGCGACGATTCTATTTTAGAAACGGTTTCTATGGTCCTAACTAGCCGCGACGCCAACAGGCGACGATTCTATTTTAGAAACGGTTTCTATTGTCCTAACTAGCCGCGACGCCGACAGGCGACGATTCTATTTTAGAAACCGTTTCTATTGTCCTAACTAGCCGCGACGCCGACAGGCGACGATTCTATTTTAGAAACCGTTTCTATTGTCCTAACTAGCCGCGATGCCGACAGGCGACGATTCTATTTCAGAAACGGCTAGTTAGGACAATAGAAACGGTTTCTAAACTCGCAACGAAATGGATAAGTACATAATCAAATTAATGAATATTACACCATTTTAACATTATTAAAATACATACTGAGGTACTGAAACAATCTTTGTCATAGAATACACTTGTCTGTTCACAATGAGTTGACAGTTTGAACGTTCTTGTTTTCTTTTATTTATTTTGAAGATCTGAGGTGAATTATCCATTGTTGCTTTCAGTATGGCTATAAAAGACACAGAATGAAACTCATATTAGACGCTTTTAACAATAAATAAAGCCGGGAGCTTGCTGAGAGAGTCCGCCCACGTGCTCTTCTGATTGGCTGGGATTTTTGATTGATTTAGTCGCATCTTATAGTTGTGTCGCATCTGGTGTGGACAGACAAATTGCTTGTTGCTGGAATCTTATTGCTTATCATCTGGTTAGGACACGGTGTAAGATGTAAATAATATAGATATATTATAATGGACAATATTAAATTTGCTCATCAATTAGTTTATTCCTAGAACCTAGAAATATTAAAAAACACATCACAGATTAATTTTACATACTACATTTATTTAAAAAAAGCAACCAATGTCCCATCTTACATTTACAGAGAAACACATTTGTAAAAGCGTAGAAACCAACAAAGTGTTATCTAGCAGCATCCAAATGTTGGAATGAGGGAAAAAAAAGACAAATCATCAATATATCTATGTACTGGACACAGTCCTGGCAAAACTACAGCCGTCACAGTATGGCCTTCTCACTGCAGCCGTCCGCACCAGAAGCCTTTTCATTTTAATAAAATAAACTAATTTAGGTTAAATAAGCTTAAATAACAGTGTTAAATACAAGACACTTGATTGGAGGTTCTGTACAGAGATGGACGCGTTTTGGCATGTGACTGTGGTTCACTGCGGGAGGAACTGCACATCGGGACGCAGTGAGCCGGAGACAAGGCATGTGTTTGGAAGGAACAGAAAGCGACGTTATGCTCGCACCTGCTTCGTCTTTTCTTAGAGGCACAATCTCAGTTGCAGGACAGTTTCAGGAAATCTTGTTGGGGAAGTTCAGCTACTCCACGATTATTGCCAGAACTTGATGATTGTGGACAGAAATCATTCAGATCACACATGGAGGTACTGTTGAACTTCAACGTTTGATTGTACCTTTCAATAACGGAGGCAGAAAATGAAAACTTTGTGAATGAAATGCCCAGCTACTACAAGTCTTGATGCGTTACATTCATAATCCACCTCCAGGATCATCGTTTAGTTGCTGATTTAGTACATTCTCCATGTTAACCTGCCCCGTTTCTCAATGCAAGTGAACCAGCTACACCAACGAGCACCAGTGGCTTCCTCAGTCCAGTATGTACTTACATTCTACATCTCATTGGAATTGCAGTAGGAATTGGGCTTTGCTAGCGTAGGTAGATGCCGCCGAAGCATCCAGCTCCAGCGGCACACAGTTCTCCAGTGGTTTTCGACTCTCGTTTGCCCCAAAGACAGAGGAACCTCTCCGAGAAGACGGGGCAGACGGAGTCTCCATCAAGGCTTCTTGTCGATGGTGTGGAAGAACCACTCTGTGAACTTCCTGAGCTGGGCGGCCGCCGTCTGGCTCTCCTCCTGCAGACGCATGTTGTCCTGCCTCAGGTGCTGCACCTCCACCTGAAGGATCGCCTTGTCCTCCTTTTCCTGGACACAAAGGCAAAAGAACGGCTTCAGAATATAGTGAACTAGCGTTTTTTTTGGTGTTTTATGGTGTTTGCTTATAATATGATATCATTATATGGAAAGGAGCAGCTTAGAGATTCTTCAAGAAAGTCAAGACAAACGGGTGCAATGACATGATAGTGAAAAAAATATGAAACAATTGGTGTAGTATTTACAATTTTAACTCAGAAATTGTAAATAGTACTAGTAAATAGTAAAAAAGTAACAATTAATTAAATGTGAAAATTTGAAGACTGAAATGGTATTTTCTTGTAAAACGTACTCTAATAATCTTTGTGTAATTTACAACTTCAAAAAAATCTTTTTTAGAGTATATAGGATAACACAGATTTTAAAACTTTTAGATGCAACAGATGCCCAAATACTGTCAAGGCAGTAATGCTGTCAAATTAGAAATGTATAATAGTCGTTTTTTTTTGTTGTTGTTTTTTTTTTTTTACATTTTATCATATTTTTATTATTTATTTATGTCATTTTTACATAATTTTTAAAGTGGTTATATTGTCAAAATCTAATATTGTTGATTTGGTAATGTCAAATTATAAAGTAGTAATTTTGTCATTTTTTATTTATTACATTTTATCTTATTTTATTATTTTTGTCATTTTTTACACAATTTTTAAAGTGCTAATAATTGTAAAGGCAGTGATGTTGTCAAATTAGAAATGGATAATATAGTCGTTTCATTTTTATTATTTATTTATTTTTGCAATTTTTCACACTATTTTTTAAAGTGCTAATATTATCAAATTCTGTAATATTGTGAAGGTGGTAATGTTGTCAAATTAGAAATGGATAATACTGTTGTTTTTTATTTATTACATTTTATCTTATTTTTTTATTTTTGTAATTTTTTACACAATTTTAAAGTGCTAATAATGTCAAACTGTCAAATTAGAAAGTAGTAATATTGTCATTTTATTACATTTGAATCTTTTTTAAAAAAAAATTACACATATTTTAAAGTGGTTATATTCTCAAAATTTAATATTGTGAAGGCGGTAATATCAAATTAGAAAGTAGTAATATTGTCATTTTTTATTTATTACATTTTTATCTTATTTTATTATTTTTGTCATTTTTTACACTATTTTTAAAGTGCTAATAATGTCAAACTCTAATATTGTGAAGGCAGTAATGCTGTCAAATTAGAAACAGATAATACTGTAATTTTTTATTTCATTTTATCATATTTTTATTGTTTATTTATTTTTGTAATTTGTATACCATTTTTAAAGTGGTAATACTGTCAAAATTCTGTAATATTGTGAAGGCAGTGATGTCAAATTAGAAATGGATAATGCGGTCATTTTTTATTTATTACATTTTATTTTTTTTCTAATTTTGTACACATTTTTTAAAGTGTTAATAATGTCAAACGCTAATATTGTGAAGGCAGTAATGTTGTTACATTTATTTAATAATTGTATTATTATTTTTTAACATTTTTTACACTATTTTTCTCTAAAGTTTGAAAACCTCTGGAATAAAGTATTTTAGATATCTTTGGTGTATTTTGCACAGAGATCTTATTTAAGAGAAGGAAAAGTTCAATGGCACTAAGTTCTAGAAACCTTTAATTAATATAGATGATATTCATCTCAAAAGCCCCTTTATAGTCATTCAGAGTACTTGTTCGTACAGTATATTGACCTCATGCTGCAACATTTTTAGCGATGACATCAGGTGATCATCGGCTGTTCAGCACATTTGTGGTGAGCCGCCGTCACTCTGCTGATTGAGCGAGAGCGGTGATTTAAAACGACAGGAAGCAGGATATTAAATTGGGCCGACAAGGTGGCAATTCTCCATGCTGGGTGCCCGTTACTGCACGCTTCAATGCATTGTTAGCCTATCCTTCCCCTCAAAACCCTTCCTCCAGTGAAGTCACAATCACAGTTGACGTACTTCCTTGCATTCACAAATGTCATGGAGAAAATCAGGTGGGCAAACGCATCAATCACAGTTATTGTTCTCCATCAGGACAGCACAGCTCACCTTTTTCAAGTCATACTGCAGCTGTCTCAGGATCACCTCCAACTGATTGACTTTGCCCGTCAGTGTGGCCGGAGAGGTATCGCTGAAGATGGAGACAGAGTTATTAGTCTATACATGAAACCCAGTGTATTGTGTGAGGTGTTTGTGTCTGATCTGGAGTTGAACTCACCCCGCCTCCAGCGCGGCTCCCTCCGCGGCCGCCACACGTCTGGTGAGCTCGCGGGAGATCTGCAGCGCTTCGGCTCTCTGCATGTCCGTCATGGTGCAGAACGAGGCCACGCGCTGGTCTGGACACAAGCACACATCGGACAGACTCAGATCAGGACCCATATGATGTGTTCTCAATGTCACAATGATAAATAAACACCAAAACATGTGCTGACTGAGACACGACTGTAACTGAACAGCATCTGATAGCAATGCATTGTGATCTCACATGATCTGTATACAAAGTGTTTGTCCTGGGCTGACCCTGAGTCATTTTTATCAATCTTAATAGTTTTGTTAAAGGATGTTCACTTCAGAATTAAAATTTCCTGATAATTTACTCACCACCATGTCATCCAAGATGTTCATGTCTTTCTTTTTTCAGTCGAAAAGAAATGAAGATTTTTGAGGAAAACATTCCAGGATTTTTCTCCATATAGTGGACTTCACTGGGGTTCAACGGGTTGAAGGTCCAAATGTCAGTTTCAGTGCAGCTTCAAAGAGCTCTACACGATCCCAGACGAGGAATAAGAGTCTTATCTAGAGAAACCATCGGCCATTTTCTAAAAACAAAATAAAAATTATATACTTTTTAACCACAAATGTTCGTCTTACACTGCTCTGTGATGCTCCACGCATTACGTAATCACGTTGGAAAGGCTCACGCGTGATGTAGGTGGAAGTACGAAAAACTCCATCTCATTTTCTCCTCCAACTTCAAAATCGTCCGACATTGTTGTTTTACCTTTTTTTTGTAAAGGGAGTTTGACTTAGTCTTTGCACGTTCACTTTGTAAACACTGGATCGCCTATGTCATGCGTGACCTTTCCAACGTGATTACATAATGCGTGGCACGTCGCAGAGCAGTGCAAGATGAGCATTTGTGGTTAAAAAGTGTATAATTTTTATTTTTTTTTTAGAAAATGACCGATGGTTTCTCTAGATAAGACTCTTATTCCTCGTCTGGGATCGTGTAGAGCTCTTTGAAGCTGCACTGAAACTGACATTTGGACCTTCAACCCGTTGAACCCCAGTGAAGTCCACTATATGGAGAAAAATCCTGGAATGTTTTCCTCAAAAACCTTAATTTCTTTTCAACTGAAGAAAGAAAGACATGAACATCTCGGATGACATGGGGATGAGTAAATGATCAGGAAATTTTAATTCTGAAGTGAACTAAACCTTTAAGAAGAAAGTAATCGCACTCAGATTTTAAAGTCCATAACATTCAACTCTAAAACATGTTACTATATTTAAAATTTAAATGATTTATTATTTGTTATTTACATAAGTCATATAATAATGAGCTATGCAAGTAAGTGGTTTCCATTTCCGTGGTGTCATGCTTGCTAAGCCCCGCCCACAGTGACATCTCATTGGTCTAAAATCCAGCTGCACATAATAGAGTGCAACAGTCCGGTTCCGGAGGTTAAAACTCCATTAATTTTCTCCATAGGGAAATAGATTTTTAATGATAATTTATAAACCTTTAAAGACAGACTTACTGTGAGCGATGAGGTTGTTAACCAATGATATTTGCTTCTGTTGAACCCATCAGCACGCATTATTTCATTTTATTTTAAAAAAACTACATTATCCATGATGCCATACAGGAAATTCCACCAATCAGAAAGTCGAAAAAAGCTAAACGCACCAAAAGATCTCGCTAGCTCCGCCCACTCCCATGAAGCACTGCGAATAACATAATCAAGTTAATCTCTGATTATATATATATATATATATATATATATAAAATCAACATTTTAAAAGAGTAGTTTTAGATTTCTTCATTGTTTTTAATTCGATTATGCAGTTTGCAGTGCTTCATGGGATTGTAGTTCTTTCCCTCACTAAAGCTGTTAAGTTCACAGTCTTGTCTTTTTGTCTGATTTTCAAATACTTTTTTGCTTCAAATCAAAGCTTGTAATGTTATGGTTCACTTCGTAGCTGGTTGGTGTGGTTCATGACTTATAACGATTTAACAAAGACTTTTTTGAAATCTTTTTTGAAGACTTTTTTTTTACTCCATTACATGTGAACATACTAAACGAATGTTAAAATTATCTCATTCTCATCAAACCTCAATGAAAAAACCCGAGAGTGGAGAAAAGCGTCTGGGACTGAAGCGACGTGGAGAAGAAAAGGGGATCTGAATATGAAGGAGTCTCAGATGACAGTTCAAACTCAGAGCGGCTGTCCCTGTTTTTACAGTCGTCCTCCAACAAATGAGCTGCTAAAACAAGACCCAACTGCTTCAGATAAAATAAATACACTTTTAAGACTGATGCAATATTTGGAAACAAAGTTACAGTTTAAGAGGAGATGCTTGTTTCTGGGTCTCACCGTGACAGAATAATATCGCTGCATAAAAACACTGAGAGATAAATTTAGCTTACAACATATTTGCCGTCCATTTGCATCAGCGAGCACGAATGTAAGTCAACAAGAAGAGAAGAAGAGTTTAAAAAATGTAGAAAAAATGTTCGTAAACATGCATAAACAACTTCAAATCTCATCTTCAAAAACGTTTTGAAGCGAAGTCTCACTTTTTCATTCATTACAAACATAGACCAGATGGAAACCCAAAATTATATATGACAAACTGATCTGAGATCTGTTTTTCGGGTAGGATAGAAGACCCACATAAATGACTATTGTGCAGATGTCTTGAACAATCAAGGGTTTAAATCTGCCCCCATTGTGTCATCAGATGCGACATATGGGTAAAAGTCCTAATGACACGTTTAGCAGACAGACAGCAATGAGAACGAGAATACAGCTGTACTGTGTTTTACTGCGTCTCCTGAATCAATGAACGTACTCTCATTACACCAGATGGAGATGACGCTGCTGTTGGAAATGATCTGAATGCAGTTTAATTTACGGTCGTCTCTCAGGAGATTCCTACATGTGTGTTTCTGATCAAAACTGGTAGTCTTTCATTAAAAACATGACAATAAATCCTCTGTGTCTCTTTCCACGGCTCCTCAGAGCTCTAATCATAAACCACATCATGCTTGTGTAGACCACATGAAAACCAGAGCCAGAGTTTTCAAAGTTCAGTATTTTTTGTTGTTTCTTCACAGAAATCTGTGTTTGTAATTAAACCCTAGAGTTTCCCTGTGTGTCGCCATGTTAATACATTCATGCATTCTGGGACTTAATCAATGTGCTGCTGCAACAGATTCCAAACAAGACCGTGACTATTAAAATGTAGCTGGAGTTAATATATAAATATATATAAACCAGGGTAGCACCATGCTACTTTTTCTTTAGTGTGTAATGAATAAATAAACTGAATCTTTTCATTAACTTTGAGCATTAAATTGAAGGTGTAAATCCCTTTCCTATTCAGGCCAAAATTAAAATAAAAAAGACATATATAACATTTTGCTTAAAGAAAACTACTATGTTTTGATTGTGACATTATTTTCATGTGATATTATTTCAAGTTGTGTAATGTTCTTTAGTTAATGCAATGAGAAGATAACTATGGAAGAGGATTAGGGCCAAGCAATAATAAAAAAATAAAACCATCTCGAGATTAAAGTCACTATAAAGTGAGATAAAACTTGTTACATTTCAAGAAAAAAAGTCGAAAGTCGAAAAAAATGTTGAGAATAAAATCATTAAATTTTGAGAATAAAGTCGTGTTTCAAGAAAAAACTTGTTAAATTTTGAGAAAAAAAGTCTAAATAAAATTGAGAACTCATTAAATTTTGAGAATAAAATCATTATTTTTCGAGAAAAAAACTCATTAAATTTTGAGAATAAAGTTATGTTTTGAGAATAAACTCATTAAATTTTGAGAATAAAGTCATTGTGTTTCGAGAATAAAGTCGTTATGTTTCGAGAATAAACATTAAATTTTGAGAATAAAGTTATGTTTTGAGAATAAACTCATTAAATTTCGAGAATAAAGTCGTTATGTTTCAAGAATAAAGTCGTTATGTTTCGAGAATAAAGTCGTTATGTTTCAAGAATAAACTCATTAAATTTTGAGAATAAAGTCATTGTGTTTCGAGAATAAAGTCGTTATGTTTCGAGAATAAACATTAAATTTTGAGAATAAAGTCATTGTTTCGAGAATAAACTCATTAAATTTTGAGAATGAAGTCGTTATGTTTCGAGAATAAAGTCAAAATGTTTTGAGAATAAACTCATTAAATTTTGAGAATAAAGTCGTTATGTTTCGAGAATAAAGTCGTTATGTTTCGAGAATAAACTCATTAAATTTCGAGAATAAAGTCGTTATGTTTCGAGAATAAAGTCGTTATGTTTCGAGAATAAACATTAAATTTTGAGAATAAAGTCATTGTGTTTCGAGAGTAAACTCATTAAATTTTGAGAATAAAGTCGTTATGTTTTGAGAATAAACTCATTAAATTTCGAGAATAAAGTCGTTATGTTTCGAGAATAAAGTCGTTATGTTTCGAGAATAAACTCATTAAATTTCGAGAATAAAGTTATGTTTCAAGAATCAAGTCGTTATGTTTCAAGAATAAACTCATTAAATTGAGAATGAGGTCGTTATGTTTCGAGAATAAACTCATTAAATTTTGAGAATGAAGTCGTTATGTTTCGAGAATAAACTCATTAAATTTCGAGAATAAAGTCGTTATGTTTCGAGAATCAAGTCGTTATGTTTAGAGAATAAAGTCGTAATGTTTTGAGAATAAAGTCATTAAATTTTGAGAATAAAGTCATTGTGTTTCGAGAATAAACTCATTAAATTTTGAGAATGAAGTCGTTATGTTTCGAGAATAAACTCATTAAATTTAGAGAATAAAGTCGTTATGTTTCGAGAATCAAGTCGTTATGTTTAGAGAATAAAGTCGTAATGTTTTGAGAATAAACTCATTAAATTTTGAGAATAAAGTTATTGTGTTTCGAGAATCAAGTCGTTATGTTTCGAGAATAAACTCATTAAATTTCGAGAATAAAGTCGTTATGTTTCGAGAATCAAGTCGTTATGTTTTGAGAATAAAGTTATGTTTCAAGAATAAACATTAAATTTTGAGAATAAAGTCGTTATGTTTCAAGAATAAACTCATTAAATTTTAAGAATAAAGTCATTGTGTTTCGAGAATAAAGTCGTTATGTTTCGAGAATAAACATTAAATTTTGAGAATAAAGTCATTGTGTTTCGAGAATAAACTCATTAAATTTTGAGAATGAAGTCGTTATGTTTCGAGAATCAAGTCGTTATGTTTTGAGAATAAACATTAAATTTTGAGAATAAAGTCATTGTGTTTCGAGAATAAACTCATTAAATTTCGAGAATAAAGTCGTTATGTTTCGAGAATCAAGTCGTTATGTTTAGAGAATAAAGTCGTAATGTTTTGAGAATAAACTCATTAAATTTCGAGAATAAAGTCGTTATGTTTCAAGAATAAAGTCGTTATGTTTTGAGAATAAAGTTGTTATGTTTCAAGAATAAACTCATTAAATTTTGAGAATAAAGTCGTTATGTTTCGAGAATAAACTCATTAAATTTTGAGAATAAAGTCATTGTGTTTCAAGAATAAAGTCGTTATGTTTCGAGAATAAACATTAAATTTTGAGAATAAAGTCATTGTGTTTCGAGAGTAAACTCATTAAATTTTGAGAATAAACTCATTATGTTTTGAGAATAAACTCATTAAATTTCGAGAATAAAGTCGTTATGTTTCGAGAATAAAGTCGTTATGTTTCGAGAATAAACTCATTAAATTTCGAGAATAAAGTTATGTTTCAAGAATCAAGTCGTTATGTTTCAAGAATAAACTCATTAAATTTTGAGAATGAGGTCGTTATGTTTCGAGAATAAACTCATTAAATTTTGAGAATGAAGTCGTTATGTTTCGAGAATAAACTCATTAAATTTTGAGAATGAAGTCGTTATGTTTCGAGAATAAAGTCGTTATGTTTCGAGAATAAAGTCGTTATGTTTTGAGAATAAAGTCGTTATGTTTCAAGAATAAACTCATTAAATTTTGAGAATAAAGTCGTTATGTTTCAAGAATAAACTCATTAAATTTTGAGAATAAAGTCATTGTGTTTCGAGAATAAAGTTATGTTTCGAGAATAAACATTAAATTTTGAGAATGAAGTCGTTATGTTTCGAGAATAAAGTCGTTATGTTTCGAGAATAAACTCATCAAATTTTGAGAATAAAGTCGTTGTTTCGAGAATAAACTTTTAAAAAAGTTTTAAAAGTTTTTCATCAAAATTTAATGAGTTTATTCTCAACATTGTTTTCAACCTTTTTCTCGAAATTTAACGAGTATTTTCTCGAAACTCAATGACTTTTTTTCTCTAAATGTAATGATTTTATTCTCAACATTGTATTTCAACTTTTTTTCTCGAAATTTAACAAGTTTAATCTCACTTTATAATGACTTTAATCTCGAGATGGTTTTATTGTTTATTATTGCTTGGCTCTAATCCTCTTCCGCAGATAACAGTATTTGGGTTTATAGGCAAAACAATTCATGAACCTCAGGTTTAACTCATGAAATGTATTCTTTCTGAGATACACTCAGACCGTGAAAAGCCTTAAAATAAGAGACAAATTAAGCTCCTCACAAACATCAGCTTGAGGCCACATCCTACAACAACAGTGAAAAACAGGTTAAATGACTTTAATGAATACAGGAGCCATTAACAAAATGATGATGGCCTTCTTACTAATCCATTTACAGAAATGACAGGCCCACACAGGAGGGGCCGAGTGTTTCTGAACGCCAGAGCCATGTGATCACATGCAAATGTCTGAGGGCGGGACGGCCCAATAATTACCCGACATGCTGGCTGAGTGTTTAATTATAGTTGGCAGCTCGGAGGTCTTTGTGTGAGTGATTCTGAGTGTCTACGAAAAATATTTAGACCTAAATTTAAGATTTATGTATTTGAATCGCATGAAAATTACAGTTTAAACATGAACAAACTACTAAACATAATGTGATGCATATTTGTATATAATGTTTCTCAATGAACAATGGAGGCGATTCAGGGAGTTCAGAAACAGTGACACTGATCTTTAGAGGGACTTCGCAGAGCTTTTTCACGCTCAAACAGCAACATTACACACTAAAGAAAGATGAAAATGTACAAAAGAATAATAGAATCCCTTTAATGATGCATCTCGCCACCCAAACCCACACACAGCGTTTCTCCACGTACCTTCAAAGGCTCTTGCCGCGTCAACGAGGTGAGACCAGTCCAGGCCCGTGGCGGTGTCTGGTAGAGGCATGAGACCCGGGTCGCTGAACTTCGCCCGGTCCGCGAGGGAGCCGTCAGAGAACCAGAACTCATCTGAAGAGATGTTTACACACACAAAGAGACAGATCAGTGACACACACACCCGCCGCCACACGTCACTGTCAATCTAACGGCCCCTACGATCTCGTGAGCTTCTCCTGGGTTTACACAGACGTCTGACGGAAAACGGAAGCGCACAGCTCAATTCGGTCCATCTGTCAGAAGGTCATGAAGGTCGGCTATAATGAAGGCAGTGGTGGAGAAAGACCAGCGTGATGAATCGGTCACCTGCTGTCTTCACCACATAATGGTTCTTTTTATGAGATCTCCCTCAGACACAACTGACAGCAGAATGAGAGCCAGATCGGACCATTCATTTAAGATCTGCTCTCTTGGAGAGCAAAGTCTTTGAAAATGTGGATGACAGATGACATGAAAGGAAAGAGCTACCTGTGGTGTGAGAGCCCACCTGACACTGCGCTCTAAAACATTGGCTAACATTATGGAAATGTTTCCAAATATTTCATATAATAATGGCAATGGAACATGAATTTTCAGCATCATTAATCACGATTAATCGCACCTAACATTAAAGTTTTTAATATATTTTTATATTATAACAATTTCACATTTAATCTCCGAATTAATGTAGAAACAACATATAGACAATATATTTTAAAGGGGACTTTGACAAGATGTAATATAAGTCTCTGGTGTCCCCAGAATGTGTCTGTGAAGTTTCAGCTCAAAATACCCCACAGATCATTTATTATAGCTTGTCAAATTTGCCCCTATTTGGGTGTGAGCAAAAACACGCCGTTTTTGTGTGTGTCCCTTTAAATGCAAATGAGCTGCTGCTCCCGGCCCCCTTTCCAGAAGAGGGCGGAGCTTTAACAGTTTGCGCTTCAACAACAACAAAGCTGGAGAATCTCACGCAGACAAAATGACGACGGTGTTCAGCCTTACATTGTTCAAACCGGAGTCGACACTGATGGAGAGACTCAGGAAGAAGTTACAACTTTTAGGATGTTTCTGAATGGTTAGTGGATAAATTTTTGTAGTTGCTGTGGAGTTGATTCAACTCATCCACTAGCATGTGCCGTCATGTTAATCTTTTGTGCAAAACCCGTATGGACGCCCACTATACATAGCGTACCTGTTTGTCAAACAGAGCCATACACACCTGGCTAACGTTTATGATTGCTATCAAATGCTGTGAATGGTCTAATATTTTTTCCAAAATATCGTTCGGACAGAAGCGCTCCTTTTTTAGCAATCGAGCTTGCCAGGATCAACTTCAGGCTATCCAAGCTAACGACTCTAAATAGTGTTCAGTGCTCGTCTGTGCAGCCAACAACAGAACAGTTAGCATGCTTTGCTCCAACTTTTGTCATGGCGTTAGAACTGGTACACCGTTGTCGCTTGTGAAAACAAAATGGCGGCGCCGTGGGTGGAAACGTGCAGATTAAGGGGTGGTAATATTATAATAAGATCCCCTTCCTACGTCACTAGGGGAGCGAAATCTGAGCGGCAGCTCATTTTTTCACATGCTTGCAGAGAAAGTTTTGCCAAAACAAAGTTACTGGGTTGTCCTTTTTCACGTTTTCTGGGTTGGTAGATGCACCGGGGACCCGATTATAGCACTTGAACACAGAAAAGTCAGATTTTCATGATATGTCCCCTTTAAATATTTGAATAAAGTTATCAGCTTTTATCACCTTCTCCACTAAGGACACATGTGATGCTGCTTTAAAACGTACACCAAAATAAGGCATATTAGGCAGCAGCACAGTGTTGAAACAGCTTTCCTGTCAGAACTATTAAAAGTCTGTCTCGCTCGGCAGCAGCCGTCAGGAGATCCCTAAACATGGCCTCATTTTTCAATCAATTGCGTGTGTCCAAAGCTCTCATTGTACATCTCTCTCTCCTCTGATAGACAGGATATGCCATAAACATTTTCCCATCTCACAAAGAACTCACTCTGAAAAGGATGTGAAGGCAAAACAGCAGAACGCTGGAGGTAAATGTGCCTCTCTCTCCCTCTCTGTTTGAGCCTCAGAGGGACGCAATCTGTCAAATTAGACCATTCACTAGATGAGCAGGGTGAGGGAAAAAATTCTGCAAACTGCTATCTGTCGAAACAATCAGAAATTTATCACGCGTGACAGCAATCAGCCACCGCGGGCCACTCGAAAAACTAGCTATAAATGAATCACCTCTCACACACTGATTAAAACTGTTAAATGTGTTCGTATTAGAGATCCTTTAAACCAAATTAGATGTGATTGTTTGCTCTGGTGTGTGGAACTGTGCCTTTATCTGTTATATACTGTATTTCATGTGTCGCTTGCAGCACATCTACAGAAGTTCACCCTCTTATAGACAACCAGTGGCGGGTGAATATCTTAATTTGGGGTTTATACTGTGGACCCAAAGCATATTTAGAGTCACACCTAAAAATCTAACAATAAATATTAATGTAATAATAATAATTCATAATAATATTATTGTTAAGATATGTTCTCCTTATTAAAAATTATGAATAATTAATATAATATAATTAAGATTATATTTATAAATATGTTAACTATAAATATTATTAACAATTAATAACAAATATATAGATATAAATATATTAAATATAAGTATAAAGTATAAGTTATAATGAACAATAATATTTTTATTATTATTATTATTGACAATTAACAATTAATAATAATTAATATTATATATAAACACAAAAATATGATTATTATAACAAAATAAAATATAATAAAATATAAGTATATATTAAATACAGTTATTATGATTAATAATAATAATATTATAATTAAGATTATATATATATAATATGTTTACATATAATCTTAATTAATTATATAATCATTATTAATTATAACAATAATATAGAATTATATTTTTCTATATTTACATTGTGTATATATATAATATTAATTATATTAATTATTATTTAAAATATTATTATTGCTGATTATAATAATTAACAATAATAATATTTTAGTTAAGATTATATATAAATATATTAAATATAAGTATTATAATTAACAATATTTTTTATTGTTAAATATATATAAACAAATGTAAAATAAATAAAAATATAAATATATTTCATATAATATAAATTTAAAATATTATTACAGCATTATAATTAATAAGAACAACAGCAACAACAATAATAATAATAAACAATAATAAATATTAGTGCATTAGACCACAAAATATCAAACCAAGGGTCATTTATTAAAGAATTATAGCACAAAAATACTTTTCAAGCAAAACATTATAGCGCTGCTTACAGCAATGCTGAAAATGCAATTGACTTCATACTGTACCTCCACAAAAATCACCAAAAAAACAGAAAAGTGAAGTTAGTGAAGAGAAAAGATTCTGCAGCATTTGCTCGCATACAGTACAGACTCTTGGTTTAATATTTTCCCATGTAATACAATGATATATTTATATGTGTGATTTAAGTGTCTGAAACACTTTGAGCAGCAACAGCTCCAGCAGTGGTGCAGTAATAACACACAATCCTGATCCAGATCCTCATGGTTGTGAAGGGAAGTGGCTGTGACAGGTGTCTTCTCTGTGCAGAGCAAGAGCTGCTTTAGCCATGACATTTTCTTCTTCCTGGCTTTTAATTAAGGATGCCATATAAAAGGACTCACACTGTGTTCTGTGTCACACACACTCCTGATCGAGGCGTAACTGCCTTTCTGGTCAGGAAATAATCCTGTCTGGTTAACAGTATGGGGCTGAAACTCACAGAACATGAGAGGCGTTTATGGATGACGTGCTTTAGTCATCACCGATTGTCTCAAACTTGTATGGTTTTTTAATTGGTTTTACGGTGACCAGCAGCTGTTATGCTCCAAATCTCCCCTATGACAAATCTCATATTTGTGCTTGTGCATATTCAGACTTGCTGTATGAAGATCAATGATGTAAAATGCCACTATGTCTCTTGCGTCTCACTGAACAACATATATATAAACATTGTAATGCAATGCATTATAAAAGGAGTATGCATTTGACGCCTAAAAATGCTGTCTAGATAGGCAGCTCAGTAGGTTTTGGAACAGCACCTGTGGTGTTCAATATTTAAGCGGTGATGAGGGTGCAGCACTCACTCTTGAGGTTGGACGCGGGCTGGCTGAGGCTGATGCGAGGGGGCAGTGTGCTGTGGTAGGGTGGAGTGCTGCTGAACAGGATGTCGTTGGGCATGGCCTGGTCCAGCATGGAGCTCCGTGAGCTGGCGTAGGACGATCCCTTCCTATTACTGCACACGCTCTCGTCCGAGAGAGTCCGGTACAGGGAACGCCGCGGTGACGGGCTGCCCGCCGCTGATGCCTGACAGGAGACACACATGAATAACGTAAATCACAGATAACTCAACAAACATGAAGGAATTGATGAAAAATGACATTCATATTAGCTATTTTATTGCAAAACGCTTGCTAAGACATGTAAATGTATATGCACAATCAAAGTCCCAGAATTTGCTCCCAGCAGGATGCAGTTAGTAGGTTTGTTATGGACTGAATACATGGAAAATCCTCACAGTCTTGTGTCGTTAAACAGCAGGATGTTATAAATAAAGCCTGTTCTTTATCTGCAGCTGTGCACTGTTGAGAGTGTGCTGCTGCTCTTCCGCTTGTGACTGAAGCAGAGCCATATTTGATCAGCTGGTGCGATCCCGGGGCCCGTGCATCCTACAGAGTTCACTATCCAGCACATATTATTCCATAATCTGGGTGCTGCCACCGGAAATGCACGACCCCCCTTGAGTTTCAAGCGCGTCATTGGTATTGTAGACTACAAAGTATGTGATGACCTTAAAGGCCTATTGGTCTGATGGTAGGACAGAAGATCAGACCGGTAGGATGGTGCCAAGCCTACCAGGGACTTAGTACCTTAAACTGAATTCTAAACTCAATAGGTAGCCAATGCAAGCTAATCAAACTAGAAGTAATACTTTCTCTCTTTCTAGTCCCTGTTAAAAGTCTGGCCGCAGCATTTTTGGACCAGCTGAAGGTGAGATAAACAAGATTCAGCAATCCCTAAACACAATGAGTTGCAGTAGTCCAGTCTTGTTGAAATAAATGCATGAATAACAGTTTCCAGATCCCTATGAGGAAACCAATCAGCCTAAGCTGAAAAAATGTTGATTTTACAACTAAATTAATTTGTTTTTCAAATTTAAGAGCCGACGTCCAGATTCCGAGTACCAACAGAGTTAGTCACAGGACTAAGGGTTTCTGAGAGGATATTAGCACCTTCAGGCCGTCCAAAAACCAACATTTCTGTCTTAGAGTCATTTAACTGGAGAAAATTATCCGCTATCCAACTTTTAACATCACTCGAACAATCCAACAGTGACTGAAGAGATATGTTGTCATCTGGTTTCATTGGAAGGTAAAGCTGTATATCATCTGCATAAAGATGATATAAAATGTGATGCTTACGAAAGATCTTGGCTAAAGGAAGAAGATAGAGGGAAAATAAGACAGGGCCTAAGACGGAGCCCTGAGGTACACCACATGTGCAAGCAGCAGGGGAAGAAGTAGTAAAGTTTTCATTGGCTACAGAAAAATATCTCCCCGTAAGGTATGATGAGAACCAATTTAAGGCAGATCCCTTAATACCAACATACTGCTCTAAACGTTTCAACAGAATAGAGTGATCGATAGTGTCAAAAGCCACGCTTAGATCCAAAAGAACCAAAACAGCACTTTTTTATGAGTCGACAGCTAATAACAAATCTTTCAAAAGAGCAGATTCTGTATTAATATACACTACTGTTCAAATGCTTGGGGTTGGTACGATTTTTTTAAAAGCAACTAGGAATGCACAATATATCGGCCACCATATCGGTATCAGCCGATATATGTTCATTTGCAATGTTATTGTTATCGGCCTGATAAGAAAATTTGGCCGATATGTTAAAGCTGATAAATAATGGATTATTTCCTTCAGCTTGTGCACTGTTCACCATGATGGTTTTGAATTGCTTGAAATATGATTGAAATCACTCCAAAAAGGAAAATACAGTTAAGTGCAACATGTACAGCGCAAGTCTGTCATATAAGCTACATAATATTATAATGAGAACATTATAATTGTGTGTTTGGGACATGGATTTTAATGGTGAGACTTTTGTTTTTGTAATCAGGCTCTCAAAAATTATATATAAAAAAAGTTGATTTAGATTTATTAGCCACTATATCGGTTATCGGCTTTCAAATATAAAGAATTATCGGTTATCGGTATCGGCCAAAATTTTCATATTGGTGCATCACTAAAAACAACTAATACTTTTATTCAGCAAGGATGCATTAAATTGATCAACAGTGACAGCAAAAGATTTTTATTTTAATTAAATGCTGTTCCTTAAAACTTTCTATTCATCAAAGAATCCTGAAAAAAAATTTGTTTCACCGTTTCCACAAAGATATGAAGCAGCACAACTGTTTTCAAATGTTTCTTGAGCAGCAGATCATCATATTAGAATGATTTCTGAAGGATCATGTGACACTGAAGACTGGAGTAATGATGCTTTGATCACAGGAATAAATTATATTTTACAATATATTCACATAGAAAATATTTATTTTAAATTGTAATAATATTTTACAATATTACTGATTTTACTGTATTTTTTTATTAAATAAATGCAGCCTTGGCGAAAACTTTTCTCAACATAGTCTAACCATTGTCATGTTTTTTTCTTATTGCAATGCATTCTGGGATTACACTATCTGCAAAGACATATGCAATCCTAAATTAGGTATCTTAGAATGAAGCATCACATGAAGCAGGCTTCACATCAAGATCACACTGTGTGATGCCATCTAGGTAGGCAGCTCACTAGGTAGTCTGATGTATGTCAAAAATATCACTGGCATGAGGACAGAGTTAAACACGTACCCATGAGCTAACAGGCTTAAACTGTGCCAAAGCTATTTAGATACACTGTATATATTTTCCATTCAGAGCGTGAGCCAGAGGAAGTTGGTTCATTCCCAAACGGAGTCACTTGATCCTGTTCGTTTTATTTATAGCACACAATACGTCTTCCACTATTTGAAACTTGATCAAAAACGTCAGTTTGCTGAATTGCCATTACCGGAGGGAAAGCAGACGTCATGGCACACGGGATTCAGCTAAGCTAAACGCCTCGGGGCCCAAACCCGCCCTCTGTTTTCACTTCCTTTAGATGAAAATCCCACTCAAATCCCACCGCTGAACCATGAACCACCCTCAATATTTCCTTCAAGTTCTCTCTCAGTCTCTTGCACACATGCAACTTTATAAGACCAGATCCGGCCTGGTCCTCTCGCATTAAAACAGCCTTAAATGGGATTTGAGAAGCAGCTCCCGTAAAAATAAAATGAGAGTGAGCTTTAGCAAGACTCGTGCACAACATCACTGCAAAGAAAATATTACAGACATAATACAGAACTCACTGTCTGTACTCATCTGGAAAGGAGGGAGGCAAATGGTGGTAAAATTAAGTCTCTTCTGCTCACCAAGGCTGCATTTATTTGATCAAAAATACAGTGAACAATTGTGAAATATTATTACAATTTAAAATATCTGTTTTCTATGTGAATATATAGTAAAATGTAATTTATTCCTGTGATCAAAGCTGAATTTTCAGCATCATTACTCCAGTCTTCAGAAATCATTCTAAAATGCTGATTTGCTGCTCAAGAAACATTTATGATTATTATCAATGTTGAAAACGGTTAACATTTCACAATTTTTAGTGTATTTTTTATCAAATAAATGCAGCAACGGTGAACAGAAGAGACTATTATCGCTATTATTACTGCCTGGAATTTCCACGGAGGAAGAAAAACCAGATTGACAATGTTTTCCATTCCGGCTCGCGCTCCACAGGGACAGGTCTGTCTCCGAGGGCCCGCGGGGGAACGTGTGTCCTTTACAATAAAAACCCTCCGCTGGTGGAAATCTCTGATGGTCAATAACAGCTGCTTTTGTACAAAATAAACTAACTAATGTTACAGTATATGACATAATGAAACATTATAATATGTTCAAACACATAAAACATGTTTACAAATGAATATTTCTTTTTTTTTTTGTAGGGAAATGGTTTTGAATGGCATAAAGCAGATATTTTAAAGTTAATATTTCAATAATTCAAGGTTATTATCGTTAGCTAAAACTAAAACTATTAACTGAAATAAAGCTGAAATAAATTAAAATATAAATATTAGAAGAAAAACTAAAATTATCAACTGGAAATAAATCAAAAAATTAAACCGAAATAAAATAAATTCAACCTAAATAGTAATATTAAAAAAAAATGTTAATAGTAAAATTGACAAAAGCACATAGAAAAAGATCCTAAAAATTAAAACTGAAAATATAAAAATAAAAGCTAATGCAAAATATTAATAAAAACTATAATAGTATATAAATTATAATAAAACAATAGTATTTTATTTGGATATTACAATGTTATTATTCACATTAATTATTGTAATTGATAATTTTTAGGATTTAATTAACTATTATGAATTAAATTAATTAATATAAATATGTTCATAATATTTGTATTAATATTTATAATTATGTATGCAGTTAAGAGGCTACATGTAATATTTGCACTTTTATAGATGCATTTATCTCAGGATTATTTTAAATCTAGCAAAAAACAAAACAAAACAAAAAATTAAATGAGGGACCTGAGAAACCAGAACATAAGAGAGACTTTCATTGGGCTCTGTTGATTTGGACCAGTAAGCAACCACCCAACTACCTGCAAAAAAAGTAGATGTTAGAGAACTGCAGATGAAGCACTGATTTCCGAGTTGTTGTAACATGTATAATAACACACTGTCAGCTCAGCTGGATGCGACGGTTTAAAGCACGCCTCACCTCACCCTAAGAGCACAATGACCCGTCTGCTACTGAGGGCACTGCAACATGACACAGACCACTAAAAATAGGGCATTGTGCATCTACTCCAGCCTTTCCCGCCAGATAACAGGCTGTGGGAGAGACGCGGGAACTCGAAAATGCAATTAAGATGGTCTCCAGGAGCAGAGGGGACTTCAAAAAACAGACGCTCGACCAACAGCTTACTCCCTCGAATACACAACACGAAGGGAACAAACGCAGCGAGCGCGCGTCAATCAGATTACCAAAACTGAATCTGTTCGGTGAGAGACTCGTGTTATCATGTGTGTGTCCAGAAGCGGCTCTGGCTGATAACACACACATGTTTGTTCAGCCCTCATTCACTTCACACACTGAGGTTATCAGCGCTACAGCCCTCTGAGTGTGTGTGTGTGTGTGTGAGACACGGCCCTGACTGAGACTACATTCACATACTAATCAGAGCTGATGGAAAGGCATTATTTGACACCAGAAAGCGCATGTAAACTCATAATTACCTTATTCACATACTACAGTATTTACATGGTATTCCAAGGTACTTTGATGGTACTGTACATGTACAAAAACCAACTTATTACTATGATACATCAAAAACATGGTATTACTATTGTAAAAATCTAAAAAAAAAACAACAGTACGTTTAATTAAAGTATTACTTTAGAAACGCAGTATTAAAGTACAAAAACAAAGCATTGCTGTGGAATATCAAAAAACATGGTATTACCACTGTAAATGTCCAAAATCACAGTATTACATTGAGGTACATATCTAAAACACTATAGTATTATCATGGTACTTGTCTAACAAACATTTTTACCATCGTACATCTCCAAAAATGTGGTATTACCATGATATAAACTCTTATCACATATAAAAAATATTATGACATTATGGTATGTCAAAAAAAACCATGGTAAATGTCTAAAAACATGGTATTACCATTGTAAAAGCCCCAAATCATAGTACTATCAAGGTCCATATCTAAAACACTATGATATTACCATGGTACTTCACCATCGTACATCTCTAAAAACACTGTATTAGCATGGTCCATTTTCAAAAAACAAAAAAACATGGTATTACAATAGAAAATACATGATTACTCTGGTAAATGTCTAAAAACCATGGTATTATCATGGTATCATGTCTAAAAGCCCTACCAAAAAAGGTACTTCCATGGTATTTTGGACATATACTATGGAACTACAGTACCATGGTATTCTTGGAGGAGCATTTAAAGAGATTTCAGTACCATGGTGTATTTCAAAGTACCGTAGTATTTGGATCTAGTAAACATTATCTCAGTATGTAAAAAAGCTATTCTGCATGTGCACACTGAAAAAAATGTGCTTTAGGATTTACGTTTACAATTTTCGCTCAGAAATTGAGGAGTTCTACCATGTGGTACGAATGTCATGAGCGTGCGAAAAATCGTGCAATATATGCACATGAAAAAAGTGAAGACAGGCCTCTAGGGTCGTGAGTCAAACAGGCCCAGCGAGTTTCATTTCGATCGGCCTCCGTTAACCCTGTCTGAAAGCAGCTCAAAATTCATTGCCCGATGGCGGCCATGTTTTTTGAGAAACGTCAATGTCTTCATAGACAGTAATGGCACCTCGGACAAACACACAGCATGCCAATTTTCAAGTCGATCGGGCTAACGGTGAAGTAGTTATAGCCGTTTTCATGGTTTTTTCATGTTATAGTGCCACCAACTGGCCCGTCGCTGCGTCCTTTTTCACGCGACCACAGAATGAGCTCAAATAATTTTCTCAAATAATTACATTTGAAGAACTGGCAAGTAACACACTGAATTAAACATGAAATTCAGAAGTAGAAAGATCGAAATAGTATTTTCTTGTAAAACATACTCCAGTAATCTTTGTTAGGGGTTCAAGCGCTGAAACTCTATTGTAATTGTTAAAATTTCCAAGGATCAGCATTCTCCCCTAAAAGTGATCGAGCAGACCAAACGGTAAGATGTACAGACTTGAAACTTTGAGGGTTGGTAGTACTCACACCATCTACAGCGTCACCAAGGCTCGCCCCGATCTGCCTGACGGGGGCGCTACAGCAGTGAAAAGTACAAAATGGCTCATAACTCCTAAACTGTTAGGCGTAGACTCAAGTGTCTTATATCGTTGGAATCATTTGCTTGGATTCGCTTTGTCGCAATTTTTGTGTATTTTGAATTTTTTGAAAAACCTACTAGTCCTAGGTTTTTGGCCCGATCAGAACCAAACCAGTGCAGCAAGATCCTGTGGAGTCTAAATATCAATAATTATCAAAAGTTGAAAAGTTGGAATTTCAATTCACGGCCCCTAAGGGCCGCCAAAATGTTCAAAGTGGGTGGAGCTACTTTTACTAAAATGGCTATAACTCATGAACGGAATGAGATATTTTCACCAAACTCAGCACACCTATGTGTGCAACTGACCACTTGGTGGCACTATAACAAGAAAAAAACATGAAAATGGCTATAACTACTTCACCATTATTTCGATTGACTTGAAAATTGGCATGCAGTGTCTTTGTCTGATGTGCTATGATTGTCTATAAGGACATTAATGTATCTCAAAAAACATGTCCGCCATTGACCAATGAATGAGCAGCTATCAGAGAAGGTTAACAGAGACTGATCGGAATGAAACTCGCTGGGCCTGTTTGACTCACGGCCCTAGAGGCCTGTAAGAAATTTGAAAGAAATCGGCGCATTTACATTTTTCACAAACGTAAAGGATTGTGTATCGGGCAAATTTTTCACACACGCCCATGAAATTCATACCACATGGTAGAACTCCTCATTATGAGCAACTTTGCCTCTAGGACCGCTGCTGTCCATCTAATTGTTCGTTAAATATTGGAGATTATTTCAAAAACTTTGGCAAACTAGTCCTAGGTTTTCGGCTCAACCTCGATAACTGTGAAAAAGCTTTAAAAACCATATATTTCCTATGATAAATTGCCTGTATTGGCTGTAAATGGTCTTTTCCACCTATGACCGAGATGGTTACAGGCTTGCTAAATAAAACATAATACTTTTCTACGCATGTGCTTAAAGGCCTTAAAGTGCTTGAACCCTGGTAATTGTTGCTCACAGCTATAATTTTATTTACAACTTCATTTTTGACAGTGTACCTTCCTGTGGCTGCTCTCTCCAGGTGGGCTTTCAGGCAGCATCATCTTCATGTATTCTTCTTTAGACATGTTGGGTTGCAGACCCGCGTCCTTCAGTTTGTCCCGTCCTCTCTCCTGTAGCCGACAGGACGTCTCTCCGGCGTACAGCTGCCTGTGGAAACAAACAGAGCCGTACATGGATTATAAACGCAGGCTGGTGATGCTGTACAGCTCAGCGTTGAGTTCAGGAGTGAGGGAAGAACCAGGGTTACTCATGCTGGTGGTCAAACATGGAGGATCGAGGGTCTTATTCTTTTGTCTCTTATTTTTCAGCATGTGTAGAGCATTGAGAAGACAGACAGTGTTACAGCATTACAGAAATCGTGTAAATGCAGCTGGTAAGTGTAATGTTAATCAGTATCACGCAGAACACTAAACTACGAGTTAACAACACTAACATTTTGAGTGTGTTTGTAACACATCCTTCCATCGGGTAAAAAGAAGGAAGGGGAAAGATAGTGGCGGAGCAATGTGACCTTGATAGTGTTGTGACTGCGTGCAGTGCGTGTGTGTGTGACTGGCAGGGTGTTACATAGCTGTCAGACAGCATGCAGAAACACACACACACACACATATGGACTAAAACTAAACCTGAACAACACAAGAAATCATATATTAAATACAATTTAAACTGTCGACAGTATCTGGAGCAAGACATTAATCATCGATAACTATTTAAACATTAAATATATATATAAAGCTTGTCCACTTTCAACCACTTCGGCCGCATTTACATTACATGATTCAAGTGACCCAATCCTGATTTTTTCCTCCCATGTGGCACAGATTGGATATGGCCCACGAACATCTAAGCAGGAAAAAAGCACATTGATTCTGATATCCTCAGATCGGTCTCAGGCTTATAAATAAATCTGATATGAATCTGATACGTGCATTTGCATCTGCCATGTAAGCAGACAGATCGGATATTCCCGTCAATGAGAGTGGTACATCATTGAAAAAGCGACAGTGGCGAATGACGTCAGCTCAGGTGGACACCAACCGTGATCACGTGACTCTTTTCAATGGCGTAATGAAGGACGAAGTCTCAACCCAATGTTTTGCTGACCTTTAAAGATGTATTATTTCATCTGTTTTCATTGCAAATCGCAAACCTTTTCGGCCTAAGCCTTTCCGGGTCAGTACATCTACCTTGCGTTGTTTCGTATTCACGTTGATTCGTGTTTAGTATAAATGCAGATATCGGATATGGGTCACTTTTAAAAGAAGATGTAAGCTGGTCGTCAAAAAAATTGGATATAGTCAACAAATCAGAAGTGGGCATAAAGACCTGCAGTGTAGATGCGGCCTTCCAGAGTTAGTCGAAAACACATTCGAACCGATTGTTTTCGAAGTGTAGACGCTCGTGGTCAAATGCATTCGAACAGCCACAAAAGACCACCTACTCTCCGCATACTGACTTGATGTGTAAACATTATGGGAAATGCGCTAGCCAGATGGGATTTAAACTTTGTCGGCTGAAGAGCCAAGTTTGGTTTGAAGACGAAAAACATACCAAGCGCAATGTTCTCTCACCATTCCTGATTTCTAACACACACTCACAGCGTTCGGCGTGGTCCCGCGCCTGTCAAGAGTAGAAACGAAAGCTGACGCTTGCTGTATGTTTTTCCGCCATCTCTTTTTGAGTTCATATGAAAATTGCACAAGCTAATTTTGTCCATTAGATCGAAAGATCTGAAAAATCCTATATATTTACTCGCCCACAGACCCTCTTCTCGAAAAAAATCAGGACAGAAGTGGTCGAAAGTGGACAAAAGAGATGGATTAAAACATCAGGTGTAAACGGGAATGTGTCTCCCTTGTCTACTTGTGATCCGATCGACCAAAATGCATCTTAATACCACATGTAAACAGGGCCATATACATAATGATTGTCAATTTCACTTGTATTGAAATTTATCTACATTATCGAACTTGCTAAACGGTCACACATAATGTGTGCCACTCAAGGTTTAATGTTGTAACTCGTTCAAAAACTTGAATGTACTAGTATATCTTGCTGTTAAACCTGCGGTATTCAATGGATAACATCCTATTACGGACCCAGAATCAGGCTCAGCCTCGGGCTGACAGACTTCCACAGGGAAAATAATGACAGGCATTTCCGTGCATAGCTCAATTTCTTCAAGAAAGTAATAGGGAAAATCGTAAAGGTTACTAATATACAAGCTGCTGCAGAGTTAAAAATACTTAGCAAGTGTGTAAATACTGGAGGTGAGTTAATTAATACTGTGAGAAGGTCACATTCAGACAGTGCAGTGAAATGTGTGTCGTCCTTTACGGATTCAGTCTAGGCTAAAAATAACAACTGAGCAATGCAGCGAAAATCCAAACGAGTGCAGTAGTGAAGAGGGCGTATTAAAACTCACTCAAAGCCCGCAGGCGCTGGACAATGTCATCACAGCTGTCTGGCACTAGCGCCGTGGCTTCAACACACTTGGTGACCCATTGGCCTTTACTGGTGTATGTGTCTATGAGCAATTGTTGATATGAGCACTACAGGCTACGTCTGAGCCTGACAGAAACTGTCGAGGTGAGCACGGAGGGGAGGGTCGGTGTGGCACAGCAGGGGGAATTTCAACTCGAGACATTTACACTCAGTGAGGAGAACAGAAAGGTCAGGGGTCAAAGGGGAAAGTTCACTAACAGCGTGAGCACAAACATACACAGTGGGGGTGTGTGTCTGTACCTGGACCGCTCGGCTAGAGCCTTCAGAAGGAAAGACAACAAGCTCTCTGCTCCACTGAGCAAAAGAAGCCGAGGAAAGTAGAAGAAACAGAGAATAAAGTTAGCAGCTGGTGAGAGGTTTATAGTGTCAAACGGGAAAAAAGCTTCATTAGCAGGCACAATAAATCTGAGCAATATTGGATGATTTGTCTAGAGGCTGAGTTGCGTAACGTGGAATATACAAAGAATGTAGATGCTAACTGCATTACAAGGCTTCTTTCATAACAGCTGGGGAAAACAGCTCAGCCGCACCATCAATCTAAGAACAAAAGACATTACTGGAGAGATGGACCTGAGAGAGTTTCATCAAAGCATAAGTACACACTCGCTTTTCTAGCTGAACGGGGACGTAACATAGACGTCTATTGTTTTCAGATAAGTCTAATTATAAATAATTACAGAGTAACCCAAACTGCTCCCCTAAAGAAACATTTTATTGCATTTTAGATTGAAAACTTTAAGATCAAAAGTATTATTTACTGAACTGAGGTAGCAAACAAAGTTTGAAATTTGAATTGGAATGTAAGGAAGTGTAATAAAATGAATTAACATTCAAAGAAATTTGTAAAGTTTGAATGAATATAGACAATAGATAAAACAATAAAACGACAGACAGACCGATAGATAGATAGATAGATAGACAGACAGACAGACGGATGGATGGACGGACGGAGAGTATGACAGATGATAGACGGATGGATGGATGGAGGGACAGACAGAACGATGGATGGATGGATGGATAGATGAACAGATGGACGGATGGACAGACAGAACGATGGATGGATGGATAGAAAGATGGATGGATGGACAGACAGAACGATGGATGGATGGATGGATGGACAAAGTATGACGATGGATGGATGGATAGTATGACATGATAGATGGATGAATGGATGAACGGATAGACTGATTGATTGATGGATGGATGGATGGATAGTATTACAGATGATAGATGGATGAATGGATGAACGGACAGACTGATGGATGGATGGATTGATTGATTGATTGATTGATTGACGGATTGATTGATTGATTGATGGATGGATAGACAGACAGACAGACAGATAAGCAGACAGAACAATAGACTGAACAAATTCCAACCTTCTGTGAGGTGTGACCAATTGAATTCAAATTCACACTTCTATAGAGGGAATTAAGGTATATTGGGCCACTTTTTGACCATCATCTCAATGCCAAAAGTGGCCAAATATACATAAATTCATTCAACATAAATTAATACCAGTCTTTTCCTAGTAACATCTAAAAATAAAAACATGGTTCCCTAGGAGGAGGAAAAACAAAACTAGAATAATGGCTGTGGCTTAATCGCTTCCCCTTCAGGATCTGTTTGGAGTCCAGTGGGAAACACCGATCTTCTGTGTGGCACAGTCCACAAAGATTGGACATCATCGTGCAGATCAATAACGAGGAGAGACACGTGCCAAGTATATCACATTTGCACGTTTACAGAGCTGATTTAGCACAAGAACTCACTCAGATGAAGCCGTTAATCTACTGACGGTTCATTCCAGGCTGTGGTGATACTCGGATCGATCGAGGAAAGATTCACTTTGATCAGTAACCTACTGAAAATGTTTTTTGTCCTTAAAAATTGGAATTGCTTGATGATTGTGCCAGCGGAGAGATTAATTGGATAAAAAGAAGTGAAAGAACTTTGCCGGTGGCTAAATCCAGCCTCGGAATAGATTGGTCTCTCCTGGCCTTTTAAACCAGACGATTAATGAGTCACTCTGGCACAAGCTTGGAGGGCAAGATTAAATTTAATCAAATCTAAAGCCCAACCTAATTGTTCACATTAGGAAATCACAATACAACTCTTTTTAAACATAGTTTTACTTGAGTGCTTTAAACGCTCTAGAGATTCGGAGGTCTCCGAGTATGTGGTAATGGCCAATGGTGAATTAAATTATACAACAAATTACTCTCATAAGTGTCTTAGCTTTTATAATGCTGCTTTTAGTGGCCTAAACAATTAAATAAAACCTTTCTTTCCAATCATACCAGCAGATGCATCCTATTTAGTGACGCACTGAAATTTTGGTTAATAACGATAATCCATCATTTTTATATTTGATAAATCTTTTTATACCATGGTCTGTCTGAATATTCGATTCTGATTGGCTGGAAGGTGTGCAATAAAATGGTTTAATGCACAGGTAGTTCCAAGTCAGTTTAGTCACTATTCTATATTAATGTGCTGAATTTCATTGAAGCACACGCACACACATACGTTACTGACTCACACTTTTTGCGCCATCTAGTGGTTTAGAGGAAAATAAAAACAAAGGCGCCTTTAGCCCTGTTGTACCCTGAATGAACTTTAATCAGAAGATACTGATTATTGTGCATCGCTAATCCTATTCCACACGTCCACACACTCACCCACACTCGGACTGAATTGGGGGCTCGTCCGGGATCGGTTTGTCGTCGGCCCTCCTACGGCGACTGTGTGTGTGTGCATCAATGCTGGACCCGGGCTCCTGGCTACTGTAGGGAACTGCCTGGGCTCCGGAATGTTCTGGAGAGGATGTGAGCTTGGAGCTGTGGGGTAAGGGGCTGCCGGAGTGGTGAGAGCCACTGGCCAGCGCACATGGGATAGTGAAACGTGAGACCCAAGCATCAAAACAATATGAAATGACTTCCTGTACTAATTAATTTAAGCACTGGTGGTTACATGAAGAAGGGAAATAAATTTACAGGTCTTGAAAACGCCCTAAGAGTAATTAGATCAATAGTGATCTAATTCTAAGAACGATTCCCTGGGCTTCCGTTTAAGAGACAGTGGGTGGATTCTGCACTGACAGTGCTCTGTTCGGGCATCTTTTAGAAATGCATTCACAAGACAAACATGCACTCAAAAACACACACATCAGAACTGACAAGATGGCCACAAGCAGGACCCTGACCTTTCTACAACAACATGACAGCTGCCATTCTCTCCGCTCCATCTCAAAGAGACTTCTTACCATTTTTCTGCCTTTTATGTAACAGTCTATGCTTACAAGGGTTTAGTTGACATAACTGTCCTCTAAGAGGCTCTAATAATACTCCCTAAAATGGTGTACTTTTGAAACCTCACTTGTTTATGCATTTGAACACGTCCTGAAGAACATAAGAACACTCTGAACATAACAGAAAGTAATTAAAGGGGACCTATCAGGCCGTTTTTGTGTGTGTCCCTTTAAATGCAAATGAGCTGCTGCTCCCGGCCCCTTTCCAGAAGAGGGCGGAGCTTTAACAGCTCACGCTTTGGTTGCTCAACAACAACAAAGCTGGAGAATCTCACGCAGCCAAAATGACGATTGTCAGTAACGGTGTTCAGCCTTACATTGTTCAAACCAAACTGTTACTGGGTTGTCCTTTTTCAGATTTTCTGGGTTGGTAGATGCACCGGGGTCTGCTGACTTGCTGTTAAAAAGCACCATCCCTCTCTCTCCAAGAGAATACACACAGCTGGATAAGCAAAATGTCCAGATACTTAAACAACCGGACCCAATTAATTATGTGTTTGTGTGTGGCTGGAAGAATATGAACATATTTATAAACAATAGCAGACTGGAAGCATTCCACATGGTCTGAGTAGGGATCTAACCAGTAGACTAATCAATAATGTTGGAAAAACACACCGCTTGGAACCAGGAAATGCTTGATCCATTCAGACTCAAGCTACAAATCTGACCTATTTATATTCTCCTAAACAGCAGAACTCTTTTGCTAACCTGGAATGAGATGAGATCTCGCTCAGGTCTCCTATACTTCCATCCGCGGGTGTATGTCCGGTGGCCAGAGCTGCGGCATAGCTCTGAGGAAGGTATAACCTGCCGTGGTCCTCCTCCATTGAAACTTCTTCCGTCAGCTCCGGTGTCCACGGGTGTCCTGGATCAGACGCACCCCGGCCCTGGAGCACGACACGGGCCACGGATGCATTGGCCACTCCTGGGGTCATGCTACAGGGAGCGGTGTCAATGCCGCTGTCAGTGGAGGCTCCTTTAATGTAGGTGAGACCCAGCATCTCTGGATCCATCAGATCCCCGGAGCCGAAGTGCTTCTCATCACTGTTACTGCTGGAGGCGTTGCTGGACAGAGTGTTACTGCTAGAGTGGCTGGAGTTCTTATCGCCGCCATGCTGGAGGAAAATAGATAAACACACCAAAGAAACATTAATAATAGGGACCTTTTACTAAGGCATGTTTATCACCTTTTAAAGCAACAACCTAATAAACTCTCAGAATACCCTAGCAACCATCTAGGAACACCCAAGAAAAAAAAAGTATAAAAGTAATAAGTATAAAATAAATATATTAAAAAATAAATAATAAAATAAATAGAATTACATATTCACACACGTGTGTGTAAATATGTATATATGTGTGTGAGTGTGTGTGTGTATTAAATATACATATTTACATATATATACAGTATACACATTATATAAATATATATATATATTTGTGAATATGTAATTTTATTTATTTTTATTTATATTTTAATCAATATATCAATATTTTAATCAATATATATATATATAAAACAAATATTTAAAAAAAATGTTACAATTAAAAAAGCATAAAGGCTCAGTGTTTCAGTAGCTCACATTGCAACACACAATACATATCGTCCCATTGTCTATGTGACGTCTTGTGCTTGCTAGCATATTTTATTATCTATAATTCTAATTAGCAGATGGAAAACGGGCCACATTTGCTGTCATATTCTTTGTCATGTGACACCTTCTTTAGTCCAAACTAATATCATGCCAATTTAAACGTACCACTGCACACTGCAAAGACCAGCAAAACTAATTACTGTGAGCTAATGAATAATTCTGTGACTGGTAATGTATGCAAATATGAGCTGTATTCATTAATTAGTGCGCAGACAATAGGCGTAATAAATCAAGAGAGCAGAGCCTGTGGTGAACGGCGCCATGTACATCTCCCAGTGGATACGGCCAACAGCATTTCAGACAATGCAACAGACATTAGAGACCATTTCAGAGATGAAAAGGTTTGTAAGTTATTGATATAGATGGTAAAAGGCAAACAGACAACAGCAAACATAATTAAGAGACTGTAATTCTGACATTAAACCTGCTTTTATATAGACTGCCATGAAATGATCCAACACACTCATTAATGCAGCTGTAAAACACATTCCACTTAACGTGGATAATGAGACAGTCCTTTAATCTATCATGGTTTTTCATGTTTGTTCAGAGGCTCTACAGCTGCAAACCCCTTATAACTCTTCATCACAATCACAATAAATCATATGCTGTAGATTAAATGTAAAAGTCTGTTGCTAACTGAAAAAAGCATTAGAGAACATGTCTACTGAGATTCATTTGAACAGCATGAAGTGGTAGAAACTGATTGGGTATTATACTTAACGTAGGAAGGAATGAATTAAGACATTATCTGCCATTTTCTTTAATAGAAATTGTTAAATTAAGAAGTAACGTGATTAAAAACTGCAGTGATTGCAAATCAGAATAGAGGCAAGTGCTTTCCACAGTCACTGAAAGAGAAAAAGCCTCAATTGAAGGAAATTACAAGTGATAACATTAGTGTAAGTGAAACTAAGTAATTAACATTAATTTACCTTGGAGCAAATTAAGATGTTCTTACTACTTTTTCATTTGGGAAGGAAGACAACACAGTTTAATCATAAAAAGGAAAAAAGTATCACTATTATATGTAGTCTGTCAGTGTTTTACTGTATTTTAGGATAATTTATTGTAAAAATACATTTAAAATCATCCAAACACATCCTCCATAAACTCTTTTGTCTAACGTCTGCATTTACATGTATGCATTTAGATTCTAAAGTACGATTGGTTAATAACGTTTAAGGCGGGGCTTAACGAAAAGTTAATTATATTGAGGTTAATGCAAATGTAAAACAGCAAGCAGCAAAATTATGATGCTTTCTAAGATACTTCATTTTCAGGCAGCAGCACATATATCCTTCCAAAAAATGCATTTACAACAAGATCTGTGAAAATAAATAAATTAATTAATCAGCCAAGAGAATGTTATGCATGTAAGCAGGTAAATATAGGAGAAAAAATTTTGACGTGCCACACTTCCTGCTGCCAGTAGGTGGTGCTTTGATGATTTAACGTGTTTCTAACATGTTTGGTACTTCATGGCATATTTAAATGTGTTTCAGGGAGTGAATTACAGTGTAAAGCATGCCATTTCCTGTTGCCCGCAGGTGGCGCTATGACTGTAACTAAATATTTGCATGTGGATGTCTTCAGGCCAGGACTCTTATCAAATATGTAAAGTTTGACTTTGAAAACTCAAGATCTTCGCAATTTAACGTCACAAAGGCCTTTAGATTAGACTGACCAAATATGATGTTGATCTGATTAAATCTCTAGGAGGAGTTCGTTAAAGTACAACATCTGGAAATGGCAAAAACTGCACAAATTTTGCAGAGAAAATTCACAATATCTCACTTCAGATTTTGCTCCAGGAGACTTTTTTGTAGGTATTGAGCTGTTACATGTGTGTACCGAATTTCATACCTGTACGTGAAACGTAGCGCAAGAGGCACTTCGTTGAAATTTTACAGGTGGTGCCATTTTGCCACACATAATTTTTCACCACTTCTGACGCGTGTGCAAAGTTTCATGAGTTTTCGAGCATGTTTAGGCCCTCAAAAATGCGATTCATTTCGGAGAAGAATAATAAGAAATGTAGCAATTCCAATAGGATCCTCACACCATCGGTGCTCGGGCCCATATTTGTGTGCACTACTCATTTTCTATGCTTAGTGCGTCACACTAGCTATGTTTCCATCCAAAGTTGCAAATTTAACTTATGCGAAAAATTGGAATATTGCATAAAACATTTGCGAATAAAGCCTCGTTTCCATCTCATGTGCTCAAGAGAACAAAATCATAACTTACTAGGAAATTGCCAGAAAATATCTGCAATAAAAATGGAAGTTGCTGGAATCGGGAAAGAAACTCTTTTTTCATACATCACTGGGTCTCATATCGTGCAGATGAAACGCAATACTTGCGTCCAAAGAAGGATGTCTGATGTTTGGGAATGCAGTCGTGTGAGACAGTTCTAGGAGGTCATTATACAAACTATTTTGATGACATTTCAGGCATTTCAGAATGACCAAACCAATATTTGAGATGCTGTGCGATGAGATTGGTCCGCTGGTTAGTCCGGTTATCCAATCACATCCCCTGTTGAGGCAGTCACATGACTTTTTTGATGCACATCGAGGGATTTATTCGGTAAATGTGTTTCCATCGTAGTTTATACGCATGTATATAAATCTGTATACCTCAATTAAGCACATACGATTCTTATGCACATTTTTTGCATCCAGTGTTTTTTATGCAGTCACAAAATTTGCATAAAAATAGGTGGATGGAAACATAGCTACAGTTAACAGTTTGTATGTATATATATATATATACAGCTGCATCACTACAGAAGCCTGTTGTTTCTGGACCCCTGCTGCCCTGCGTTAAACGACTGTAATTTACTTTGAATTGGCTGCCGGTGGTCAGATGCTATTACTGGAACAGGAAGTGAGAGATATTGGGTAAAACTAACATTCAAGGTGAGATAGATGGCGAGAGAGAGACAGACAAACACGAGCATGTCCCTGATAACAGCACAGAGCGGCAGCACCAAGGGCAGACTGACCTTATCGCCATTCATTCATCACACTGAGGCACATGCACACTGACAGCACGACTAGCGGGGCTCACTGCGCCTCTGTGTGCGTGTTCGTCATATCAAGGTTTTCAGCGTACTGTAGGTAGTCAACACCCTAAAGACGAGCTGGAGAGGTTTCCCAAGCAGCAGATCCAGGAGAAGCCCATGTTTCCACTTGATAAAATGGTTCATATGTGAAGTGTAAATCTCACTTACCACATTAAAACACAGTCTGACACTCTTCCCGCAGTGAATTTCCCAGAGGGAATTTCCCTAGATTATGAATTAGTTCGGCATTTATAAACATACAGTTGCATATATAAACAAATGCCTGCTGGCTAGCCAACTAACCAACTGAATTATAAATAAACCACATGGTTTATTTTGTCAGCGGTCTTCTGTCCTTTGAATGAACCGGACCTCATGACCTTCTATACAGCTGTGTGTAGGACGAGCGTGATTTTGCCAAGTAGGACATCCTGGTTAGTCTATCAAACAATTTTTAGCGTTTTAAGGCAGTGGTCCTCAACCAATGATTTACAATAATACAAAACAAGCATTAAAATGAGCTAAAAACAACAAAAAATAATTCTTAGGTGAATTCATCCTCTCAATAACGGTTTCATTTCTTTGAAAAACCAGGTTTCACACAGTCTTGAAAAACCTTGACATATAAGGTAGCCTAATGCTATTTCATACATTCTGACTTATTTACACTGTTAAAGAGTTGGATTCTCTAGCTATACATGGCCAAAGTTTAAAAAAAAAACAAGTTGGACGTATTTCTGTGCCAAATACACTCCTTCATAGTTCGTACAATTTTCGGGAACGTTTTTTTCGAGTATGGCCCTTGTATGGGCACTTCTCCCAGAAGAGCACGCTTCGTTCGGATTACGGAAGTCGTCGGCAGCGCTGCACAGGTCTTGCTCGAGAAAGATTGGTCACTTTGTTTTTAGACCACAAAATCAACAACGTCACCAAAGAAGTGTGTTTTTGGTTGTGAGGGAAAGATAACCTTAAGAACCCAGCGTTAAGTGGAGCTGAGAGTTTTATGCTCACGCATTACATTGATGCGCTCTCGACATTTGTTATTAAAATAACCACAGAAACTGATAGTTGCAATCACTTTTTTATTGGTTAAAATGAATGGAGAATATCGTGTGTTTTTCCGTGGCTGCTCGAGCCCTCAGGATCGGCGCTTATGGATTTATAAACAAGGCCCAGTTCGACGCTGGATTTACAGATCGTTTGAAACTGAAAGATGGAGCGGTCACAGCGATAATGATCCCGGTCATGAGTCGGAACCGCAGGTGGTGAGTAAAACTGCTTCAAATGTCTGTTTTGTTGGCAATCGGCGCGTAAGTGTAAACAACAGGAATAGTGTTATAGTGAATCAAAAGTTATCCAGGGATAATGCGATGGTGTATTGTGTGTGTTTAAATACATTTGTTTAGCTGACCATCAATAGCTTCGCTACGCAAAAGCTGCGCGTGCTCGTCGCTCTTTAGCTTCGCCCACGGCACACGTCCAGGACGTTTTCGGAAAGACTCGGTACAGCGTATCTGACTTTTATAAATATGATAAAACTAAAGACTTTTTGGAGATATGAAGGATGCACTACTACTCTACAGGTACTCAAGATTAACATGAGATTGGCAGAAACTGTGTGTGTTACCTACCCTTTAATAAAATCTTAAAACGCCATTGGCATTTTTATAAAAAACATTTTTTTAATATATTTATGCCAATAATTATGATAGTATTTTCTAATTATGATCACATTTTATTGGGTAGAAACTTTAGTAACTCTGAGATACAATTATTTTTTCATATTTTCAATTAGTTTTTATTTTTGTATTTTCCATTTTTAATATATTTATGCCAATAATTATGATAATATTTTCTAATTATGATCACATTTTATTGGGTAGAAACTTTAGTAACTCTGAGATACAATTATTTTTTCATATTTTCAATTAGTTTTTATTTTTGTATTTTCCATTTTTAATATATTTATGCCAATAATTATGATAATATTTTCTAATTATGATCACATTTTATTGGGTAGAAACTTTAATAACTCTGAGACACAATTATTTTTTCATATTTTCAATTAGTTTTTATTTTTGTATTTTCCATTTTTAATATATTTATGCCAATAATTATGATAATATTTTCTAATTATGATCACATTTTATTGGGTAGAAACTTTAGTAACTCTGAGATACAATTATTTTTTCATATTTTCAATTAGTTTTTATTTTTGTATTTTCCATTTTGTATTTAATTTTTATTAGTTATTGTTTTTTATATGTCTATGTAGTTTTTTATTCATTTTTATTTCAGTTTTAATTGTAGTATATTAAGTTAAACTAAATGAAAATGTTGCTTTGGCAACTAGCTGTAATAAAATATATATATATTTTTAAATATTTTATTTTATTTCAGTTAACGTAAGTAACAAACATCTTTTTTATGGTTTTAGTTTTAGTTTTAATTAACTATAACAACCCTGATTCTTCTGAAATATGTTTAAAACTTCATCATGACAGCAGATACCAAAGGAAAATCTATTAGCCTACATGAGGAAGGGCTTCGAATATAATTGTAGACAATAGAGGTCCTCGGACTTCAAAATCTTGGGAACTGCTGTTTTAAGGATATTGAATGGTTGGGACTATGTTTGTTCCTTACAGGATCCAAACATGCTCTTCTTGCACAGTCATCACTTTTACTCTACCGGAGTGTCAATGGGAATACTCTTACCCGTGTCAACTTATTCGGTGAATCCTTGCCTCTTTCCTTCAAAGAGTTGAGGATCTTGGTGGAAGGGACGTGCCATTTCGCCTCTGTGAAGATAGAATAACGGATAAGCTTTGAGATTCCCAGAACATCTGATTAAAGTGAACATAAGAGCGTAGACACTGTCTAATATGATCTCTAGCTAGATGGTGCAAACTGGTCTAGATGGTTAGGCGGCCATCTTAGATCATCAGTAGGGCTGTTAGACCTTGGTGGAGCAACTAATCAGATATGATATTCTAAAAACCAGATTGACCACAATAACTAGGGCTGCTAATAATGACCATAACAATAGCGATTTGGTTTTAATTAATCGTGCAACCCTAACAATAACCTATTTTTTCCCAGCAGACTATTTTTTTTAAACAAGGAACTGTATAATTTCCAGTATATTTTCAGGTGCAGCAGCTCATGTCTAGCTGACCTTCAGTCTTATGAAGGATAACTATAAAGCTCTGGATGTACGAGGCTGTGTTTGAATCGCACCTGCAGAGCGAGTTCTCTCGAGGGTGGGCTCCCTCTCCCTCAGCATCTCCCCGTCTCCCAGCATGCCCTGGGCTTCAGCAGAGCGCTCATGGAGCACGGGAGACTGACACCTGTGGATGGAAAAGGCTGGAGTTTAGCCCTTTTGGGAATGGGGGAAAATGACTTCAATCAGCCAAGTTTTTTTTTTTTTTTTTTTTGGGCTATTCATCTTTCATTGCAGTGCACTGATGTACAGTTAGATTGAAACACCTCCAGCTGTGATTAAAGTCACTACGTATGAGGACACGTCCAAATTCATATAGCAATAGCTCATTTCTTTATACTGATACTAAAAAATGGCAGTCTTGATTGGATTCATTACGGATTGATTATCTCACACACTATTGACTTCCTCTCAGGGGAACGAGACGTGTGAAATTAGCCAAAAATGTGCTGTGCTAAAGACTTAAAGTCTAAACGTCTTTATGGCTGACTAAAAACTGAGTACCAATTAATAAATTAACAAATACTGTTCCTGAACATTAATCAGGTCACTCATTACTTATCAATTCATTTCTAAAACCCAAATCAACCTATATCAGATGAATGATCAGATCAGTTTTTATATAAGATGAAATAAAATATATGAAATTAATATTATGTATTATATTAAATGATATTAATATGAAATAGTTTAAAATTAATAAATAATATTTATTCTGATATGAACAGAATATCAATACATTAATAATAAATTAAACTATATTAATTAAACAAAAACAATATAAAATGTAATTAATTTCTAAAACCCAAATCAACAGTATTTTTATGTTTTTTTATGTAAGATGAAATAAAACAAAAAAATAGTTTGATATTGATAAAAAAATAAATACATGTTTTTTATTAATACATTAATATTAAATTAAACCATTTTAAATAAACTAAACCTATACTAAATAATATTTATAATAAAATAATAAATATTATTTAAATAATTTATCAGTGGATTTATTCATTTATATTTATTGAATTATTAATTGGACTAAAACTTAAACGGTAATAAATAAACTAAATTAATACAAACTAAATATTTAAATAACATTGATAAAAATATAAATATAATTATATTAATTGATGTATTTATTTATATTAATGAAATTATTATATATTAAACTACATTAATACTCAAAACAAAAACAAAAATTATTAATAACAATTTGTTCATTTCCGCCAAAAAAAAAAAAATAAAATAAAAAGAAGTCCAGTAGGGATGCACAATATATATCGGCCACCATATCGGTATCGGCCGATATATGTTAATTTTTAATGTTATCGTTATCAGCCTGATAAGAAAATTTGGCCGATATATTAAAGCTGATAAATAATGGATCATTTCCTCCAGCTGAGACACTTCAGATGCGCACTGTTCACCATGATGGTTTTGAATTGCTTGAAATATGATTGAAATCACTTCAAAAAGGAAAATACAGTTAAGTACAACATGTACAGCGCAAGTCTGTCATATAAGCTACATAATATTATAATGAGAACATTATAATTGTGTGTTTGGGACATGGATTTTGTTTTTGTAATCAGGCTCTCAAAAACTATATAAAAATTTTGATTTAGATTTATCGGCCAATATATCAGTTATCGGCTTTCAAATATAAAGAATTATCGGTTATCGGCCAAAATTTTCATATCAGTGCATCCCTAATGTCCAGCAGAATCGGTGAGTTTGTGTTTGCATGTTACCCGTCGTATCCGGGCTGCTGGTTCCAGCTGGCGCTCCCGCAGGGTCCGGGGTCACTGGAGGACGACTGGTTACTGGGTGAGCTGCGGTAGTGTTGAGACGCCTCTCCTTTACTGCAGGACGGGATCTGAGGGTTCTCCATATCTTGTACGGTCCTATAGCGTGAGAAAGAGAGAGAACAGATGGGTGTCCATTCTCACAGCAGCTGAGGCACTGATACTGAAACAGAGGAGTACGACTACAGCGGAATTCAATATGGCGTGAGCAACAGATTTCAGTTGAACGAACAAACAGAGAGCCTGTAGAGTCAAGAAGGACACATCAGCCTGACATCAATGTGTCTGATCGGATCACTCTGTTCACAAGAGTAACGCTGAATGTGTGTTAAAGACGCCCAGTGGTGAAAATCAGGTTTTTAATGTTGAAGCACAGTTCAGTGGTGTTACACGGCTCTCTCCACATGAAGTCTCACAGAAGAGTCTGGAAAGGTCATCAACACCACGAGGGGCTTCCAAGTAAGAACAAATGACCACATTATAATATTTGAAAGGCATATCACATGCATACCAAATACAGGAACCTGAATTCATGATGTTCTGGGTCAGTAAGTATGCCAGGAACACCGGAAATGCAACACATCACTTTCCAGCAGCAAGTAAACGATAGTGCACACTGAAAACGACAATGTTGCACGACACGGCACGACCACAGACAGTGCAATTTTCACATATTTATGCACTGCAAAAGAGTATTTTTGTCTTGTTTCCCAGTTAAAATATCTAATAAATATCTTAAAATGATATAAATTTACTTAAAAAGCAATACTGCATACAATATTAAGACTTGTTTTCAAAGATTGCATCTTGAATATCAGTGTATTTTGTTTTACTGCACTGGCAGATTTTGTTTTACTTGTTTTTAACTAGTTTATGGCAGTGCAGTAAGACAAAATACACTCATATTAAAAACACAATCTAAATGAAAACAAGTCTCAACATCTTATGCAGTGTTACTTCTCAAGCAAATTATAATATTTTAACTGGAAAGCAAAGCAAAAAGACTACTGTAATTGAAAACTTATTTTTTTGCATTATGAAGCAATATTCAATTATTAAGAACTAATGATAAAATGTAAAAAGGAAAATTAAGGAAAATCCATCAGACCTTGAGAATGCAACTGGGGATTATATTGCAAGTTTAAAAAAATACACCAAAAATACACAGTCGTTTCTGTTGTGAAACTCTTTATCATGTCACACTTCCTTCATCCTGCTGTATTTTTCATGCATTTTAACACTCTACTTTTGCCTTATGAAATCTGAATTAATCTGATTCATTCATAAGTATCACAGGAAGACGGTTAGGGCATTATGAAATCAGTTTTATTTATCCCAAATTCAGTTTTATTTATCCCAAATTCCGTGTTTTCTGTTTTAATTTTTCTTGATTCTATTTAAATTGTTTAATTACATTTCAATAATCAAAAAATGAATCAGCTGCATTCATAAAACTTTAATAGTTTAATAATCAATTTAAATTTTTACAATAATAGGGCCCAAGAAAATGTTAGATGTTCTGTTTTTTCTGGATTAAAGATTTAATACAAATGTATTATCATTTATTACCATTTATTATATTAAAACTGCCAATAAAATAAAGGCATAACACATTAACAATATAATCTTATAAAAAGGTAATCAAATTAAAATTTAACAATACTTTTATTTTTTTGCAAACAAGATGTTTACTTCTAAATTTAAAACTTAGAAGAAAAATTGTGTAATATTCCTTAAAAATTAAGTTTTAACAATTATTATTATTATAACTACTACTACTACTACTACTACTTTGAGAAGTGCATTCTACTGTACAATAGTAATATATTTATGTCACAATTTCTTCAAGTTAAACCCAACTTTTATGTTAGCAGGTTGTAGTGAAGACCTGTGAGTTTCTGTGTGTATATATGGTGACAGTTTTCTCAAATGAAATGGTGAAAAGCTTGTTTAGTGACTCTCAGAGCAGCTCTGGAGATGAAGATCATGTGTTCATGTCCTCATATAGTGAGATGAGCATCACGCGTGCTTGAGTATGTGTAGTAGAGCAAACTAAGACTTCAGATTTCAATAGGAAAGACACAAAAAGATGAAAGCTGAAACTGAAGTGATACCTGGGTCCATCTGGCAACTTCCGGTCGAAAGAGGTGCTGCGTGGGATGGCGGTCTGGAGGATCTGCTGGCACGGCATGCGATCGGGACCCTGGGTGGGGGATCCGCGGGGAAGAGGCTGGCCGCTGGTGGGCACACGGTGCCAGGTGGTGTTTCTTTTGAAGGGCGTCTTGTACTCGCAGGGCGTTCCTTCACTGTCCAGCTTATACTCCACCATAGGAATGCGGTAGAGCTCTGAACATCCCCTGAGACACACATGAAGAGCAGAAAATAAGCCACCAATATTTTTTGGAATAATGTGCACTTATTAATTGCTCATAATAGAATCAGGATTTTATTGAAGAGGATCTATTATGCCATTTTGTTTTTGGGCTCTACTAGAACAGATTTTCATGCTTGAATGTTTATTATTTTTCCCATATTCTCGATTGCTGCAGCTATTTTTGTACAGCTAAAATAACCCGCAGCCTCGCACATTCAAGTTACCAATGGACGCGCCCACATTAAAAACAAGGAGGATAAGAGTGCTGGGGGAACTAGAAAATGCACAGAAATAGAGAAGCTGGATGAGGTGGGGTTCCTGGGTTGAAAGAAAAGAGCCTGAGGGTTCAGCGCTGCACCCTGGTCATGAAAACAGTCCAAAAAAAAACCTTTTGCAATTCAACTCTGCCGCTATTGTCTCCTTGAAGCTCTTGGGGTGAAGGGTTCACATTCTCATCTGCCATTTGCATAACCAGCCCACAGGCTCATATCAATTAGATGCAGAAGACAGCCCCAAAAATCAGAGAATGTGCATGGGCTGAAATGTGTTTTAGATTGAGCTGCATTCATCAGCTATTTCCCCATTGCCCTCTGGTTATCACTGACCTTGGCGTTCTCAAGAGGGCAGAGAACACTAGACGCTACGCTACACTTTCTGGCAGAATCTCTTGGCATGAGCAACACGGCAATGCAAAACATCCTCGAAAGGGACTTTTTTTGGACCGAGAAATCATGCTGGAATACATTAAAGGAAAAGATCAGCAATAAATGAAAATTCTGTCATCGTTTACTCACCCTCGTGTCATTCAGATTCTGTATGGTTTCTTTGTATGAAAAACAAGATGTTTTGTATTTTGCAATCGGGAGTTTTTTGAGGTCTTCTGCTCACCAAGGCTGCATTTATGCATTTAAAAACACAGTAAAAACATCAATATTGTGAAATACACTGATCAGGCATAACATTATGACCACCGTCAGGTGAAGTGAATAACACTGAGTATCTCTTCATCACGGCAGCTGTTAGTGGGTGGGATATATTAGGCAGCAAGTGAACATTTTGTCCTCAAAGTTGATGTGTTAGAAGCAGGAAAAATGGGCAAGCGTAAGAATTTGAGCGAGTTTGACAAGGGCCAAATTGTGATGGCTAGACGACTGGGTCAGAGCATCTCCAAAACTGCAGCTCTTGTGGGGTGTTCCCGGTCTGCAGTGGTCAGTATCTATCAAAAGTGGTCCAAGGAAGGAACAGTGGTGAACCGGCGACAGGGTCATGGGCGGCAAAGGTGGGGAGCGAAGGCTGGCCCGTGTGGTCCGATCCAACAGACGAGCTACTGTAGCTCAAATTGCTCAAGAAGTTAATGCTGGTTCTGATAGAAAGGTGTCAGAATACACAGTGCATCACAGTTTGTTGCGTATGGGGCTGCATAGCTGCAGACCAGTCAGGGTGCCCATGCTGACCCCTGTCCACCGCCGAAAGAGCCAACAGTGGACACGTGAGCATCAGAACTGAACCATGGAGCAAAAATGGTTCAGGAATGGTTTGAGGAGCACAACAATGAGTTTGAGGTGTTGACTTGGCCTCCAAATTCCCCAGATCTCAATCCAGTCGAACATCTGTGATGTGCTGAACAAACAAGTCCGATCCATGGAGGCTCCACATCGCAACTTACAGGACTTAAAGGATCTGCTGCTAACATCTTGGTGTCAGATACCACAGCACACCTTCAGGGGTCTAGAGGAATCCATGACTCGACGGGTCAGGGCTGTTTTGGCAGCAAAAGCGGGACCAACATAATATTAGGAAGGTGGTCATAATGTTATGCCTTATCGGTGTATTATTGCAATTTAAAACAGCTGTTTTCTATGTGAATATATAGTAAACTGTAATTTATTCCTGTGATTAAAGCTGAATTTTCAGCATCATTCAGTGTCACATGATCCTTCAGAAATCATTCTAATATGATGACTGCTACTCAAGAAACATTTCCTATTATTATCAATGTCCTGCTTAACAGCATTTATTCGAAGTAAAAATCTTTTGTTACATTATAAACGTCTACTGTCACTTTTGATCAATATAATGCTCCTTGTGGAATAAAATTCTTAATTTTATTATCCACAGCCTCCATTTATGAGAAACAATATGCTTGCTTTGCATAAAGTTCACTGCATTGGGGAATATTGAGGTGAGTCATGTGATACATCTTTAGTTCTGGGACCCAGATGTCTCTTAAGTGTTTATCAATGACCAGAAATCAAACAAAATGCAGATGCAAATGCATTAAACATCAGCCGCAGCTAACAGCATTGGCTCATGTGTTTGAAAAGTCAGTCAACATAAATGCATTTACTGTATATCATTCACAGATGCAACATAATGAGAACCAGTTGAAAAGAAAAGTAAACTACTGAATCAAACATTTGGTGCCTCGAGCATATGAGATGTTCTGCGCAGGAGAGTTCGTTTCCCCATTAAAATGGGCTATTTAGACTGAAATAATATCCAAAACTAGTGATAAAAAATTCACAGCATAAGCTAAATATATTTTAAAGATGATAATAAAGATAATGTGTTTATCACATGATTTACCTAACTATTTACTTCCACACAGAACAAAACATTCACATTTTCCACATCAAAACCTAAAACCTCTGACGAACACATACGGAGAATAATCTACAGCGTGTGAATGTGCCGAGGAACACGAACCCAATTGCATTTAGGTGGAAGCTTTTAAAGATTCAATGTTGTTTTAGAAAGACACTTGATCCCACATGACCAATGAAGCAAAACTCACAAGAGTTATTCCCAACATTAGTGTTCTTATCCAAGAAAAAGTATGTATTGCTCGTCACTCTGCTCACATTTACAGGCTCAGATTTATAGAGTGATGTTTTCCACTGCCGCCCGCCAAGAACTGCATAACGACTGAGTCAATCCTCTCACTACCGCCGTCATAATGGAAAACAGAAGCATGTGATATAAAGGTAAGTTACTAATGACCCTGAGAAATGCAATAATGATTAGTATTGATTGACATTCATAATGCTTGTTTAAACACCTCAAGGATAATTTTGCTACTGAGTTTAGCAAAAGAATGCGATCATGCTTCATGCTCATACGTGCAAAACAAGCTTAAAAAGGGATATATCATGAAAATCTGACTGCTATAATCAGGTCTCCAGTGCATCTACCAACCCAGAAAACGTGAAAAAGGACAACCCAGTAACTTTGTTTTGGCAAGACTTTCTCTACAAGCATGTGAAAAAACGAGCTGCCGCTCAGATTTCGCTCCCCTTGTGACGTAGGAAGGGGATCTTATTATAATATTACCGCCCCTTAATCTGCACGTTTCCACCCACGGCGCCGCCATTTTGTTTTCGCAAGCGACAACGGTGTACCAGTTCTAACACCATGGCAAAAGTTTGAGCAAAGCATGCTAACTGTTCTGTCGTTGGCTGCACAGATGAGCACTGAACACTATTTAGAGTCGTTAGCTTGGATAGCCTGAAGTTGACCTTGGGAAGCTTGATTGCTAAAAAAGGAGCGTTTCTGTCCGATTGATATTTTGGAAAAAATATTAGACCATTCACAGCATTTGATAGCAATCATAAACGTTAGCCGGGTGTGTATGGCTCTGTTTGGCAAACAGGTACGCTATGTATAGTGGGCGTCCATACGGGTTTTGCACAAAAGATTAACATGACGACACATGCTAGTTGATGAGTTGAATCAACTCCACAGCAACTACATAAATTTATCCACTAACCATTCAGAAACATCCTAAAAGTTGTAACTTCTTCCCGAGTCTCTCCATCAGTGTCGACTCCGGTTTGAACAATGTAAGGCTGAACACAATCGTCATTTTGGCTGCGTGAGATTCTCCAGCTTTGTTGTTGTTGAGCGACCGAAGCGCAAGCTGTTAAAGCTCCGCCCTCTTCTGGAAAGGGGGCCGGGAACAGCAGCAGCTCATTTGCATTTAAAGGGACACACACACAAAAACGGCGTGTTTTTGCTCACACCCAAATAGGGGCAAATTTGACAAGCTATAATAAATGATCTGTGGGGTATTTTGAGCTGAAACTTCACAGACACATTCTGGGGACACCAGAGACTAAAAGAACCTTCAACTACATACACTACTATTTAAAAGTTTGGGGTCAGACTTAGTAAGATGTTTTGTTTTTGAAGGAAATTAATAGTTTTATTCAGCAAGGACGCATTAAATCGATCAAAAGTGACAATAAAGACATTTATGATGTTACAAATGATTTCCATTTCAAATAAATGCTGTTCTTTCGAACTTTCTATTCATCAAAGAACCCGGAAAAATAAAATGCATCACAGTTTCCACAAAAATCTGAAACAGCACAACTGTTTTTAACATTGATAATAATCAGAAATGTTTCTTGAGCAGCAAATCATCATATTAGAATGATTTCTGAAGGATCATGTGACACTGAAGACTGGAGTAATGATGCTGAAAATTCAGCTTTGATCACAGGAATAAATTACATTTTACTATATATTTACTCAGAAAACAGCTATTTTAAATTGTAATAATATTTCACAATTTTTACTGTAGTTTTGATCAAATAAATGCAGTCTTGGTGAGCAGAAGAGACTTCTTTAAAAAACTTTTGAATATATAATAAAATAAAACTACATTCTTACATTAAATCGTCAAATTAAAGTGCCTTCAAGTAAATAAATATCTGATACCGTCAGGGTAACAACACAGTACTTCTTTGTAAGGGTGGGAAATCAAGCCTCTCTGTAAAAAAAACCTGACTTTTCCCATCAAACACACTGTTTTTACATCCTCTCTCATTTTAAAGAGCCCATATATGTCTTTTTATGGTTGCGCAGAATCCAGTCTGGGCTGGTGAAATACGGCTCTAATATTAGCCTAACCCAGAAAATCTATTTATTTACACTAGAGCAGCAGGATGTGGTCGTCCGTAACCCTGCGCTGTCCACAAGCGCTTTCCAACGTTTCTATATGAATCTTTAAACATGCCGCCCATACATCACACTAATGAGAGAAACATTTCAGATGTGTCTACACTGAAAATGACTCACTTATGGATTGAAAATGTAAACAGAGGGTAAATATTTGGTTTTCAGACTAATCAGAGAGTGTATGTAATATTATGAGGCTCTGCTCCTCAAATGCAGACCTGAAACATGAGATTCATGCTGTACAGTGTCTGTGTATACTGCGCTGCTGAGTCTTTCCTTTAAGTAATATTTATCCGAGAGTAAAGTTCAAACATCCTGGACGCAGGGATGACATCTGGCAATTCTAGAAATATTCTGTGGTTGTTTAACTGCATCACTTGCAATTAGATTTATGCACTTGGCAGATGCTTATCCAAAGTGACTTACATTGCATTGAAGGTACATTATGCATTTGATCAGTTTTTGCATTCCCTGTGACCTGACAGCACCAAAACATAGTAGTGGTCTGTTTTACATGGGCATATTTCCTTTAGAATATGTAAAAATATAGATATCCATTATGGTTTATATTAAGTAGGTCAAATGAGAGACAGTAGATCGTTCTAAAATGGTTGAAATGACAAACTACTAGAATTTACTAAACCTTCAGGGTCCGGCATTATAACACTGAGAGCGCTCTGTTCTGCCTCTATCTGTAAATAAGCTTCTGTTGCATCATGTATGATAACAGATGATCATGTGTGTAAGAGGATTTGCTGACATGTTAGATAGACAGGATATGATCAGTGTGTGTTTACATGTGATATGACAATATTAAAGGTGCAAACATAAGGCTGACAGAATATCTCTCTAGATTTTCAATGCTCTGTCTATGAGTAAATGAATCGGACGGCTCAGAATGTGGTTGAACTTGTTTACTTAACCCAATTAGTCCAGTGAAAAATTACTTTCATATTACAAACGAGACAGAGCAGCTGATTAAATCAGTCAGCTTATTTCAATGCATGAAAAGCCAAATTAATTAATATGATAATTTCATCAGGACGTGTAATAAAAAATGACAGTAAAAAAAAACAAATAAGAATAAAAAAAAAAACAATATATATAAATTATATTTAATAATAATATACATTTTAATAACAATTATAGAATATTAAAATTCAATAATATGTGTAATAATTCAATATATAGTAAAAATAAAACACATATACACATATATATATATATATATATACATATACACACACACACACACTAATAATATTATTATTATAACTATAATAATAATATAAATCATTATTATAATAATATTAGAAATAATAATAAAAATGTTTAATAATTAAATGTATAGTAAAATAAAATGTATACGTATACGTATTTATTCATATATTTTTGACTATAATATAATATAATAAAATATAAAATATATATAAATTATATTTAATAATAATATACATTTTACAAAATATTACAATTCAAAAATATATGTAATAATAATTCAATATATAGTTAAAAAATAAAATGTATAAAAGATGGCATATATATAAATAAATTATATATATATATATATATATATATATATATATATTACATAAATTATTTATATATATATTACATAAATTATTTATATATATTAGTGTGTGTATATATACACACTAATAATATTATTATAACTAATAATAATGTAAATTATTATTATAATGTTAGAAATAAAAAATAAAAATAAAAAAATGAAAATAAATAAAATAAATAAATAATAAAAATGTTTAATAATAATTATATTATAGTAAAATAAAATGTATAAAATTATATATATATATATATATATATATATATATATATTATGAAATATAATATAATATAATATAATATAATATAATATGTGACCCTGGACCACAAAACCAGTCATAAGGGCAATTTTTTTTAAAACTGAGATTTACACATCATCTAGAAGTTGAATAAATAAGCTTTCCATTGTTGTATGGTTTGTTAGGATAGAACAGTTTGGGCAGGGATACAAATATTTGATCTGATGGTGCAAAAAAATTCAAAATATTGAGAAAATCTCCTTTAAAGTTGTCCAAATGAAGTTCTTAGCAATGCATATCCACTCACAAAAATACATTTTTGATATATTTACGGTAGGAAATTTACAAAATATCTTCATGGAACATGATCTTTACTTAATATCCTAATGATTTTTGGCATAAAAGAAAAATCGATCATTTTGACCAATACACCGTATTGTTGGCTATTGCTACAAATATACCCATGTGACTTAAGACTGGTTTTGTGGTCCAGGGTCACATATAATTTTTGAGTTACATAACCATTTTAAAATGCATTTCAACACACTTGACCAATTAGTAAGTTTTAAAGCAAAGCAACAATCAGGAAAAAAATGAAAAGGACCTACTTCTACATGGGACGGGTGTTAATATCAGACATGGCCTTTGATAGGAGGATGGACAGAATGGATCACTGATACCTTCTGGGAGCTCCGTCCTCATACGGCTGGATAATGACGACCTTGACAGTGATGGAGGTGCGCAGCAGGTCGATCATCTGTTCGTGGGTCAACGTCGCCACTGCCACCTTGCAGATCTCCACCAGACGGCTGCCCTGACGTAAGCCGGCCTTCCACGCGTATCCGAACGGCTCCACGTCAGCCACGATGCCCTCGAAGTTGACGTGGAAGCCGAGCTGGCCGAGACCGTTCCTGCGTAAGGTCATCTCTGTGGTCTCGCAGCCGCGGGTGACGATCTGGATCGAGAGAGAAAAATCAGCCTTATAAATCAACAGGAACTATTGGACTCATACAATATAGTCCCAATTATCAGTCACAAAAAGCATCATATGACTTTATAAAAGACTCATTTTTGTTTTAGAAGCTTGACACATCTGAAAAAAAAAAAAGAGCAGCATTGACTTTCTTCAAAATTCTCCCATTTGTGCTTCACGTAAGAAAAGAAAAGGTCATATGGGTTTGGAACAACATGACGGTAGGTAAATAATGACAGAATTATTTCTGGGTGAACTATTCTTTTAAGTAGCTCTGACGTGAAGGACAGATGGTAACAGGGAAAAATGCCAAAAAGAGAGATAAAACCAACATCCTGCGGCAACATTTAAATCCAGCCGGGGACGGATTGTGAGTGTATGTTCTCTCAATCTAAAGAGCCTTTCATATGGAAATAAAGACAAGGGCACTCGAGGGAAAATGTGTTTGAGAAAGTAGAAATCTGGACGATGCCATGAGTCAGTGGAGAGAAAGAGACTTCTGTCCTGTGGCAAAAGAAGGAAATATTTACAGTGAAACATTATGAAGGTTAGAAAAGCAGAGTTTAATACTTTTGTGTCAGATCAAATTAAAACTAAGTATTAAAAGCCTGAAAATAAATAAAACATAAAATATGAACACAATATAAAAATACAACTGCTAGCAGCAATTACGGGGTCAAGCCGAATAAGGGCAGAAAACATGGACATCTGTGATCATGAGGTTAGGATAAAGCTGTTTAAATTACATCAGTTAAAGCACTTATAACATAATAACATGGTTTATAACTTCTGAGCAGTAGGTGGCGCTATGACGAAACTCTGCATGCACCCTCAAGTCACGCCTGTGATGACATGTACCAAGTTTCGTGTCAATACACAAAACTTTTGCAAAGATACAGCCGCATATCCATTTTAGCATGCTCGCAGTCAAATTTGTTGACGCGGTATAAAACAACGGTTGGGTCTATCAAAAATCTTTTAATAAGCTTTTGTCATGAGTGTCTGTAGATGCTACATACCATACAAATCGGACAAATTTTGTAGGAAGAGTTCGAAAAAGTAGGTTTTGAATAAAATTCAATTTGGCGGATAGCAAGTATGGTAGAATATGGCAAATTTGGTATCGTAGGACTTGGCATAAGCCAACAAATCTATTGATGTAAGTTAAATAACAATATGTTGAATTTTTCATATGTTATAAGCATTTTCATACATTTCATTATATGTCTTGACCATTAGGGGGCGCTGACCTAAAACTTTACAGGTCCTTTCAGAATATGGCCTCGATGAATCATACCGAGTTTAGTAACGATAAGTTCATGTGTTCGTAAAACACAGCATTTTATGACAAAATTTAAAATGGCCGACGCCCAAAATGGCCAACCAAGGAAAACTGGATATCGTTCAACTCAGCATGCCTCAAGGAATGATTTTAAGACAAGGCATTTAAAAGTTATAAGCAAAAATAGCCATTTTTCCTATTTCTGCACCAGTAGGTGGCACTGTGGCAATACTATGCATGTACCCCAAGTCATGCCTGTAATGACATATACCAAGTTTGGTGTCAATACACCAAATCATCGCGAAGATACAGCATCAAATCCATTTTTGCATGCTGGCCGTCAAATTCGTTAATGCGCTATACGAGAACGGATTGGCAGATCAAAAATCTTTTAATAACTTTTTGCCTGGAGTGTGAGTAGACGCTACATACCAAATTTCATGCAAATTGGACAAATGTTCTAGGAGGAGTTCGAAAAATTAGGTTTTTCGGAAAATTCAAAATGGCGGAAAAATTTTCATGACGGAAATGACGTCACAGGGTGCATTCGAATCAGCGGAAAAATTTCAGAATAGAAGAATTTTGTTTCTAGGACTTGCACGTCAAAAGTTATGAGCATAAACATGAGTGAATTTTTGAACTGTTGGTGGCGCTACAGGGTTTGAGGTAAAGACTCCAAATTTGCTATGGTAACACATTTCATAACTTTTAACCATACAGTTCTATGGGCTGCCATAGACTCAAGAGAGGAAGAATAATAAGAAGAAAACTAACGCCCCTTCAGGGCTTGACCCTTAATAATGTAATGTATGTATAATTAAAGCTATTGAACAATCCTCTAACCTAAAAGTAACCCAAAAGTCTAAAGTATTGAATGTCTCAAAAAATGAAAAATGTTATTATAGAATACATATAATTAAAGCTGTTGAACAAACCTCTGACTTCAAGTATTAAAATGATTAAAAATTATATATATATATATATATATATATATATATATATATATATATATATATATATATATATATATATATATATATATATATATATATATATATATATTTGGTGTATTGACACCAAATAAATACTAAACTTCTATATATGTATATATGTATATATATATATATATAGAGAGAGAGAGAGAGAGAGAGAGAGCTATAGAGCTATTAAACAAACCTTTAACACACATTATAAAATATATAAGAAATATATATATAAAACATAATATAATACATTACATAATATAAACATAATAACCCCTAACCCCAAATATTTCACTTCTAAAAAATATTATATTATATTATATTATATATTAAACACCTAATCCTAAGTACTAAACTTCTAAAAATGCATTAAAAAATTGGAAATATTAATATAACATAATATAACAATTAAAACAGTTAAACAAACCCCTAAGTTTTAAACTTAAAAATAAATAAATAAAATATATTTAATATAATAATTAAAGTAGCATAATATAATATAATATAATATAATATAATATAAGTAAGCGATAAGGTACGAGAGGCTGTGCTGTATCGTGAATAAGTCACGGCTGAAGGGCGTTGATAGGCACAACGCGAAGCAGACTTTAAAAGACTGTTTTTATGAGTGTGTCAGTCAGTAGCGAAGACTTTTATATTGAAAAGACTGAACTGTTGTGAACACGGAACAAGACGCAACTGACAAATGCTTTGACTAGCGCTGTCAGTCACGGGAAAACCTCTTAACTGTTAAAAGGACAAGATAATACATCGGACATTTAAACAGATTTTTTATTATGAACACAGGACTGACCTGAAGGAAAATGCTAAATCTGAATGCAGGTAATAAACTCGTTCACTCGATCTCTTTCTCAATACTCTTCTACATAATACAGTAAGATTCAATGAACAATATCAACTGAGAACAAACAGTTTACGTTGCTAAGAGTGGTTGCTAAGGGTGTGGTGTAGTGATACACAGAACCGTTGGGTGAAGCGGTCATTGACCAATCAGAATCAAGGACAGGAACTAACCGTTTTATAATATAATATAATATAATATAATATAATATAATATAATATAGCATGTTAAGGAGTTGTGTGCATTTCTATTTAGTGCTGCTAGTGGGCAGAAATGACAAATCACAGCGTTAAAGACCTGCCCATTTTGAACTGGTTTGACTGTTTTTCTTTGGACTGCTAATGGGTGTAGTAATTAGCATTAATCTAGTATAAACATGTCATTCTGATATGGTGACTGTGCCGCTCATGTTCAGCTGTAGAGAAGCACACTTGCACAGTCACGTGAAACTACGCCATCATACAATCTCATTCAATCATTAGACAGCATTAACGAGAGCTGACCTCCATATCAGCAGCCCATCACTGCTCTCAATGGGAACTATGGTCTAAAACTACAATAGATGGGCAGGTGAAGGGTTAAGAGGACATATAAGAAAGTATATTAATTAGTGAATGTGCATTTCATTACTCAGCAGAGTCAGAAGTCACAGAGAGAAAGGTCACAGGAGCGTGAGGTTTGGTCATGAGTGAGTCAGTAAATAACTCTGAGAAGAGGCTGATCCGTCTTAAAAGCTTTACTGTAATAAGCCGAGCTAGTGAGAGTGAGTCACCGTAAACTTGATTTGCACTTGTTAGCAATTTTAAAGCATTTTAAAGCCCCTGATTCAATGACCGACCTATTAGTTTGAGTGAGGCCTGAAAACACAACAGCCTGAGTCTGTTTTCACTGAAAGAGTCAAAATTACACATCAAAACAACAGACCAATCAGCTGTAAGCTTGAGGCTGGACTTCAATAGCAAAATGTGACTAAAATCTGACTTTATTTTCAACTGATATCCATTCATGTAAAAATGACTTTGCATGGGTTATTTTAATGAAAGCACACAAAATGTTAGTATTACTTCATCTTCATTTACATATAGTTACAAACAAAAGATTATTCAATTTAGAAGACCTGAAAACATATCATAAATTTGCTATGATGTAAAAATAAAATGTTATGTAAATATATAATGAATAAAATGTATAGCACAAATAAAATAAATGAATAAATATTAGGGAAAAAAAATAGAAGGTCAGGAATGTGTATCAAACAAGCAAATCTTGGATACATTTTGATTTGAAGTTGACTTTAAAACAGCCCAACCTTGTACTTTAGACGGATCAACGCGACACTGAAGGACTGCTGGTCAATTAGCATCAGAGTTTTTATACGTAGAACAACAAACAAACTCTAAGACACTAGTTAGAAGTGAGCTGTGAGAAACTAAAAGCCATGCTGCGGTAATCCTCTGAGGGGGGATGAACTCTCGGCTGTCTTTTCCCGGTCTTCCCACACAGTGTCTGTCTCTCTGTTAAACTCCTTTAAAGAGAGCAATCTGTCTGCCCGAGCGCTTCACATTACATCACAGGCTTCAGCAGCTCTTAAATTCACCGCCGTAAAAGCCCTGTGAAGCACAACGGACACAGATCTGCACGCTGAGAAGGTGTTGAAACAGACGAAATGTAGAGTAAGTGCTGTCAGTCCGTCCCGTAATCCAACGCTGAGGATTTCCTAGACTAACGTGTGAGAGAAAGATACGTGCAGACAGCTAGTGAGCTGAGGTTTTGTTTTAGCGCTCATGATCACATTGTCCTAACTAATGGAAGCTTGTTTCTGCCATGATATAAAGTCAGAATTGCAAGTTATAAAGTTGTGAGTTATAAAGTCAGAATTACGTGTTATAAAGTCAGAATTGCGAGATATAAAGTCTGAATTGCGTGATATAAAGTCAGAATTGCGAGATATAAAGTCAGAATTGCGAGATATAAAATCAGAATTGCGTGTTATAAAGTCAGAATTGCGAGTTATAAAGTCAGAATTGCGAGTTATAGTCAGAGTTGCGAGTTATAAAGTCAGAATTGCGAGATATAAAATCAGAATTGCGTGTTATAAAGTCAGAATTGCGAGTTATAAAGTCAGAATTGCGAGTTATAGTCAGAGTTGCGTGTTATAAAGTCAGAATTGCGAGTTATAGTCAGAGTTGCAAGATATAAAGTCAGAACTGCGAGTTATAAAGTCAGAATTGCGAGATATAAAATCAGAATTGCGTGATATAAAGTCAGAATTGCGAGTTATAAAGTCAGAATTGTGTGATATAAAGTCAGAATTGTGTGATATAAAGTCAGAATTGCGTGATATAAAGTCAGAATTGTGTGATATAAAGTCAGAATTGCGTGTTATAAAGTCAGAATTGTGTGATATAAAGTCAGAATTGTGTGATATAAAGTCAGAATTGCGTGATATAAAGTCAGAATTGTGTGATATAAAGTCAGAATTGGGAGATATAAAGTCAGAATTGCGTGTTATAAAGTCAGAATTGTGTGATATAAAGTCAGAATTGGGAGATATAAAGTCAGAATTGGGAGTTATAAAGTCAGAATTGTGTGATATAAAGTCAGAATTGTGTGATATAAAGTCAGAATTGGGAGATATAAAGTCAGAATTGCGTGATATAAAGTCAGGTTATGAAAAAGTTATGAAAACCCTATTTCTGAATGTTCTCAGAATGTTCAGTTTATTAAATGTTTTACAATGGTTTTTTTCCTAGTTATACGAACACTAAGGGAACATTCCATTTTATGATTTTGCAAACATTATGGGAATGTTACTTTAGAATGTTTTCTGAACATTCTAAAACAAGTAGTAACATTTAAAAAAATGTTAAACTAAAACATTTCACGAAACAGTTCCTTGAACGCTGTATAAATAATGTTTTTGTGTTAATTTGACAACATTATTAAAGACCAGATAACTTTGAACGAACATTCCATTAATGTTACCAGAAGAGCGTTTCTTCATAACTTTGAGAGAACCTTGTCAGAACATTCCCTGTTAGCTGGGACACAAGTCTCCCGTATAGGGCTGCAACAAACGATTATTTTGATAATCGATTAATCTACCGATTATTGGAACGATTAATCGACTAATCATCGATTGTTATACTGGTTAATCAGTATGCTTTGTTCGATTATTCCACTAGCAATACTTTAACTAATAATTAAAACAAGGAAATCACTTCAGCTTTTGAAAGTGTATTTTTAATGAATTTGTTAAAAGTACTGTTAAAATGATGTACTGTGTTTTTATTAAGTCTGGGAATTGTAATAACTTTTTACTAAGAGTAAAAATATGAATATGTAATATTGTGCAAAAACTTCTCTAGATTTCTTCTTTTTTTTTATTTTTACTAACTATCGAGTTTATGGTCACTGAATGGCTTTCCTGAGGTAAATGTAACATTTTGTGACATATTTGTTTGCAAGCTGTTTTATTGCGGTCTTTCTGCGGTTGAAACTCTGATTAAGTGATTACATTAGAGCTGGATTCATTTCAGTAAATTGCACTATATCTTTCAACATACTTTTTAATATTCATTCATGTTTATTTCGTGCTGTAGTAGCAGAAAAGAGGAAGAGATAATAGGTTCACGTGCCGCTTGACCTGAGGCGCTACAGCGATCTGTCACTCCACATTAAAGAGCGCCAAAACCACATGTATTGTTTGAATCCCGTAGTAAAGCTGACAGAATTTAAAAGTTAAGACTTTGTTTGTTGGATTCGATCCGGGAGGGCTGCATTACAGTATTGCGCTACAGCGCCCCACTGGTCAAACCGCGTCACTGCAGTTATTCGTGTTATTCGACAACAAAAATATTTGTCGACAATTTTTTATTGTCGACGTTGT